>OX359288.1:64912641-65512641 GCA_947179395.2 Pulicaria dysenterica | reverse complement strand
TTACAAAACATATATAGGAATATAAAATTTCGTAAGAAATGAATAACTATTACAGAATTTCAAAATTCATACATAAGATTATCATTAGATTTTCTGTAAAACCTCTTTAAATATTCATGGTTTTATTAGTAGGGTTTCCTTCATCATCGCAAATTAAAACTTTTAACCCTCCTTACTCTTCACTCGAGAAACCATCACATATAATTGTCCATGAGTAAAAACGTATCTTTTTAATACTTTTTATATATACTCTTTTTAAGGATATAAAGTTACATTACACGTCTAAAAGTTTTTAGTATAATATTAATGTATTTCTCGTGATGGAGCTTTATCCCGATATTGTAAAGACATAACTATAATATTATTGTTGATGTTATAATATCAAGTGCTTCAAAGACATTTTATTAGCCAATTATATATTTAAATCTTTTAAATTGTAAACTAAATTCATTGAAAGTTAAATAATGATGACATTTATCTAAGTATACGCAAATTAGATCACATAAAAATAAGACTCTAACATAGAATAGATTATGTCTATACATACGTAAATCGCTTAAGTGTAATTTATTTTTCAATTAAATATATTTGAAAACACAAGGTATCACTGAATTTGAAATACCAATGTAATAACCTTTATTTTATGTACCAAATTATTAGTTAAGAAATAAGAAAACTTAGACAATTCAATTTTTTATATAAAAATTTCAAGTTGTATGTGTAGTTACAAAACACATTAACATGATAGTTGTTTCACTACCAAGTGATTATGTAGAATTATAAATTCTGTAGGGTTATTTACTCACAACTAATAATCAGTTTTAAAAAGCTCTAAGTGGTAGTGGTAGTTTTGTAAACAACTTTATGCCACTAACCATTGGTTATAGTTTATTTTTAATTCTTTTTACCGAAAGACTAAAAAATCAGTGATTATATCGACTATATTATGTAGAGGGAATAAATATAAAAGATGAATAAAATGTCCAATAATTTACCTACACGTTGCTCTCGATGGATAAAACAATTAAAATATACTATTTAAAAAAACTCATGTTCCGATAAAATTTATATCAAAACGTAGATAAATATGAGCCGATTATAAATATATAATTATTTTTTTCTCAAAACAAAATATATTATAAGTTATTAAACATAATTTTTAAACAACTTATAATTAATCACATTAATATACAATTTTCTTAAAAAACCCTCACATATTTCATATACCACCCCTAACAATTTACATTTTAACCCTTTCAATTACATTCAAAAAACAATGTAATTTTTAATTATTTTCGAGCCTTATTTACAGAGAATGATAATGTCATCATCTCTTTTCTTTTATTAATATTATAAGAAGATTGTATATTAATGTAATTAATTATAGGCTGTTTATTAATTATGTTTACTAACTTGAGATATATTTTGTTTAGAGAAAAAATAATTATATATTTACGACCGTCTCATTTTTATTTACGTTTTGGTATAAATTTTATTGTAATATGACACTTTTTTAAAAGTAGTATATTTTAATTTTTGTTATCCGTTAATATTAGTGGGTAATTAGTTTTTTGTTTAGCTGAGTGAGTTTTTTTTTATTATGGTGATAACTTGAGTGGTTAACTTGAATATGATATTGAAGGTGTTTAGTTATTTATTTTAAAGCATTTTCAGTCTTATTAGAAAGATGTATGAAACATTTGATAAAATATGGTTTAAAATAAAATGTATCATCAAAAGATGATGTATTATTTATTTAAAAATATAAATTCAGAGATATAAAGATAGATGTTATTAACGGTACTCCTAAAACTATATTATTAGTGTAAGTAGTTAGCCAAAGGTAACACTAAAATAGAAATGTTAATTATTTATAGACAAAATAGGAAATCATTCTTGATTTTTTTAGTATTTAACACATGGGTCATTCTTTGTCCTTTTTTTTTCTTTTACTTGCAAAGTGTACGAAAATTCGGCTTTAGAAGTGGAAATGCAATGATGTTCATGTTATGTTACTTAGGAGTCTAGACCAGTCTAAGTGTTTATGCAATGGAACAAGTCTACAAATTGTCGGATTGGTGCATATGTTATTGAGGCCAAAAATATTTCTAGAATGAACATTGGTGAAATTACATATATTCCTTAATGAAAAAGATTATATCAGATACAAAACTTCCGGTTAAGTTTCAAAGAAGACAATTTTCTCTGATGCTGTGTTTTTCTATGACGATTAACAAAAGTTAAAGACAGACACTTTCAGGAGTTGGTTTATTTCTCAAGAAACCTGTGTTTACATATTGTCAATTGTATGTTGCCGTTTCACGTGTTAGAAGTAAAAAAAAGATTGAAAGTATTGATTTGTGACAACTGTGGTAATGTTGCAAACAAAACAACAAATATAGATTACAAAGAAGTGATTAATAAAATCAAGTTTTTTTTTTACAAATTCAGACATATGTAAAAATTCGATGAAATTTGATTTATTGCATTACTTTTATTTGAAAATTTTAATATTTCATATACATTTTCAAAATACCCATATATGCATGGATCAATAAACTAGTAAGAGATTATAACACTTACTTAACTAATGAACATGATAATCAAGATTGATCAACAAATGTCCACGAACTTCTTTTGATATTTACTCTGAAACTTTTTACATTCTCTTATTTTATTTTATATTTTGTGCGATGTTAATTTTCTTTTCTACTATCATAGAAGAGATCTTTTGATAAAATATCGAAATTTTATTATCATTTTCTTTCAAAAAATCGTTATAAATCGTTTGATGATGAATTATCCCCAAGTCCACCGATTAAAGAGATGTTTTGACTACCACGGAATGTGTTGTGGTTTTCTAGTTCTGTGTCATTGTGTTTATTTTAGGGTTAAAAGTTGCTTAACACAAACAGACTTTTTCCAATGTTCTGATATGGCACATTAACTTTTTTTACACATATGGCCATTTAACTTACCAAAACCGTGTCGATATGGCCAAAACGCGACCTGCAACCTGCCAAGTCGGTTTCAGCCCGTTTTTTGCGATTTTTAGGTCGATTTTTGGTTGTTTTTTGTGATTTTTTTTGTAGAATCTTGTAATTTATCATTATACTTTTCAAATGACACCAAATTCATGAATTTTTGTCAAGTATTGAGAGAGAATTTCGAGTTCAAAGTCTTGTTTTTTTGGGTTTTTAAATGGCCATGTGTGTAAAAAAAATTAATGTGCCATATCAGAACATTGAGAAAAGTCTGTTTGTGTTAAGCAACTTTAACCCTTTATTTTATCTATACTATTTTATAATGTATTTAACATTTTTTCTCTTTTAAAAATTTTAAGACTAGTTAATTTAAAGTAGTACATATCTTTATGTAAATAATACAAATCCTTAAAGCAATAATTCAATCAAGTACTCCTTAATTAGCTCAACTAATTGATGTAATTACTTTTAACAACTTATCAAACATGACACCAACATCAATCTAATTTTAGTTAAATGACTAACATTAACAAAAATTCCAAAACGAGAATACTTTTTTATCTAATTGTTAAACAATAATATATAATAAAACAATGACGAAAGAAAAACATATATGATTTATTAAATCGACATGTTATCAAACATAAATTATTCACCGCTGCCGCATTACACAGGTACAATGCTAGTTTTTTTTCAAACAAATTGATTAATTTTAGAATTAACAATCATCTACTTCTTACTATCTTTGTAGTTAAAATTAGTTTTTAATTTTAACTAACAGAAGGGTTGATTACATTAATTAAGAAGTTTACTTTGGACTACATAAATGGCTAGATATATGTAGTACGATCCTACGATCAGGATCGCAACTTTGATAATCATGATCTATTCTATACTATGTTATAAAACATCTAAGTCTTTTGTCTTAATATCTTAATTTTAAGTAATTTAAAATTACTAATTTACCTTTAATATTAAACTAAATAAAAACTATTAAACAAAGTAACTACTAAATGTTGTTAATAACAATATTATATACAATTTTAATAAGTAGATCTTCCATAATAAAAAATTATTTGACATATAAAGTCAATGCAAATTAACTTAATAATTAATTTATTAATAATTAAACCTTCCATATACTATTTTATCATATATTAAATATTTTAACTTTACTTTTAGAATTTGCTTACATGTACAAATATTAGATCTAAATAACATATCACCTAAATTTATAAACATTTCTAGATTTTTTTTAATTAGGTAATATAATTAACAAATACATATAGTTATAACACCAACATTCTTGTTGAATTTTATTATACATGTGAAATTTTGTTAACCTATTATAAAACGAACAAATTTGATTGACACCACCCCTATTTTAAACAAACAAATTATCAAGCAAAAAGTATTCGAAACCAGTACCTTACACAGATACATTCTAGTATTATATTGAGAGAGAATAGATAAAAGATTGTTGGGTTAGGCGCACTCTCTTCCCACCCTCACCCCCGAAACACACACACACACACAACTCATAGAGACTCATTTGCAAGGAACAAAAATATAATGATCAATAGGGATGTAAATGAGCCGAGCTACTCGCGAGCTATTCAAGCTCGGATCGTTAAAAGCTCAAAACGAGCCGAGCTCGAGCTCGAGCCTAGATTAAAGCTCTTTTAATAAACGAGCCGAGCTCGAGCTTCAAAGAGTGGGCTCGCGAGCCTAAACAAGCCTAAACGAGCTCCATATATAATATATTTTTATATTTTATATTTTATATTTTTAATAATTATATATATAGTTTTTATAAAAATATCAAAATAATACCCGAGCCTAAACGAGCCTAGCTTAAACGAGCCTAAACGAGCCGAACCCGAGCTTCATGAATATTAAACGAGCCGAGCTCGAGCTCGAGCTCAACATCATAAGCTCTAAACGAGCCGAGCTCGAGCTCGAGCTTAAAAAATCCTAAACGAGTCTGGCTCGATAAGAGTCAAGCTCGGCTCGGCTCGGCTCGTTTACATCCCTAATTGATCAATTACAGAAACAATAAGACAATAATGGTGACGTCATGAATCAAAGAGATTCTAACATACATATCTACTCTGCCAGGCAACACAAAAGCTTATTATTTAATCTTATCATCCAAACTTTAAATTCCCAAGTGACCCTAAACTCAGACTGGTGATACAAGAAGAAAAAAAGAGAGACATTTATAACCTTGAAGGGGTTCCTCCAGATACCACAACAGTCTCACCAGTTATATATGAAGCTTCATCAGAAGCCAAGAAAGCAGTGGCTGCAGCCATGTCTTCTGTTGTCCCAAGCCTTTTCAGCAATGTCTGTTCTTCCAGTTTCTTTCTCTGTAGACATTTTGTTATTATGTTGGGATATGAAATCGAGATCAACGAATTTGATAATCTAAACTTTATTTCATTTACTTGTTAACCGATGCAACCTTTCAAGTATTGCGGTTAATTAACTAAAGAATGAAGTTACGAAAGAACAGCTTGCATCTAGCTTAAGCTTCTTAACATGTTGTTGGTTAAATGAAATAAGGCCAAGGCGGCGAAAACTGTGAGCTTTTACTTTTTCATTTTTATAAGATCAAAGGTATAAATATAGAGATGGTGTACAAGTTCCTTACCATGGTCGGATTGTTGGTAATGTATGACGCAAAGTGTGTAGGTACAAACCCTGGTGCAATACAGTTCACACGGGTATGTGGGGCCAACTCGGTTGCAAGAGCCTATGCAAAAACAATAATAAAATAAAACATTCAGTAGGCAAAACTAAATTAACTAACAGTTTCTCACACACAATGACATATCAGAAGGTTGTTATCCAAGATTCCAATGTTGAAAAAACATACAAAATGAATTCATGAACCAATTAGTTTTCAGACTTGGTGAGTGGATTCATCATTAAGTCTATTCTTTTTAATTAGAAAAAACTTTTAAGTCCCCAAATGCAGAGTGTTTGCTATATTGACTGCATATACTTATGAGAGATGCTTAACAAATCTTTGAAGCCATTATACCTTGGTAAGACCGAGAAGAGCGGTCTTTGTGACACCATACATAGCCAAGCCAGCTGGCGGTTGGAAAGCACTAATAGAGGAAATGAACACAATTGACGAACCTTTTGATAAGTGAGGAGATGCATCCTGTTCAATATCGAGACAAATAGAAAGACTACTCAGTCCACAAATTTATATTTCTTAATTTGATGATTTTCAGAAGTTTGACTTTCTAATGTTGTCAAAATAAATGGTCAACAATCAATGCACAAATTTCCAACAAAAGTTGTAAAGCCGTCTTCTGGACCTGATACAACTATTTCTATATGTTAGACCCATATATTCTTGTTTAACTGTTTAAGTTTTGCTTCTAGTTGTATTTCCTAGAAGTATAGGGTGGAATATGTATATACCCTATGGGAATATAAACTTTGTACTTTGCCCTAAATCAATTAAGCATTTGAATTTTACAAATACTGTGTGTTCTTGACTATTTGGTGTAATCTCTCAAATACAATTGCAAATTTTCGAACCTTATTACTTCCAAATTCATTATAATGAGTTCTTTGTGCAAACTACAAACTTTACAGATGTAAAAAATGTTTTGAGTTGCATGATCAAATGTAGATGAACAATTTTATAAACGAGTTACCTGAAGAAGTAGTATAGAGGTTTTAACATTGATATCCCAAAGTTTGTCAAGGGCTGATTCTTTAGTTTGAAGAATGGCATCAACTGAGGGATTAGCAGCAGCATTAGACACTACTACATCTATTTTCCCATATTTCTGCATCCATAAACAACCAAAACAGGATAAAACAAAGCTACATAACCAACTTGAAAATGCAAATTGAACACACTACCAATTCATGTCCAAAAGGGATAACTTTAAAAAAAACATAAATAAGCTTGCTTGAAAAGTTGGAAGAATGTTCAAAGTTCCAATTCTTGAACTCGCAACTTGAATATGGAATGGTGGTCAAAGTTCATTCTCACCTGAACTGTCTGGTCAACAAGATTCTTTCTTTGTTCTGCATTAGAAACATGGCAGACCAACCCCAACACTTCAATTCCTTGTTCTTCGAGCTTTTTGACCGCCTCGTCAACGTTTTTCTAAGATAAATGTCTCCTTTTTAGACTCAATTTAATCTTTCAATTCATACCAGTTTCAATAATTGTAAGAAGAAACAGATCGCATTACTTCCAATACACATTAAGGAACAAATGTAAGCTAAAGGTTGCGTTTTTGGAGCAGAAACAAGAACATATGAGGTTCAAATGACTCAAATATACATAGGGAGGTCTTGGATCACAATTTAATAAACTCAAGTATCCTTTTGATGCCCAAACACTTCAAGCGATAAATGGGCATACGTAAATCTAACATTTATAACTGAGCACATTGGAGAAACCCAATCAAAGCAACCGCTAAAAATGTAAAATCCTTGTACGAAAATGATTTAAGAACAAATTGAAAAGGAAAAAAAATCCATTCTATATCAAAATCAAAGCAATAGAGAATAACTTCAATTGATTCCCAAACCTAGTAAACTAGAGAAAGAGCAAGCACTGTATAATCCAGCCCAACCAACAACCAAAGCTGTATGCATAATATGAACATAAAGTAACAATCTGGGATCATCCAATACAACGATATGAACATGATACCAAGGCAAACCCATGGAAATACCCCTTTAAGAGAGAGAAAAAGGCATTCAATACAACTGGATGAACACGATACCAATGCAAACCCATGGAAATACCCCTTTATGAAAGAAACGAAAAAGACAGTACATAACTTTATTGCACTGGAATAGACTGTAATATTACTATGTCATACCCCCCCCCCCCCCCCACAAATTTAGGGCATATTTGTTCACATACGTTGGTAATAATGGATCAATTTTGTTCATAGGAACAAAGAGAAGCAGATTTATTCTATACTAAATGATAAACAACCATACCCAGTTTAATGAACTGAAACATAATTACTATTGGACTTTACATTAATCTTACCAGTTTTCTACACAATACCTTTCTTAACTATTTAGAATCCCACAATTTTGACCCTCAATAATCAGGTAATAAGAATGATGATCGTTTTTACAAAAAGTCAAAGCGGAATAACCCGACTTTAAATCACAACAATCTGTCCAAAATTCTCATCAGAAAGTCGTACATACAAGACAATCATCAAAAACCTAGAAATCTAATAGGAAAAATATCAATTACATAATAGTTAAGCATGTTATACAAATTCAACTTAACCTAATCGAAAATCGAGTAATACCTCCAGTCAATCAAACTTAAAAAACTAATTTCATCAGACAAATTCAAACAAAATAGTTGCAATTTATCCTTAAAACAGTAATTTAGCGAGTAAGATGATCGACAACAGTAAGAAGATCGAGAATTGAGTAAGAAGAAAAAGAAAACCTGTCTGCGAGAAGAGATAACAACAGAGGCACCTTCTAATCCAAGGCGTTCGGCAATACTGAAACCTATGCCTTGAGTTGAAGCTGTAACAATAGCAACTTTTCCTTCAAATCTTCTCCCCATCTTCGATTTCTCCATTGTTGTTGATCAGTACTTGTTTACTTTCTCGTGGATTAGTAGCTTGCAATTGAACTAGTTTATTGACCCGTGCACGCACGAGTTTTGTAGAAGTTTAAAATTAATACATCTTTCTAATGATATTGAAATTGTTTTAAAATCAATAACTAAATAGTTTGAATAGAATACTTAAGTTGAACACTCAGCTTATCACCATAATCCCAAAAAAAAAATCCACTCAGCTAAACAAAAAATTACCTATCAACTACTATTAATGGATAACAAAAAGTTACGAATATACTAATGCTAAAAAAGTGTCATATTGCAATAAATTTTATATCAAAACGTAGATAAAAATAAGACGGTCGTAAATATATGATTATTTTTTCTCTAAACAAAATATATCACAAATTATTATACATAATTTATAAACAACTTATAATTAATTACATTAATATATAATTTTTATAAAACCCCCTAACATTTTTTTAAAAGTCCTTCACATATTTCATAAAAGCCCCTAAAAAATTTCATCTACCACCCTCCAATTAAGTTAAAATTGAATTCGATTTTAGGGCCATCTTTCTAAAATTGTTTTATAAAATTGATGGATTTTGAAATTGGAGGTTTTGATTGGTTAATAGAGTTTGAATTAATATCTAAAAAAAGAAAATTGGTAAGCCTTTTATATATAGATATAGATTATTTCCCCTGTTTGAACTATCACATTGGAAATGACGATATAAGGACCCACTTCGTCGCTATCACTTTGACGGCATGACCCGCTAAGTCAAACTAAAATCAGTCAGTAACACTGTGTTCCCGAGTTTGGTTAGGAAAGAAAATGAGAGGAAAAGAAATTAAGAAGGGAAAAGAAAATAGGAGGATAATTGTTTTTTTGTTATTTTGTGTTCCTGAGTCAGAAGGAAAATGAAAGAAAAAGAAAATATACAGTTTTTTTGTGTGTTCCTGAGTAGGAGAGAAAATGAAGGAAAATGAACATTTTTACAATTATACCCTTATTTTAATTCTTGGGTTTTATGGTTTTCGATAAGTAAATTTCACTCTTGTAAATAAAAAATTTAATCATTTGAAACATAAATTTATCCAAATCTTTTGACAAATGTAAACATCAAATAGATAATAATAATACTTATTAATTGTCCCACAAAAAAAACATAATTTGAAAACTCCAACAATGCAAGCAACATAAACCAAAGTTGTTTAATACGATAAGGAAAAATGAACTCGTTCAGTAACTCCATCAACTAGTATCACCCATCATTTTTAATAGCAACACCATCCTTATCGGGAGAGGGGAACTAAATAGCACGTGAGCATTTTTCTGATTATTCGCAAGATAAAGAAGAGCGTTCGCCATCAAATCAGGTTCCAAATCCATAGACTCCAATTCTTTGTATATTTCATCCCCAGTTAACTCACGTTAAAAAGCTCTTTCCAATATACTATTACTTTCTTTTAAAACATCATTACCTTCTCTAATAGCATCAGCAACCACTTGAACAGATCTCATTAGCTCAGAATTAGATGTATCCTCCTCTTGAACTTTTCTCTTTTTACTTTTTGACATACTTCCACTTTGTGGCTCTACATGTGAAAATGGCATTGAAGACGCCTCTTGAATATCATCACTTTTGTTGAAGTTCTCTAAAGTAACTTCATTAGTTGCTACTAAGTGATCAACATCATCAATTGTCTCTATTTTTATATTGTCTTGCTTGTTCATTCGTGCTTTTTTCTCTTTTGCAGTTTCAGCAGCAGCACCTGTGGCCCTATCTTTAGCAAAGAGTTGTAGCAAGGCATTGTAATTATGGATTGGTGTCGTCTTCCACTTTTTAGCCTCGGGCTTATGCTATTAAAAAACAAAAAGAGAATAATGATATCAACATAAATATATTGACATCTAATTAGAACTATATGAAATATATTACACCATAAAATAAAAAAAGTTTGTAAGTGAAGGGTTTATCAAGTCACATCACATTAAAATAGACTATCTTTGAATCATTATGTATACAGAAAAGTCATTTCCTACTTATAGCATGCTATAAAGCTTTACATACTGGATTGATATATATATATATATATATATATATATACACACAGAACATAAAAACTGACAGAAAAAAAGAAGAAAGATAGTATGAAGAACATACATGAGGCTGGAAAAAGCTAATCAACAATGTTGAAAGTTGAAACTTCAGACGCAGAACAAGATGATCTTTCCTAGCAGTAGAGGCAAAAACAACTGAGATTATCCATGTATTTTATACTAGGTAAGGGGCATATTCGTCATGGAGATGAAACAAAAATCTTCACAATTCTTTTCCTTTCAAAATCCTCCCAACTTTAGGAGGAAAATCATAGAAGAAATTTGGTTATTATTTTCTTTCCAAAATCTTTTCCCTTCCCCTCCAAAAAACTAGGGAACATGAACTGATTTAATTTTCCTTCCAAAATCCATCCAAATCTTTTCTCTTCCCCTCAAATTTGAACTCGGGAACACAGTGTAAAGAATAAAAAAAAAAGTTGACTAAGGGGGTGTTTGTTTCATTCTTTTGGGGGGATTTCAAGGGAATGGGAATTCAATTCCCCTCAAATCATGTGTTTGTTTTACAATTATGAAGGAGGAATCCAAATGATGGGAATCATAAAAATCCCATGAATGGGGGATTTAGAAATCCTCCCACCCCCCCTGGTATTTTGAAATCCCACACCTATGGATTTGCTCCGGCGGCCTCCGGTGAACATTCCAGCGAACTCGTCTCTTCTACGTCTCCATCTCGGGCGACCTTCGCAAACCCTAGATCGTCTTCTTCTCCGGCGACCTTCGCAAACCCTAGATCGTCTCCTTCACAGAAACCCTAGATCGCCGTCTTCGTCGTTCGCAAACCCTCGTTCGTCTTCGTCTTCGTCTTCGTCCTTCACAGAAACCCTTGTTCTTCGTCTTCGCCGTCGTTCGTCTTCGTCTGTCACAGGGAGGCGGCGTCTGAACGAGAAGGGCCGTCGTTCGTCTTCGTCTATCACAGGGCGGCGGCGTCGTTCACAAACCCTAGATCGTCGTCGTTCTTCTTCGAAACCCTATTCGCGTTCGCAAACCCTAGATCGGCGGTGGTGTTCTTCGTCTGTCACAGGTCGAAACCCTAGCCGTCTGAACGAGAAGGGCGGTGGTTGGTGGTGCGGTTGGTCGCCGTCGCCGGCTCCGACTGAAAACCTAATCGGTGGTATGGTGGGAGCAGGTGGTGGTAGTGTTGAAACAAACAAAGTTATGGGATTCAAAATCCCCCCAAATGAATTCCCATGAAATGCAATTCCTCTTCTAAAATCCCAATCCTCCCAAAATCAAAGAATAAACCAAACACCCCAAGTAAAGATCTAATTTACTTTTTCACCATATGCAAACTATACCAAAATAAGCATTTACAAGTAGGAATGGTAATGGATTTCGGGCTGGTTTTGGTCACCCCGTCTTTGAACCTGAAATGAAAATCATCATTGTTTATGCCCCGTTTCCTATCTGGATTGTTTCGTGACATCTTGTCAGGGTGTTTGTCAAACCAGAACCTGAACCCCGATGATAAAACTCAAATCCCGACCTGATTAAAAAGACAAGAAAAAACTAGAAGAATGGATGTGAGGTATTTTTAGATGAGAGTAGAGGACAAACTTCACAATTTATCTTTTCTTTTATTAAAGTGTGATTTTGGATTTACACTGAGATTGCAATTCTTGTGTTTTTTTCTATTTGTTGACAGATGAAACAATGAAGGGGAGATTATCATCTTAATATAAATGAAAGGCCATGATTTGTTTTTATGTTTACTTCCTTGTATTGCAACTTAGAAAAACATAAAAAGTATTTCTTCATTAATAGATATACATATACAGTTGTTCTCTTTGTATACATTATTATATATATAAATATATAAAACCTATATGTATATAAAAATATATAAACATATATCGAGACGGTGCGGGGCAAGGATAATGTGCCCCGGCCTCGAACTCAAACCCGACCCTAATCCGAAAATGTCATTCTGACCCAACCCCAACAAAAATCTTCATTTACCAATTTAAGCATCAATGTCGCCAATGGGTAAAGTATTGATATTGCTGTCATCTTTAAATTTTTTTGGTTGATGTCGCCGATAAAAGACTCATGTCACCGATGAAAGTTAATATTTACTGAATTCGCTTCCCGTTGCAACAGGAAGTTAACAATTACATTTAAAAAAAACCTATATTTTTCAAGAAATACCCCTATATTTTTCACTTTAACCTTGTATATTTCGAGTATTTTTATATGGACCCTCTCAATAATCTATTTGGCCCCTTGATGTGACATATGTAAGTGTAAAAGTTGCATTGAAAATTATAATTAAGTGATGTGACATAATCTAAGTGTGAAAGAGATGGGTCCTTCTCCTTAGCTTTGCCAACACTTCATTCTATAAAGTTCATATTGCCAAAAGGAGCATATTCCCGAGACTTTTCTACTTTTTTTGACGACATGGTTCCGCGACTTGGATGCTTAAAATCATATTTTTATATTTTTTATGCTTATTTTGACTTATACACCCACAATATTGCTTTGTTCGAGGTGTGTGTCGAACCGTCCTATATCTTGCGATTCTATATTTGGGTACTTGTCGAGGGTGGTTGGGACTCTAGGATTAACCAAGACACTATATCATGAAGCAAGAACACCAAAAACAATAAGATTCACACTACATATAATTACATCCACAAGTTATTTTTTGCCCAAGCGTATTTACAAAATAACATATACCGATCTTTAAAACCTAACGCGGCTGCATCTTCAGAATGGAAGACTACTTTGGTTCCAAAATAACAGTTAGATACTCCGAGTTTGCCTTGAATGTTACAAGTGTAAGTTGACTTTTTGAAGTTTTTTCTTTTCAACTTTGACCTTAAATATTTTTGTTTGTGCTATATAATATTTAATATAAACTATATGAATTCATTATATTTTAAATGTATTTTCATTGATATAATTTTCATCAAGTATTATATAATAGAAACAAAAATATTTAAGGTCAAACTTGAAAAAGAAAGACTTTAAAAAGTCAAAACTGGACAATAAAAATGGGACGAAGGGAGTAGTAAATAAGTTGCATCTTCACACATTTTGCAACGCAATCCATAAAATGGTCAGTGTGCTCCACCCCAAAGAGTGCATCTCAAACGTTGCTTCCTTTTTGTTTGTTTCGATTTTGAGGATCGTACATAATTTTACCAAGGGAAAATATATTAAAATGATTCAAGAACAATGAGGCTAGTAGGAATTACAACAAATACAAAGTACACATACTTCTCATTTAATAACTGGAAAGACACTCTCCGAGTAGAACGTCCGTCATTCGATGTATCTATAAGGTCCGTGTAGCCACCTACGACACCCACATCATCTACAAACAAACATATCACAAGGTCAACAAGAACGTAGTACCACATAATCAATATAATGTTTCTGAACATGACTACGTACATTTAAAATCATGCAAAAGTGTAACCAATCTGTCATCAAAAGTGTCAATATCTTTTAATTTTTATAACAAACAATTTACCGGGAAGTGTTGGGTGTGACTTGACTAACGGGGTATTTGAAACTAGAATGGAAGCTCGACGTGAACGTAAATTACCGGGATTTAATTACTTGTGCATGGATGGAATTATTCTTTGCATGGCATTGAAATTAATAATGCTTTTAATGGAATTATTTGATTGTACATGGAATTAAATCTTCATGCATGGGAATTAATTCTGACTTGGAAATTAATTGTGGCATGGAAGAAAGATAATGTTGCACGTGGAGAGTACATATCCATGGTTTGAATATAATTCAAATTACTTCGTAGTTATCTCATTCGATTATTTGAATTATTATTCTTATCTTGTTACGGCCGAGTATTAAGTGTTTGATTAGATTCTAGTTTGTAACCTATAAATATCAAGGCTAGGGGTGAAGTCATATGTACATTGAAATATCTCTGGAGTCATAATAAAGAAGTCTCTGTTCCTGCCCGTGGACATAGGTCGTGTTTGACCGAACCACGTTAAATCTCGTGTTTGTTTATTTTCTGTTTTCCGCATTATTCTAACGCTTGTATTAGGTGTCTCGATCCTAACAAGTGGTATCAGAGCCACGGTTCTGTTCACCGGGCTCGCGTATTTGTTGATTGTGAATATGTCATCTTTGAAGTTTGATTTGGAGAAATTCAATGGTTCGAACGATTTCACTCTGTGGAAGGTAAAGATGAAAGCTCTTCTGGTTCAGCAGGGTTGCGCGGTGGCGTTAGAAGGAGAAGATAAACTTTCGAAGGAGATGAAGGAGGATGTTAAGAGAGATGTTCTAGCAAAAGCGTATTCGGAAATTTTGCTGTGTTTGGCTGATGAGGTATTGAGGGAGGTGGTGGATGAAACAACGGCTGCAGGTCTGTGAGAGAAGCTGTGTGAGAAGTATTAGAAAAATACCCTCACAGATAGGCTTTATCAGAAGCAGAGGTTGTATACCCTCCGGATGTCAGAAGGTACCCAGGTAAAAGATCATCTTGATAATTTTAACCGTATTACCCTTGATTTGAAGGCCGTGGGTGTTACAATTGATGATGAAGATCTTGCCCTGATTTTGATGTGTTCACCACCACATTCGTATGAGAACTTTGTTGATACCATGATGTATGGTAGGTCAACAATTTCTGTTGCTGAAGTAAATGATGCCTTGTTGTCGAAGAAACTCAAGCGTAGGGTTTCTTGTAATGAGGGGGAGTCCGGTTCATGTTTATGTGTGGGCAGGGGAAGGACACATGGTGGAATAGGTGGACTGGGGGAGTCGCATTCGAAAACAAAATCCACGAGAAATGTAATGTGTTATTAATGTAAGGAGTTTGGTCACATCAGGAGAGACTGTCCTAAAAGGGGAATTGGTAATGTGGTTCAGGAAGATGGTGACATAGGCGATGCTTTGATTGTATGCACGGATAGTAGTCCTGCAGATACCTGGATATTTGATACGGGTGCATCTCATCACATGGCGTTCTCACGTGATCGGTTTACTTCCTTTAAGAAGTGGAACGGTAAGGTGAAGCTTGGGGACTATGGGATTCAGAGTGTCAAAGGTAGTGGTACGGTGCAGATAAAGTTGCATGATGGAGTGGTCAAGCGGTTTAATTGCTGGTATGTCCCGGATCTTAGGAAGAATCTGATTTCTCTTGGTACTTTGGCCAGGAATGGATATGAATATTCTAGTAAAGCGGGTGGACTGAAGGTTTCTCGGGATGCTCGAGTGATAATGCATAGCAGACTGCGACGTGATATTTACGTTCTGGAGGGCAGTTCTGCGAGTGGAACGACGGTTGTACCGAACTTGGAGCGGAAAATTGACCTGACGAAGTCGAGACAACACGGGTGGAGTTAGTCTCCGGTTAAGTCGCGCGACGCGGTGTCGGACTTCATGGCTCGAACAAGGAGGTAGTCCCTTCGGGGAGGCTGACAGATGAGAGATGGTTCTTTGGTGATGACGGTTGAGGACTCGGGTCATGGAAGATTGTCGGATCTCGGTTGACTGGTAAAGGGTACTCAAGTCAAGGGGGAGATTGTTGGGTGTGACTTGAGTAGCGGGGTATTAGAAACTAGAATGGAAGCTCGACGTGAACGTAAATTACCGGGATTTAGTTACTTGTGCATGGATGGAATTATTCTTTGCATGGCATTGAAATTAATAATGCTTTGAATGGAATTATTTGATTGTACATGGAATTAAATCTTCATGCATGAGAATTAATTCTGACTTGGAAATTAATTGTGGCATGGAAGAAAGATAATGTTGCACGTGGAGAGTACATATCCATGGTTTGAATATAATTCAAATTAGTTCGTAGTTATCTCATTCGATTATTTGAATTATTATTCTTATCTTGTTACGGCCGAGTATTAAGTGTTTGATTTAGCTTAGGATTCTAGTTTGTAACCTATAAATATCAAGGTTAGGGGTGAAGTCATATGTATATCGAAATATCTCTGGAGTCATAATAAAGAAGTCTCTGTTCCTGCCCGTGGACGTAGGTCGTGTTTGACCGAACCACATTAAATCTCGTGTTTGTTTATTTTCTGTTTTCCGCATTATTCTAACACTTGTATTAGGTGTCTCGATCTAACAGGAAGTACAAAAGACAAATACCTAGTGCTTGGTCTTCCCCGATTTGCTTGTCTATGATGCTTTGAAAGTTGGTGAAGGAGAAGATGCTGACATCAGTTGGCAAACCATTCTTGATTTCCTTGACACGCGTATTTGGTAGTAATTTGACACGATACGAATGTGACGTCATCTTAACTCTACCGTTGTCATCCGCAAGGCTGAAATTAGTAATGGCATACATACGTCCTTCAACAATTAAGTCTTTGAATTTCAGCAGCAGGCTTTTCTTCACGCTAGCAGAAATCCTTGACCCCTTTAAGCGAACAAAATTAAGTAATAACCGTATGTAAGATAAACCAAAGGTTGTATGTAAGGCAGACCAATATGCTCATGTAATTTAAATTCAAAACACATACCTCCTCATCCATAAGCACTATTTCAATACAATACGATTCCGAAGGTCTCATGTACACATGTTGTTCCCACAACCGCATAACACATACCTGAATCTTCCAGCCGTGTGCATCTGGGTTTACCTCATTCAACCAATGGTATTTTGAGGCCATTAGCTTTGATAAAAGTACCAAATCTACCGATAGTACACTATGCTTGGTTGGAGCTCGAATGTAGGTCTACTCTCATTTATTTTTTGACAGAAATGTTTTGTTGGGAAAAATAGACATATAAAATATATTTTTTTTTGTTGACACAAAAATAAACAATTTGTTTATATAATTGTATTCACTAACATTAACATATGTGCATATATATATATATATATATATTCAAATAAATAAATAAGAATATTTATTTGTATACAAAGTATCTTCATCAAATTGTCAAGTTTCAATCGTCAAGATTCGCGTTCGGAAAGAAGACAACGTCGAAGATACCTACAAGCAAATAATCAAAATATATGAGCTTACAAAATAAATAATTAAACAAGTTTAAGTTTTTATAAAATTATTTTTATAAAAACTTTTATAAAAATTGATAAACTTTTTAAAGTTCACTAAGTTGGTTGAATAAGTTTAAGACTTCTTAATTTGGTAAATACCAAACACAATCTATATTTGAAACAATGCAATACTATAATTAGCAAAGGAATCTCTCAAAGAGGTAACATTCCAACATGCTTTTGGTATTGGTTTTCAAACTTCCATTTTGGTGTTTAAATTCAAACTTAAGAAGTATGAGATCAACCTAACTTTTGTCAAACTCCTTTTCAGTGAATTTTTATGGTATAAATGTGTTGTGTGTGGTTTTGGTAAAAGGTCAACGTCTATATTTGCAAGTCTCAAAATGTTCCAGCAGGCCGAGGGTCGAAGCCACGGTCGACCGTGGATACTCTCTATATCTTGTGAGCTCATATACTTTGATAATTCTTTCATCTCTCAAGATCAATAATCAAGCAAGAGCCAAAGCTTTCAAAACTAAATACTACATCTTTCTATATACTTTGTAATAGTGTGAGGATCATCTCTAGCCTAAAAAATAAGAGAGAAGTGAGGATCAACTCTAGCCTTTCCAATTAGAGTGAAGTAAGGTTATCTTTTCCTTGTCTGCAAGAGTGAAGTGTAATTCTTGTTAGCTAAAAAAGAGAAGTTGTAAAAGGTTTATCTCTACCTTGAAAGAGAGAAGTTAGTGGAGTAACTCTTGGTGGGTGAAGCCAAGGAGTGGATGTAGGTCAAGGTTTTTAACCCTTGCTTGAAACTCAATTTTAATATTAGAAACATTATGTTTTTTTTAAAGGCAGTATGGTATATATTAATGAGATAAAATTGAGTTACAGATCACCAATATAAAAGGTTTGTTCCCCTCACCAGTAATGAAGGAACCTAAAAAACGAAACTGTTAATACGTTAAATGCTTCCTATCTGATAGCATTTATCGTTTTAACAACCTCTACATAACAGTCCATTAATCCATCAGATCTTTGCTTTGCGGATTGATCAACGTTGGTAGACTTAGCCATCTATCCAATGTGAAACCAGCCTTCTTTGATGTCCTCGCCTTGATCTATTGAAATGACAGTAGTTGAATTTCAAAATTTATGTCCCTGTTGCCATTCTTTTGCTTGAAAAACCAGTTCGTTCCTTTGATTCCATATATAGTATGCAGCTATTCTAGTAATGCATTCCCAGATTTTCTGACTCCTGTTTGGAATACACGATCGTGCAGCCTGGTCATACTCCGTGAATGAGTCTGCTGGTGTAAACGGAACGCCCCACCAGTTGTGAATAATCGACCAAATCCTTTGCACTTCATTACATCTGAATATCGCATGGGTTACAGATTCAACTTGTGAGTTACATCTTGGGCAAAGTACTGAAGGCCCATCTATCCCTGTATCTGACTAATTTTCTCTCACCGGAATTCTTCTCAGATTTATCTTCCACGCTAGTATAAGCACCTTCTTTGGAATTAGCTTACACCAATACGTGGGAGAGTGTTGTTGATACCTTCTTATCTTTTTCACCGAGAAGCTTCCATCTTCACATCCCTGTCAAATCCATTTGTCCCTTTTGTTTTATTGAATTGAGCAACCCCTTTAAAATCTGCATTTCTGACTCGACCCGAGCTACTAGACGACCTTCAATCCCAATATCCCAGCTCCAGCTGTCTTCAGACCATGATCCCATGTCTCTGACTTTAAGAGAGTCGTTGCCCACCTTTTTATATACTCTTGGAAAACGATTTGTGAGACAAGAATCACCACACCAAAGGTCCTTCCAAAGGTTTATGTTATTACCGTTTCCAACTTCCACTTTTTGTAGGTTTTGAATAAAGATTTCTTTTTTTTTGTAATTCCTTATCGATCTTGATAATATTACCCCACATCCCATTATGTTTGTAATGAGTATTTACACCCAACCCACCACCCCGCCCATATATGCTTTTGATTACACTGACCCAAAACGATTCATTTTCATTACGAAATCGCCACCACCACTTAAGAAGTAAGCTAAGTTAAAGGTGTTCAAATTCCCAAGACCCAAACCACCCCAATCTCTATCTAGAACTACCGAATCCCATTTTACCCAATGAATTTTTTTCGAATCAGACACCTCCCCCCAAAAGAAATTTCGCCTAATTTTTTCTAACAACAAAAGGATACTAGCAGGTGCTCGGAAAAGAGAGAGGAAGTACACTGGTAAACTAGAGAGAACGGCTTTAGATACTATCCATCTTCCCCCATAAGAAAGACATTTACCTTTCCAACTTTCTAAAGTACGATCAAATTTGTTAATTACTTTCTCCCACGACGATTTCTTTTTCATATTTGCATTCACCGGCACCCCCAAGTATTGTAGCACTGCACCTCCTACCTTACAGCCAACTGAATTTGCCAGTTCCAACTGGACTTGTGTGTCAACCCCCACTCCCATGATAGAGCTCTTCTTCCAGTTTACTTTGAGCTCCGACGCTTGTTCCCAACAGTTTAGTAGATCAGCAATTCTTTTAACATTCCTTACGTTCCATTTCCCAATAATTAGTGTGTTGTCGGCGTATTGCAAGTGGGAAAGCTTGATTTTGTTTTTCCCGATCTCCAACCCTTCAATTACTTCCATGGTCACGGCTTCTTGCAACATCACATTTAGCCCTTCTGCCACTATTAAAAAGAGATATGGTGCTAGCAGATCACCTTGTCAGACTCCCCTTTCTACTTTGAACTCTCTCGTGGGCGAGCCATTGATTAGTACCGACATGAAGGACGATTCTAAACACCCTTTTATCCATTGGATCCATTTAGACTTGAATCCCATTTGGTTCATTATATCAAACAAAAATGCCCAATTGATACTATCGTACGCCTTCTCAAAATCAATTTTGAAAATCAACCCCTTCTCTTTTTTGTTTTAAATCTTCGATGGCTTCACCCACTATTAAGATCCCTTCCATGATCGATCTATCTTCAAAAATGCCGTCTGTTCATTTCCTATCAGCTTTTGAATCACTCTTTTCAACCAGTTTGACATCACTTTTGATATAATTTTGTAGTAAGATCCTATTAGATTAATTGGCCTAAACTCACTGAACACTAACGGGTCATTGACTTTTGGGACTAATGTTATGAAGGAGGAGTTGCAACCTTTAGAAATCTTCCCTTCCTTACCAAACCATGTGACTGCAGCGAATAGATCATCATTAATTAATTCCCAAAACTGTTTGAAGAAAGAGAAATTGAACCCGTCTGGTCCGGTGCTTTGGAACTACCACAATCCTATACTGCCGCTTTGACTTCTTCCCTTGAAAATTCCTTTTCTAAATCCAAGATTTCCACCGCATCTAATCTTTTGAATCTGTTGCTCACGAACCCGATTGTTGCTTCATTTTTATTTTTGTAATAATCAGCAAAAAATCTTTCTGCAGCCACTTTGATGTCTTGAATGTTTTCAGTCCATACCCCATTCATCAGAGTACCCACTACATTATTTGCCCAATATCTGCTTTTGAGGGATTTGTGGAAAAAAGTGGTGTTCTCGTCGCCTTCCGCTTGCCACTTGATCTTTGATTTTTGTTTAAGCATGCTTCTTTTGATTGACTCTTTCTCCTTTAACTTCTTAGAACTTTCATCCCAACTGCCTTTGGCTTGTATACTTAGCTGTATATTTTCTTCTTTTAGTTCCCAATCTAAGACTTCCTTTCTTAAAGACTCGATTTCTTTATCTAAGCTCCCAAATTGGTTTTTGGACCATACTTTAAGCTCCAATTTAACGTTTCTTAATTTTTCACAAAACTGGCAGTCCATGCTTTTTGATTTTACTTTTTTTCCTACGATTTTCCCGCATTGTTTGTCTTGTAACCAGATGTCAAAGAATCTAAACGGTTTGGGTCCAGAATAGTTTTTATTATTCGAGCACATGATCGGGCAATGATCTGTTTCTTTTCTGTTTAAAGCTACGCAACTCAAAGACCCCCAACACTGATGAAATTCTCTTGAGGTGAGAAACGGTCTAATTTTTTGAATTTCATCCCATTATCTGATACTCTAGTGTACTTCCTGTTTCCCATTCGTATGTCCAACAGATCATTGTCGTTGATAAAGTTATTGAAGTCTAGTATGTTTCTTTAGATAGAGTTTGCATTTAGTCTCTCCGAGTTGTTTCTTACTTCATTAAAGTCACCAAAGAGCATGACTTTATCTCAAACGTTCTCCAACAGGTTACTAAGCATAGCCCAATATTCTTTCTTTTTTTCTGTTGAATGTGGTCCATATACGTTTACAAAAGTACACCTTGAGCCCTTTCCTTTCCACATCCCATCAGTAGCCAAATAGCATTTACCAACGTATGATGTAACGTAAGATAGAAACCTTGGATCCCAGATTGTAAGTATACCTCTTGCTGACCCAATCGCAGGCACAAATGCGTATACAAACAGAGAATTACCCTAAATCCCCTCCACCAACTGATCATCTATGTACCCCATCTTAGTTTCTTGTAATCCTAAAATTATTGGTTTTTCTTTGGTACATAGCTCTCTAATCCAATTTATTTTACTGAACGATCCAAGACCTCTTATATTTAGGGATATAACTTTCATTTGAATTTGATTATATGAGCAAGCATCTGAATTTGCTTAATTGGAGCTGTGAGGTGGGATCTCATAAAACCCCCCATTGTGCACCATTTTTCTTCTATTTTCAGAGGAGTTTGAGAGAGACTTACCGATCAAAGATGAATCTAAATTTCTTCGTCCATGGTATCTTACTTTCGAAGCTTGGCTCAAGTTTGATTTACCTTTCGACCTTGCTAATTTCTTCATGACGTTCAGGCTAAGTTTCCAGATCCCACCCAGTTCTTCTTGATTCTTCCTCCAGCCGTCGATGTTGTAGCTTGTTTACCCCCCTTTGACGATTTCTTTCTTAGCGATGGCAAGGAATCGGTAACAAGAGAGATTAGACTCCCCTCGTCTGGTGTTTATTTGGTAGATTCTGCCCTGACGACCTTCTGTTTTGTTAACTGGACTTGGGTTGATTCTATAGGTCTTGTATTGGGCTCCTTTGTAGAATGGGCTGCCTCCTCGTTTGTTTGAAGGAAACCACCACCCGAAAAAAAAGGCACACCTTCATTTTACTTGTTGGACTCTACTACCTTAAGCCCATTAAGTTTTTTAACCCAACGGTTTGTGTTATCTACTGAGTTTTGTGTTGCCTCTTCTAAAACCCTCGGCTGAAAGTACACCTCCTCTGCTTGTGTCTCGTCACCATCAAAACCAAAGAAGCTTCGTTTGGAGTTTGGGCTATCCGATGAAGATTTGTTTTTTTCTAAGTCGTACTGATGCACAAGATTTACTTTGTACGGACCACAGTTTGGAATATTACTCCAATTTGTCTTCCCCGCCGATGAGTTTTTTACCGGCGACCTAGGTTTTCTTTTCGGCTTTCTCGGACTGTACCCACCACTCTCTTCCCCTGAAATCCACCCTTCAAAGCTTGCTTCGGAGCTATCTTTTGAAGATACGATATCTTCACCGATTGTATCTACCCACCCGTCTTCCTTCATGAATATCTCCCTTGAGTAACCTTGGCATTTGATTATGTACCTATCGCTTAGAGGGAATTCATATGAAGTTTTTATAAGTACTTTACCCGCCACCATTACTTTAGCTTCTTTCCATGTACAATTTTTAGTTGAGATGACTTCACCCAATCTGGAAGCAATCTTACGCTGTGTTCTACAGTTACATGTGGAAAGAAAATGAAAGGATAGAAAATTAAGGAGAGAAGAGAAAAGAAGAGGAAGGGAAATGTTTTTGTCATTGCGTGTTCCTGAGTTCGAAAGAAAGTTAGAGGAAAAGTGGAATTTTAAGTGGTATTTTGTTTCCTTCCAAAATTTTCCCTACTTTGGGAGGAAAATCTGGAAGGAAAATAAAAGAAAAATTTCCTTCCAAAATCTTTTCTTTTCTCTCCTAAAAAACTTAGGAACAGAACTGAAGTTTATTTTCCTTCTTAAATCTTTTCTTTTCTCTCCTGATTTTAACTCGGGAACACAGCGTTAGTGAAGTTTTCTTTTTTTCATAGGTCAAGAGGTAACCCATAAATCTTAACCCACGCTAATGTGAAAACTCCATTTGAGAAGTCAGGAGACCATTCAGTGATGTTTTCACACCACCTCCATAGTTCACCTTCTTTACGTTGGATGAGATTATATGCCGTTTCTCTTGTATCGCAGACGATGAGAACTTCCTTGCCCCTAATAAACTTCCAGTCCACTATATTCCACATATTATCGTAAGGATGGAAGAGAGTTCTTCCACCATCTCCGGTGAAGTTAATCTAGCAACTATGCTTCTTGATAAAGTCTCCTCTATCCCCTCAATTTTTTCCAGGTCCTCACATAACTCCAGGTGATATTTGTTGTGGTCTGTTGTACTTTTGTTATAGGTGGGTTACTTTGTTGGTTTGTCTTGTTAATTTTCTTCATGTTGGTAACTTTCGCATAAGATCTGCCATCTACTCTACCATCTGGTCTCTTAAATGCTCTTCCTCTGAACTGTAAGGCATTTGTTGCTTCTCTTCTTTCTTTTGTACTTCTATTTTCAACTTCCTTTGCTTTGTTGGCTGTGAACCACCTAAGCTTGTACGTTCCTATCCAAACACCATTAATGCCCCTTAGTAAATACTCCTCTTGGTTGTCACCAAAACTTACAAATCCGAATCTTTGGCCTTTTGTGGATAGTCTTTTGGATACATAAATGTCAACCACCCTACCAAAAACATAAATGTCAACCACCCTACCAAAAAGCTTAAAGAGTTCCCAGAGTTTGACCACTGTTGTGTTCTCTGGAAAGTTGCAAAAGAATAGTGTTTTGCATGAGGATGAAGCTGAGTAATACCGTCTCTCTGTAGTTTGGCTGTGTGTACGTAACTCTCTAATTCCGGTGACTCCACTAGCTCCGGCAGCTGCTCATACTTTCTCTCTGCTGATACTCTCTCTCATTCTTTCTCTCTGCTGATACTTTCTCTCTACTATTTATACTCTGATTAGAAACATTCCGTTGTAATAGAAGCATCATTACAACCATGTATATTCTCAAACAAGCCTCTATAATTTGACAAAATAGATATATTAACAATTTTTACCCCGTTTTTTAAAGTTTTTAGTAATACTTAATAATACAATTATTTGTGTTTTGGTCCTCTTGTAAAGCTTTTATTACTTTGAACTCATTACATTTTTGTTACTGTAATTTGATAATGTTTAGGTTTAGGTTTTTTATTTTTTATATTTACAGATTTCGTCTAAGAAAACCTCTTCGAATTTTATCCTTAATCAAATTATTAAGACCAAATTGCTTATGTCCTTTTTTTATTCATATTTTACTTTTTTTATTAATTACTAAATTGCTTAAATAAATAAAAAAAAGATCTCTCTTGATTTTTTTCTTTGAATCTCTCTCTTCTTCCGAACTCTTAGGCGGTATTTGGTTGGTATTATTTGGGAGGATTTCATTGGATTGGAATTTCAAATCCCTCCAAATATGGTGTTTAATTTGTAAAAATGGGATAGGATTTTATAAAATCACATAGATGTGGGATTTCTGAATCCGTTCACCCCCCCATGTTATTTTTAAAATGCATAGGTGAGGTATTTTCTCCAGCCGCCCTCCGGCTAAAATTCAGGCGAAGCACCGCCATTGCCGTCATCCCCTTCGTCGTTTTTCGTTCGCCGTCAACCCTTCGTCGACTCCGACAGAAACCCTAGTCGTGTCGCCGACATAAACGCTAGTCTTCGTCACCTTTCTTGTTCGCCTTCGCCTACTTCGTTCGCCTTTGTTGTTCGCCTTCGTCTTCGTCGTTGCCTTCGTCGTTGGTGGGAGCAGATCTGTTGTTCGCTCGCCTTCGTTCATCGCCGTTGGTGGGAGCATATCTTCGATGGTGGCAAGGAGATGTAGTGGTTGGTGTCTTCGATGGTGGAAGTAGATTTGGTGGTTGGTGGTGGTGTTAATGGAGTTTAGTGGTGGTGCAAATCCCACCTAAGAATATAAACCAAACACAAGATGGGATTTTAAATCCCACCAAATGCAAATCCCATCTGTTGGGAAAATAGGAATATAATTTATATCCTCTTTTGTTAATTCAAAGATTTACAATATGTTTATATAATTGTATACACTAACATTAACATATGTGCACATATACATCTATATATAATCAAGCAAATAAATATTTATATTTATTTGTTACAAAGTTTCTTTATACAAATCGTCAAAATCCAAATCGTCCAAGATAAAACGCCACCAACGTTCAAGATGAAGTATTCGTCGATGATACCTACAAGAATAAATTCAATTGATATGAGCATAAAAATAAAATAATTAAAATAAGTTTAAGTTTTTATAAAATTATTTTTATAAAAACTTTTATAAAAAGGAACAAATATTTTATAAACTTATTTGTGTTGGTTGATTTAATCTAAGAATTCCCATTTTAGCAAATACCAAACACAATCCCACTTTGAAACAATACACAACCATATTTAGCAAAGGAATCTCCCAAAGTGGTAAAATTCCAACATGCTTTGTGTATTGGTTTCCAAACTTTCATTTTTGTGTTTAAATTCAAACAATAGAAGTATGGGATCAACCAAACTTTTGATCATCTACTTTTCATGTGATTTTTATGGTAAAAATGAGTTGAGTGTGGTTTTAAATAAAGTCCAACGTCTTTATTGCAAAGAACAAGAAATGCCAGATGCGTGACGGTCGATACCACGGTCGACCGTGGTTCGACCGTGGAGGGTCTGGACAGTTTTGAGACTTGGACCTTTTTTTCTTATTTAAACCAACTCAATCCTCATTCATTACTTACCTCTTGCAAACACAAAACATTCAGAATACTCTCTAACACTTGAGCTCATATCTTTGAATATTAATTCATATTTCAAGTTCAAGATTCAAGCAAGAGCAAAGCCATCAAAGCTTAAACACTACTTCTACATTCTATATCATTTGTAATAGTATGAGGATCAACTCTAGCCTTTCAAATTAGAGTGAAGTGAGGATCAACTCTAGCCTATAGAATTAGAGTGAAGAAAGGTTATCTTTACCTTATTTGCAAGTTTGAAGATTAATTCTTGCAAGTATAAAAAGAGAAGTGTAAAAGGTTTATCTCTACCTTCAAAGAGAGAAGCTAGTGGATCAAACTCTTGGTGGGTGAGGCCAAGGAGTGGATGTAGTGCAAGTTTGTTAACACTTGCATGAACCACTATAAATCATTGTGTTCAACTAGTGATTGGTGATATCTCTCTAACTCTATATCTTTTATTTTCTTGCAAGAACTCTTAAAAACTTTAAAAATTGGACATATAACCTATTCACCCCCCCTCTAGGTTCCAATAATTGGTATCAAAGAAAGTTGCTCTTGATAATTTTTGAAAACTTGCTTTGAGTGTTTTAAAACATTTTTCAAAAATTCTTTGAGTTGAAAATGGGACAAAACTTTGTAGAGGGGAATTCTATGGTTAGACCTCAACTTCTTGAATAAGAACATTTTTGTTTTTGGAAACAAAGGTTTATGACTTATGTTAAAGCCAAAGATGTTGATCTTTGGGAAATCATAGAGAATGGTGACCATGTGCCAAAAACCTTTGATTCCAAAATTGATGCATATGTACAAACTCCTAAGGACAAATGGGATCAAGATGACAAGAAGATGATTTCTAAAAATTTTGAAGCAAAACTCTTTTTATACAATGCACTACCTAGAAAAGAGTATGAAAGAGTTTTTATGCTAGATAGTGCAAACGAAATTTGGAAATCTTTTGTCACCACCTATCAAGGAAATGCTCAAGTCCTAGACAACAAGGTTGAGTTGCTTGTACAACAATATGAGCAATTTAATATTCTTGATGAAATGAGCATTGATGAAGCTTTCTATAAGTTTAATACTATTGTCACTAGTCTCAAGTCACTTGGGACTAGTTATTCTAACAAGAAAATTGTGAGAAAGTTTCTTAGGGCTCTTTCACCAAAATGGAGAGCTAAGGTGACGGCTATTGAGGAGTCAAAGGATTTAAATCTACTCCAAATGGATGAGCTTATTGGAAATCTCAAGGTGTATGAGGTTATCATGCAAAAATATGATGAAATAGCCAAATTGAAGAAGGAGAAGTCCAAATCTATTGCTCTCAAAGCCAAACATGTTAAAGAATCCTCAAGTGATGAGGAAGATGATGACAATAGTGATGATGATGAAATATGCTATGATGGTGAGAAATTTCAAGAAATTCTTCAAGAGAAAGGGTAAGCATGTAAAGGCTCCCTTTGACCCAAAGAAGTACAAGCAAAGCATTGATGCAAAGAAAGACAAGAAACCATCAAGAGAATGCTATGGGTGTGGTGACTCTTCACACCTCATTGGTGATTGTCCAAAAGTTGCTTCAAAGAAGAGAGAAAACCACAAAGCATTCCTAGGAGGAGCATGGAGTGATAGTGGTGATGAAAATCAAGATGACATCAAGGAGGAAACATGTCTCATGGCATTTGAGACAAGTGAGGTACAATCCGATTCAAGTTATTATAGTGATAATGACCAATATGATCAATTGTGTGACTTTAGCTAAAAAAATTTTGCAAAAAATGAGGAACTAAAGATTGAAAACAAAAGTTTAAAAAGGGAGATTGAAAAGTTAAACTTGACTATTAAAGATTTACAAAGTCAAGTTGTTCCTCATCCATCTCCAAGCTTGACAAGTTTGGAAACCAAGCTAAAGACAAACTTTGACAACTCCACCTTGTGAAAATTTGAAGAGAGCACACATAAGTTGGATGAAATGCTAAAAGTTCAAAAATCATTAAATGATAAGGGTGGGCTTGGTTTCTCAAGTTTTTCAAACAACATGCCTAAGAGCCATGTGACACAAATCCAATTTGTGAAAGAAAAAGGGAAGGAAAAAATCCAGGAGCCTCACGGTCGAACCACGGTCGATGCCGTGGATCGACCGTCGGCCCACTGGAAATTTTTGAATTTTCAAAACTTGTCCTTTGGCTCTAGTTCTTCCACTTGTAGACCAAAAGTTGCAAGCGATGAACAAGTAAAAAGATTTTACACTCCAACCATAAGGCATGGACTTGGATTCAAGAAACCTAAGTCAAATGTGATTCAAAGACCAAAGCATTTCATCAAACCTACTAACTCTTTGAATACATGGTATCATAAAGGTTTCAAGATTACTCAAAGGTGGATTAGAGTAGGAGTTTTTGATGCTAACCATCTTGGACCATGAAACATTGGGTACCAAAAGTTTGAATGATTATTCCACGTGTGTAGGCTTGCAACAAAAATGAGATTATGTCTCATGAATGGATACTTGATAGTGGTTGCTCAAAACACATGACCGGAAATAGAGAACTCTTCACATCATACAAAGAGTATGATGGAGGACATGTGGTGTTTGGAAGCAACCTAAGAGGAAAGGTGGTTGGTAGAGGTAACATCCTTCATGACAATATTAAATTTACAAATGTTGAGCATGTTAATGGTCTAGCTTATAACTTGATAAGTGTTGGTCAATTGTGTGATAAAGATTTGAATGTTAGATTTTCCAAGCATGAAAGTGTTATATGCAAAGATGATCATGTGCTAGTAAAAGGTGTTAGGAGGAATGGACTCTATACATGTAGACTTGGTGACAATCGTAACACTCAAGTATGTCTTGCATCTATTGTTGATAACTCAACTTTGTGGCATAGAAGACTAGGACATGCTAACATGAGATTATTGCATAAATTGTCTAGTAGTGATCTTGTTAGAAACATGCCTATTGTAAAACTTGATAATCATTTTTGTGATGCATGTAAGATAGGTAAGCAAGTGCATTCATCTCATAAGTCTAAAAATGTCATATCCTCTAAGAGATGTATTGAGCATTTGCATATGGATCTTTTTGGACCTTCATCAATTCAAATCTATGGAGGAAACTTCTACACACTAGTTGTTGTAGATGATTTTTCAAGATATACATGGACATCCTTTTTGAAAACAAAAAATGAAGCTTTTGACAAGTTTAAAATTCTTGGAAAGAAAATTCAAACCAATTTGGTTGTACGATTATTTCAATTTGTACCGACCATGGTAGAGAATTTGACAATGAAGCGCAATTTGGAGCATTTTTGTGATAAACATGGAGTTTCTCATAACTTTTCGGCTCCTCGCACTCCTCAATCAAATGGGGTTGTTGAGAGGAAAAATAGGACTTTGCAAGAAATGAGTAGAACTATGCTTAATGAACAATCCATACCCCAAAAGTTTTGGTGTGATGTGGTCTCAACGGCCATATACATACTCAATAGAGTCTTGATTAGACCTATGCTAGGTAAAACACCCTATGAGATTATCAAAGGTAGAAAACCATCCTTAGGTCACCTTAGAGTATTTGGAAGTAAGTGTTTTATCCTTAACACCAAGACTATTTGACCAAGTTTGACCCAAAAGCCTATGAGGGTATCTTCTTAGGATACTCTCTAAATAGCAAAGCCTATAGGGTACTAAACAAATCCACTATGGTTGTGGAGGAATCCCTTAATGTTACATTTGATGAATCTCCACCACCTAAGACTCAACCTCTAGTAGATGATGACAAACTAGAAGAAGAAGCCATTGAAACACAACTCTCTAGACTTGACTTAGATAAACCTAGTGACCAAAATCCTATAGTAAATGATAAGATCACTAGTGAACAAAATGAGGTTAGGGAAAATAGGAACCATCCAATAACCCAAGTTATAGGAGACCTAAACCAAAGACTCACTAGATCCCAAGCACAAAACCTTAGTACATCCTTTGCCTTTGTGTCCCACATAGAACCCAAGAATATTAAAGAAGCACATAAGGATGAAAGTTGGGTAATAGAAATGCAAGAAGAGTTAAACCAATTCACTAGAAGCCAAGTGTGGGACTTAGTACCTTTGCCTAGTGGCCATACCATAATAGGAACCAAAATGGGTGTTTAGAAACAAAGTGGATGAAAATGGAGTCATTACTAGGAATAAGGCTAGATTAGTCGCCCAAGGATATAATCAACAAGAAGGGATAGATTATGATGAAACATTTGCTCCGGTTGCTAGATTGGAATCCATTAGGATTCTACTTGCTTATGCATGTGCCGATGATTTTAAACTATATCAAATGGATGTCAAAAGTGCTTTTCTAAATGGCTTTATAAAAGAGGAAGTCTATGTATGTCAACCTCCCGGATTTGAAGATCCAATTAATCCATCTCATGTATACAAACTTAGAAAAGCATTGTATGGCCTTAAGCAAGCACCTAGAGCATGGTATGATAGATTAAGATCATTCTTGTTGAAAAATGATTATGTCATGGGTAAAGTTGATAACACGTTGTTTACCAAAAAGAGAAAGCATGATATATTACTTGCGCAAATTTATGTGGATGATATTATCTTTGGATCTACATGTCAAGATTTATGTGATGAATTCTCAACTCTTATGCATAATGAATTTGAAATGAGCATGATGGGTGAATTGAATTACTTTCTTGGACTTCAAATAAAACAATATGAAGATGGTACATTCATTAGCCAATCTAAGTACATCAAGGATATGCTTAAGAAGTTTGATTTTGAGAATGTGAAACCTATGTGTACTCCTATGGCGACCAACACACACTTGACACTCGATGAAGAAGGTGAAATATTTGATAGTACAAAATACCGTGGTTTAATTGGGAGCTTGCTTTATCTAACGGCAAGTCGTCCCGATATTATGTATAGTGTTTGTGTTTGTGCACGCTTTCAGGAAAATCCCAAGAAATCACACTATGAGGCCGTTAAACGAATATTCCGGTATATAAAGGGAACAATCAATTTAGGTTTGTGGTATCCAAAGAAGGGTGGACTTGACATCATGTGTTATGCGGATTAGGATATTGGAGCATGTTACTTAGATAGAAATAGTACAAGTGGAGTATGTGCATTCATTGGATATTGTCTTACTTCATGGTTTTCAAAGAAACAAACATCCGTAGCTCTATCAACAACCGGGGCCGAATACATAGCTGCAGGAAAAGCATGTGCACAAGCACTATGGATGCAACAATCCTTATTGGATTATGAGGTACACTTAAGTGTTATTCCTATTATGTGTGATAATAAAAGTGCTATTGATTTAAGTAAAAACCCTGTTTTGCACTCTAGAACTAAGCATATTGATATTAGACATCATTTCTTACGTGACAATGTGCAAAAAGGAAACATTAGCTTAGAAAAGGTTGATTCATGTGAAAATATTGCGGATATTTTCACTAAACCACTTAAGAGAGAAACATTTGATCTATTGAGACTTGGTTTAGGAATGATGGAGCATGTGCCTTAGAAAATTATGCATGATTGTATGAAAAATGTCAAAAATCGATTTCCAGAATGTTCACGGTCAAACCACGGTCGAAGCCGTGTATCGACCGTGGGGTCACTGTCCAGGAAAAGGTAAATATTAAAAGGAACATACGGTTGATACACGGTCGACCGTGTATCGACCGTCGGGTAATTGACGAGACCTACCCTATTTAAGCCCTCTTTCTCTTTCCTCTCTTCACTTTACCACTTCCACACTCTCTCTCTCAAACCCTAGCCGCCATAGCCGATTTTGGAGCTCAAAATTTTCGATATTTTCTTCAAAAACTCACAAGAATATTAAGGATTACCTTACGGTTGAAGATCCGGTTGAACCCACGAAGCTATATCCGGACGATCTACGGCAAAAGGCCACGATTTCTTCAATTTTTTTTCGTGTTCCTCTCGGGTCTTCTCACCTTCACGAACTCTTCATCACAAAAGGTAAATCTTTCACCATTCTTGCTTTCCTCCTAATTAGGATTTCATTTTTGCACTAAAAATCATGTGATTTTAAGTTTTTTTTTTCTTTCTCTTAGGGTTTTGGTGAAAACTTGAAGTATTTGGGTGTGGTTGTGGGTTTTGTTTAATGTAGGGGTTATGAGATAATTATGTTTAAAACAAAGATCTGTGATGTATATATATTAGATAAAAGTTATGTTAAAAAGTACAAATTTCGAACAATTTAATCACGGTCAACATATGGTCGACCTTGTGAAAAACCATCGTGTACTGAATTAAAAAAAAATTGAACAGCAGGTTCACGGTCGATCCACGGCTGAAACCGTGGTAAAACCGTGAGCTTGCTGGAATTTTTTTAAATTTTTTATTTTTTTGACATTTAATTCTCAAATTAATTTTATTTAGGCTTATTATAGTTTAACTAAGACTAGTATTCTTCCTCCTTTTCATAAAAACTTCTCACGTTTAGGACATGCACACACAATGTATGAACATATTCCTATAGAGTTTGTTTTATCAATTGACTATACTCTTTAAATATGTTTTATAGATATTGAATTATCATCCTCTTGTCATAATTTTGCAAAACAAAGTGTCTTTTATAATTCTAGTGTCATGACAAGCTTGAATGAACATTTGTTACACCATAGACACACACTAGGTTTACTCTTATTCATTGCGATTATTTGTGAATAATATACGAATTATTGCATCAATAGATTATAATGCCGCGCCTAAAGAATTCCTCCTCTCGTTCCGCCGCTCCCTCTCAACGGGATATCATGATTAATCTCAACAAGCGCCCCATTAATGAAGGGGGCTTGGTTGTACCTGCCCATCTGCAACAATTTAACCTACAAGCGACCTTTGACCAAATGAATTGGTTAACTTTTCTTTGTCTCCCTAGTAACACTTTTCCTAGGCGCATTCGAGAGTTTTATGCATCTTATGCATATGACGAAGATAATGACTTGATCACATTTAAAATTGCCGCCCAAGAATTCGCCTTTACACTTGCTCAACTCGGGGATATGTTGCAAGTCCCATTTTCCGGTTTGAAATTCTATCATGACTCCCAAAGTCTTAACCACCTCCTATCAGCCTTCACCATTGACGAGATCATAGGGTCAATTTGTCATTCAAATGTCCCTCGTAATAAAACAAACATCTTAGGCAAAGATCTCTTAAGTGAGTGCAATGTGTGGAATAAAGTCATTGATTCCAACATCTTTCCTAAATCCGGCCACCACTCCGAAATAAGTGCAACACAAGCCGTCCTCCTCCATGCCTTAAAATCGAGTTCGGAGATTAACATCATGTACATCCTTGCCAAAAGGATGGTTGGTCTCCCATCTAGCCGACGGGATATTCAGTATGGACGACTTCTTACACTTCTCTTTCAACAACTTCCGAACCTTCCGGCTCTCAACCCAACTCCGGGTACTTCCTTGCCGATCGATCTTGCTACCCTACGCAAGATGGATTCTCATTCTTGAAAAGGGAAGAAGAGGGCACATTCCTCCTCTCATGACACGGAGGAGGACATTGAAAGAGTTTTTGAAAAAGATGATGAAGGAGACGCGGAGGTGGAAAGCACGCTTACACCGGATTATGGCTTAGGAGAAGGATCTACTGATGAGAGGATTGCGGCTCTTAATCGCAACATTAATGAATTGCGCAATGAGCACCGATCCTTACAAAAGGAGGTCAAGGGCATAAAAGGGATATTGAGGACGATAATGAATGCTCTTAAATGTAACGCCGGGACGGATGCGGGTGAGCCATCTCACCGGGGATGATTTATTTGATTACGTCATGTTTTGATATGTATGAAAACAATTTATCTTTGGGTTGTTTGTTTTAAGAACAATTAACTATATATTTTTTTTGTGACTTTAGACTTGTATGACTTTCGCGTGTGATCATGGATGACTTATGCTTTTATCTTGTATGCTTTGCTCTTATAATAACATGTATGCTTGTCTTATTGCATTGGTTTGACATGCTTAAAAATACTATGCAAATTGGATAGTTTATATATATTATGCACTCACCCTCCATGGCAAGTCCTTGGTAGTTTCTCCATACAATTTTATAGAATTCAAGAAGTGGAGTTCTACAATCAAGGGGGAGTGTCTCTTCAAGGGGGAGCACAAGTCAAGGTGGAGTCCTTTTTGTTAAAATAAAAAAGGGGAGAAGGTATATATATATATATATATATATATATGTGTGTGTGTGTGTGTGTATGTGTGTGTGTGTGTATAAATGCACATGTTAACATGTTAAAGTTGTTTATACAATTTGTTCACAAATTCTAAATTTTTGTCTTTAACAAAAAGGGGGAGATTGTTGGGAAAATAGGAATATAATTTATATCCTCTTTTGTTAATTCAAAGATTTACAACATGTTTATATAATTGTATACACTAACATTAACATATGTGCACATATACATCTATATATAATCAAGCAAATAAATATTTATATTTATTTGTTACAAAGTTTCTTTATACAAATCGTCAAAATCCAAATCGTCCAAGATAAAGCGCCACCAACGTTCAAGATGAAGTCTTCGTCGATGATACCTACAAGAATAAATTCAATTGATATGAGCATAAAAATAAAATAATTAAAATAATTTTAAGTTTTTATAAAATTATTTTTATAAAAACTTTTATAAAAAGGAACAAATATTTTATAAACTTATTTGTGTTGGTTGATTTAATCTAAGAATTCCCATTTTAGCAAATACCAAACACAATCCCACTTTGAAACAATACACAACCATATTTAGCAAAGGAATCTCCCAAAGTGGTAAAATTCCAACATGCTTTGTGAATTGGTTTCCAAACTTTCATTTTTGTGTTTAAATTCAAACAATAGAAGTATGGGATCAACCAACCTTTTGATCATCTACTTTTCATGTGATTTTTATGGTAAAAATGAGTTGAGTGTGGTTTTAAATAAAGTCCAACGTCTCTATTGCAAAGAACAAGAAATGCCAGATGCGTGACGGTCGATACCACGGTCGACCGTGGTTCGACCGTGAAGGGTCTGGACAGTTTTGAGACTTGGACCTTTTTTTCTTATTTAAACCAACTCAATCCTCATTCATTACTTACCTCTTGCAAACACAAAACATTCAGAATACTCTCTAACACTTGAGCTCATATATTTGAATATTAATTCATATTTCAAGTTCAAGATTCAAGCAAGAGCAAAGCCATCAAAGCTTAAACACTACTTCTACATTTTATATCATTTGTAATAATGTGAGGATCAACTCTAGCCTTTCAAATTAGAGTGAAGTGAGGATCAACTCTAGACTATAGAATTAGAGTGAAGAAAGGTTATCTTTACCTTATTTGCAAGTTTGAAGATTAATTCTTGCAAGTATAAAAAGAGAAGTGTAAAAGTGACAGGATCGGATATAGATTATATCAAATGACAAGAACTAACTTTAAATAATCAATCAGAGTAAAATAAAAGTTAATCTTTAACTATGATCACAATCAATTAAGAAGTTGCGGAATCACACTTAATTGATTAAAGAAGGTTTTAAACAAAGATTAATTCAATCAAACAGTAGTTTTATTAATCAACCAGAATGATTACAAAAGCAAACTTCACCCCTAATCTAACTTATTCTGTTAGACGAAGAACACAGACTGTTCTTAGGTTTCAACAAGAAACTTAGAGGCTAAAACACTTTCATAAAAATAACAATAAGAACAAATGCTTTTAATAATGAGATCAAATCGTCGTACTAAATTGATCATCTAATGAAGTATATATAGACTCTTGATCCTCCTTGAATTGTTGACAGTTAGGTAATCTTCTATCTTCTGAGATAATCTTGATAATCTTCAAAGTATTTCGAGATATCTTCTAAGATAGGATTTTCCAAATATAGCTCAACAGAAACTGTTTAATGAACACAACAGTTCTTGATACTTCTAACAGTCTTCAGCTTCAAGATCTTCAAACAGTTTTTGACTTTGTTAACTAACAGTTCTGAACTTTTGTACTAACAGTTGTAAACCTTGCAGCAATTGTTAGTTACAACTGTTCTCGTATCCATCTAACAGTTTTTCAACTGTTATCACCAAAATACTCTAACAGTTTTACCTTTGCATGTTCAACAGTTTCAATGACTTAGCGAATTTCCCAACAATCTCCCCCTAACTTAAAGTATTGAACAATACACTTAAGTTGTTTTATAGGGTTCAACCATAGTAACATTCACATAAGCAAAGAACATATTAACATTAATTCTGCAAAGTAAAATTGTTACAATCAAAATATGAAGGAAAAATTACATTTCCTTTTTCTCTATCAGCTCCAACCTTTCTTTCAGTCTTCTTCCCAGATCTTCCCTTAACTTTACTGGACCATAATACTTTGCCTTCACCATGTACACCAATTTGGTCTTACTATGATCAACAAAATTAAGATCAAACCATTGGGTTTTAGCATTGTTTGTCACAAGATTATACACCCTTGATCTTTCAAAAACTTTCACAGTCAATATTGGAAATCTTTCATCATTTGTCAGTATTGACATCACTCCCTGTGGATTGCATATACTCGATAAATGTACCAAAAATACTTTTATCTCAATTTCAGCATCCTTTCCAAAATGACTTACCCCATATTCATACATTTCTTGTACATCTCTCCTGGTCACACTATCCATCAGTGCAGTGAAACTGACATAGCTTTCAATTGGTTCCACCTCTCTAACAATGGTGACTCCATGCTTTCCAGTTTCCACTCTCAGCATTTCAAACCTCCATTCTTTGATATGTGACTTTTGAGCTTCAAGTTTGTCAATTCTTTCTTTTACCTCCATTGAGAGTCTATCTTGCAAAATAGTTTTGACCAAGCCTGTTTTGGCTTTTTCTTCAGACTGCTGGGGTTTTTTCTTTTCCACTACTGGCTTGGGAGGTGGAACTGTTTTCTTCTTTACAACTCTTTTTCTTTTTACTCCCTTACCAGCAGCTTCCTTTACTTTCTCTTCCTCATCAATCTGAGCAGTGATCTCATCAGCCAGCTTCTTTGCTATCTCAAAATCAGACTGTTCTTGTTCTCTTAGCTCAGCTGCTAGCCTTAATGCAAATTCATGATCACGCTCTTCTTGTTGTTGTCTTGTAAGCTTGAGCTTAGGACAAACAACAACAATTTCTTTACCTTTGCCTGAAACAGGAGGCAACTTTGATTCTTTCTTTCCTTCCTGGATGACTATCCCTTTATACCCTTTCTTTGGTGGTAAAGATTCTAACGTAGCAACCTTTCCATCAAGCCATCCATCATCGATTTTCTGTGCCATTCTAGAAGAACTTATTCCTAGATATTGAGCACTAATATCAACCAAGTAGTTCTGTTTAACTGTTGACCAAGATTTGAAAATCTCAGTGCTTGGAACATCTGCAGTTGATACCATCCTGTTGATTAGCATCCTATCAACACTTGAAAGCTGTTCTTCTTCTTCTTCATTAACCGCTTGGACACTTGCAACTGTTAGTTGATTTGAAGTTACAACTGTTGGTTGTTGTGTTGCAACTGTTTGCTCATTTGGAGCAACAACTGTTTGTTTATCCTGTGAAACTGTCTGCTTAACTTCTTCCTGCTTGGATTTTCTTCTTCCTTTAGCTTGAGCAGTTGAAGAGATTTTCACCAAGGATTTGGGTTTAAGCAACATCTCATGAGTATGAAGAACATTTGTTGCTTTCTTCAGATTCTCATCAAGAAAGTTCAGCTGCTTATCTTGCCTTATTAACACCTCATTGTGAACTGCTACTACCTTGAGTACTTCGGTTGCCTTCTCCAACTGTTCAGTCAGTTCTTTTATCTTCTCATCTTGAGAAACTATCCTTTTGTTTTGAAGAGCAATCCTTTTCTTTAGGTGTAAATGAGCAGCAAGGTAAGGTGCGAAGTTAGGATCCATCAATGCATGTTGTTTCAGTCTTGTCTCAATGTCAGTTAGTGTTTCCACTGTGACCATATCATTGACATTTTTCACTGGTGGTTGACTCCCCTGAGTATCACCATCAGTACCCCTCTGTTCTTGGTTCTGGGGATTACCAGAAACTGTTTTACTAGTCTCTGTTGCCATGGTTGAGGTCTTAGCTATGTTAACACTGTCCTGTTTATCCCTTGCGGATAAAACAGTAGTGTCAGCCTCAAAGACCATATGATCACCATCTTGAGGAATGATCACCTCCTCATTGTGCCTGGGAGACAGCACCAAAGGTTCCCTTTCGATATTCTGCACAGGTGAATGCTCCTGTGCAGGGCTAACAGTTTGGGGTTCTCTAACTGTGGTGGAAGGAGCACCAACAGTTTTTCTCTTCTTTCTAAATACTTTTAGTGCAGGGGCTTGTGTTGTAGCTTTTTCAAAGGAAGCAGGTTGGGAATTTTGAGTATCTTGGACTGTGGGTTCCAGTGTTGGTGGTGTAGCAATACGATGGGTTTCATGCTCAACACTGGCAGTCCTGTTTCTTGACAGAAACTCCACCATTTCAAAGAGTGGAGGAGTTATGGCACCAGAGAAACTCTTGCCATTTACCAACAGTTTGCTCAAAGTGGAAGCCATATGAGCAGAGGGAATAATGACCCTCTTGTGTGATTTTAGATTTGGCATCAAAAAGTTTAACAATACTTGCACAAATCGAGGATACATCAAAAAGAGACCATACTTGGTCCCTAGATGTTTTACCATGCCATTGAAAATTAATTTTGAAAAGTTGAAGCAACGATTGTTGGCCAAACAGATTAAGGCCAAAGCAATGTTGCTTCCAAATTCGTTCCATCCTGTTCTTTTAGGACTGATGCACTGCTGGAGAGTATGAATCAAATACTTCCAGTGAGCACAGAATTGTCCCTTATAGAATGTACCCTTCCCTGAAGGACCCTCATACCCAAGCTTAACAAGCTCGGCATGCAAAAAATCTAGTGAAACTGAATCAGAATACTCACCCTCACTATCATTGAGTTGTAGAAGGTGGCGAATGGTGTCCTCAGAGATTGAGACGGTCAACTCATCAATGGTAGAATCAATCCATTGCACGTCATCAGCTGTTCGAAGTTGAGCATGTTTCCAAAACTGATCAATGTAAGAAGTGTATATGGTAGGGTTGATGGTGAGAGCAGTGTTGAGATTGGACAATGAAAGATAATCAATCATATCGTGAAACGTGTGAAGATCATCGGGTTTTGAAAGAAAAGCAAGCATGTTATGTTCCTTGACGAATGGAAGGGGAGCCATGGCGATTTGATAGCAGAATTCTAGGGTTTTAGCGTTCAAACGAAGTTCAGTATGCGTAAAGAAACCTCTGAGAAGGGAATGGTTTATATATGTTTCGATTGTTGAAAGCAATCCAAAGGCTTCTAATCCAAAATTCTGCAAAGACCAAAACACCCTTTAATAGCTTAACAGTTGACGGACAAAATAAACTAACAGTTGAGAAACTGTTTTCATAAGATGTAACAACTGTTATTCAAAAATTAACTCCCTTAGTTGACAAATTTCTCCCCCTCAGTTGCACATGGACCTTGTCTAACAGTTGCCGAAGCCATATGCTAACAGTTGAAAACTGTTAGTATTGAACAAAACAGAAATGTGCAACTGTCAAACAAACTTTCAGCTCTCATATATCAAATGCTGAAGCAATAAATCAGTAGAGAACACAGTCATCAACATAAGATATATTTTATTCAAGATAATCACAATTGAGCTACAATAATTTTTAAAAAAACAAAACTGTCTTGTGCTATAGATCTAAACACAGCTTATAAGAACTGTCTTAACTCCTAGATCTACATATGACAAATTATCGATAACAGTTTGTATCATCAAATCTGAACTTTAAGGGAAGACAATCATCATCACATTCTTGCTCAAGACTGGCTTCGTTATTTAAGAATCGAGTTCAGAATAGCCTCTACAGTGCCGCCATCGCCTTACTGAGAAGCCTGTCTTCAAAGAATGGTCATGTAATACACGAGCCATTGTTGGTACTGCTTATCTAATTGTGCAAGGCCGTCTCGTAGGTGTGGGAGAACAATGATCTACACCGTAAGTGTAGACAACTTTCTCCGTCAACTGTTGACAAGCCTTAGACAATTGTCAAAACATACTACCTACCAATGGGTGTGCAGTAGACCTTCTCATCATATGCATCACCAGAGACGATTGTCATAATTTGCCTCGTGGGTGTGCAGTGGAACTAGTCATCTATGACAATGACTTCCACTGCCTCATCATCTGAGGCCCTCTGGTGGTTACGAGTATTATATCTTCGAACATTGAACCACACTACGGAGTTTGTAGTGCCTGCTAGGTTCAAGACGAATCTTAGACAACATGGTGTAGGCAATTCATGAAAGAGAGTGAAATTTTCAAAATCACCTCTTATACGAATATGATCAATTGGTTTATTTGGCCTACGTGGATCTGGATGTTGTGTCAAGGTGAACCTATCGCGATCATCATGCATCCCAAGAACACATGATGAGTATTGCCAAAGCTCATGCATTCTTACAAATGGGGCAGGGATGGTTACATAACTTTGTCTAACATTAATATCTTTGAGGTTTATGAGAAAAAAGTTAGAAGCCATTTGCAAAGAGAAGAGTGTGCAAATGTAGGTGCGATTTGTGAAGGATGGGTGCAAGGCTATTTATAGAGAAACTGGGAAGCATTAATGTCCATTAATAGTCATTAATGACCATTAATATCCAGTAATTTCCATTAATAGCATGCAGAGACTTGTCATATCAAATGCACTATAGAACAAGTAAAATGACTCACCTTTATCAGTTTGGAGCTGTTGATTCAAGAAAGTGAATTTACCTTTACCTCATAACAAGGACAGTCACGGGTGTGAAAACTGTTTGTGAGACAGGTCAGCAGATATGTCCAAAACTGATGTGTGAAATTGCATTTCCCTCTCTGAATACTTAAAGGATAACAGTTGTTAGAAAACGTAACTAACAGTTGCAAACTGTTAGTGTGAAAAACACAGAATAATGAACAACTGTTAGTCCAAGTTAATCATTCCAATGTTGGAAATCAAAAAGTTGAATCTGCTCACATCAAAAGCTTTAGTGAACAAATCAGCTAATTGATCATCAGTATGAATTTTCATAACTTGGATTAATCTCTTTTCATTGCAGTCTCTTATGAAGTGAAATCTGATTTCAATGTGCTTGGTTTTAGAATGCTTCACTGGATTATTAACTATGCTAATAGCACTGGTGTTATCAACATAAATAGGAGTATTTAAGAAAGACAAACCATAATCCAGAAGCTGATTTTGGATCCATAACACTTGTGAACAGCAGCTTGATGCAGCAATGTATTCAGCCTCAGCTGTTGAAGTTGAAACAGTTGTTTGTTTCTTGCATTGCCATGAAACCAGCCTTGATCCAAAGAATTGACTTCCTCCAGAGGTTGATTTTCTGTCCACATTGGCTCCACCATAGTCACTATCAGAATATGCCACCAAATCAAAAGGTGAATCTTTAGGATACCAAAGTCCCAGTTTTGGTTGGCCTTTGAGGTATCGAAAGATTCTCTTTACAGCAAACAGGTGTGACATCTTCGGACTGCATTGGAACCTGGCACAAATACAAACAGCAAACATTATATCAGGTCTAGAAGCAGTTAAGTACATTAATGAACCAATCATTGATCTATAGAGGTGTATATCAACATCCTCCCCCTCAGAATCTGCTCCCAACTGTTTGTGTGTTTCCATTGGAGTACTTGCCAGCTTCACATCTTGATAGCCAAACTTGTCCAATATGTCCTTGACATACTTAGATTGGCTTAGAAAAATACCAGTTGGCTTTTGTTTGACTTGCAATCCCAGAAAAAATGTGAGTTCATTCATTGAACTCATCTGAAATCTTTTGTGCATAATGACTTCAAATTCTTTGCACAAGCTGTCATTAGTGGATCCAAAGATTATATCATCAACATAGATTTGAACAAGCAAAATCTCTGTTTTAACAATCTTTGTAAACAACGTTTTGTCAATTGTGCCTCTCTTAAAGCCATTTTCAAGGAGATATGATGATAATGTCTCATACCAAGCTCGAGGAGCTTGATGTAGACCATATAGGGCTTTATCCAACCTATATACCTTGTCAGGGTACTTTGAGTCTTCAAAGCCAGGAGGTTGACACACATATACCTCCTCATCAATAGTTCCATAGAGAAAAGCAGACTTAACATCCATTTGATACACCTTAAATCCTTTGAAGCTTGCAAAAGCAAGAAATAGCCTAATGGCTTCAATCCTTGCAACAGGTGCAAAAACATCATCATAGTCTATTCCTTCCTCTTGTGTGTAGCCTTGTGCAACCAGTCTTGCTTTATTCTTGATAACAATTCCTCTTTCATCTTTCTTGTTTCTGAACACCCACTTGGTGCCAATTACTCTTTTGCCTCGTGGAAGCTCAACCAACTTCCAAACTTGCTGAATTTGAAATTGTAAGAGCTCCTCTTGCATTGCCTCTATCCACGAAGGATCTTTCAATGCCTCAATTGCTTTCTTTGGTTCTATTTGAGACAAAAAGCAAGCATTCACGTCAAATTGGGCAAGATCCACACCACTGTTTTCATTTTGCAGCATATTCCTTGTTCTGATAGAAGTGGTTGGATTTCCAATTATTTGTGATATTGGATGAATTTTGTGAACTCTTGATGTAGGAATGTTTTCTTCAGTCAGTTCATCCCCTAGATTAGACAGGTCAAACTCACATTCACTTGAATTTTCAGCGTTATCACACACTTGATCAGCAGAGTCAGTGTGGTGTTGAGGATAATGAGATTCCATGTCCTTTGAAGATTCAGTATCAATCAATGGATCAACAGCAGTTGATAACTCTTGTTGAAGCAGAGGAATTACGACAAAGTCTTCAGTAACTTTGTTTGAACCAACAGTTGTTGGTTTTGAGCTAACAGTGTCAAAACTGTTCGGGCTTGTTGAAGCTGTTTGATGATTTTCACCAACAGTTGTTGAAATACCTGTAGCTGTTTCAGTAGAATACTCAAAAGAAAGAGATTTAGACAATGCATCAATATCAAATAACCAATCAGGTCCATTACCTGCAATATTGATCCTATGCTCATTGAAAGAGACATTCATACTCTCTTCTATGATTCTAGTGACATTGTTAAAAACTCTATAAGCTTTACTTTGAGTGGAGTATCCTACAAAGAAACCTTCTTCAGCCGTACTCTCAAACTTGCCTAACTGTTATTTGGTATTGAGGATAGTGCAAGGACAACCAAATGGTTTGAAGAAGTTGAAGGTATTCCATACGAAAATCACATCCTGTGTGAGCCCATTCGCACAAAATCATCTTTGCAACCTGTGACAGGATAGGATATAGATTATATCAAATAACAAGAAGTAACTTTAAATAATCAATCAGAGTAAAATAAAAGTTAATCTTTAACTATGATCACAATCAATTAAGAAGTTGATTAAAGGTTTTCTCTTGAGAAACAACTCATAAGGAGTTTTCCCTTTTGACTTGACTACTTGTACTCTATTCTGAACATAACAGGCAGTGTTCACTGCTTCTGCCCAGAATGTCATTGGAAGCCTAGAATCAGCTAACATGGATCTAGCAGCCTCTATCAAAGTCCTATTCCTTCTCTTAGCAACTCCATTCTGTTGAGGAGTCCTAGGAGCACTAAACTGTCTTGAAATTCCTTTTTCCTCACAAAAGCTGTTTAAATCATAGTTCTTAAACTCAGAACCATTATCAGATCTAATGACTTTCACCTTCAAATCAGATTGATTCTCAATCCTAAGAATAAGAGACTTAACTAACTCAGCAGTTTCATCTTTAGTTCTAAGAAATTGAACCCATGTAAATCTGGTGAAATCATCAACTATAACTAAACAGTAGGCTTTCTTACCTATGCTGACCACAGATGTTGGACCAAAAAGATCCATATGCAATAGTTGTAAAGGTGCAGAAATGGAAGAAGTCTCTTTGGACTTATAAGAAGTTTTGTGTTGCTTGCCTTTAAGACATGCCACACAATGATCATCACATGAGAACTCTTTTTGGGGCAAACCTCTTACCAAATTGTTTTTAGCTAACAAATTCATGGTTTTAAAATTCATGTGACACATCCTCCTATGCCAAATGGCAGACTCATCATGAGATGCTTTGGAGAGTAAACAGCTTAACACATTTAGTTTAGCAATCTTTTGTGGATCAAGACAATATACATTATCTTTTCTAGGTGTTCTTAAAAGAACATCCTTCTCATTTAATTTAAAATCTTTTGAAAGAATAATGCATTCTGAATCTGTAAACAAAACTTTGTTGCCATTGTCACAGATTTGAGATACACTTAACAAATTGTACTTAAGCTGTTCAACAAAGAAAACATCATTAAATGTAAGTGTACCTGCCTCAACAGCTCCTTTACCTGTGATTTTTCCTCCCTTTGGATTTCCTCCAAATGCTACAAATCCTCCATTGATTCTTTTGAAATCCTTCAAACATTGTGGATTTCCAGTCATGTGCCTTGAGCATCCACTATCCACATGCCAAATTCCTCCTTGATTCGTCCTATGAATGCTCTGCACAAATACAATCAGTTAGTAGCAGGAAGTACCCAGGCCATGCAGGTCTTGGGTACACCGTTCAAGTCATAATACTTAAACAGAGTTTTGTTCTTTTTGATTTCATCCAAATTAGATTTCTCTAACTTGTGTGAAGAATACTTTGTAAGAACATGTGGTTTCCAACTGTTGTGATTAACAGTGGACACCTTTGAACAAACAGCTGGTGGAGTTGATAAAACAGATGAATCAACTTGTGATTCTTTTTGATTTTCAGTATGAAGAACAGTTTTACCCTCTCCAGAATCAGTTTGTTTTTGAATTTTCATCCAAGCCAAACCAGCAGTTTTTGGTTTTGCTAAAACAGTTTTGGAACTGTTAGTTGGTTTGGATGTAACAGTTTTAGAACTGTTTGCCAGTTTTGGCTTAGCAGTCTTAGAACTATTGATCTGTTTTGACTTAACAGTTTTAGAACTGTTATTCTGTAGTTTGGGACTTTTGTTTTGAGTGCCATTGGTCTGTGGGTTATAGTAACAATCTTGAACTAAATGATTAGATCTTCCACAAATGTAGCACTTTTTGGTTTTCACAATAGGTAAACCAGTTCTTTGTGACCAGAATTGGTTCCTATTTCTTTGGTTTCCTCTAACAGTTGCAGATTGAGAAAACTTTTGGACACCATGTTTTTGACATGTGCATGCAGGCATTTCAGTATGCCTTTTCTTAGGCTTGGGTTTAGCCTGAGATTTTGAAGCTTCCATTTTCTTCTTGGTATACATAACTTCACCAACTTTCTCCTTTCCTTTGGCTTTGGTACTAACAGTTGGGCTTTTTGGTTTAGAACTGTTTGGGTTCTTGTTGGAACTGTTAGTGTAAAGATGGGGACTATTTGTAACAGTTGTGGAACTGCTAATAGAGTTAACAACTTTTGAGGGTTTTGGCTCATTGGTGAGGGGTTCAGTGGATGCTTTTACAAACACCACAGGTTGCAAAGATGATTTTGTGCGAATGGGCTCACACAGGATGTGATTTTCGTATGGAATACCTTCATCCTTCTTCACAACTTCCTCATTATCTTCAATACTTACTACTGACACAACTTCATCTTCATAACTTTCAAACTTTGGATCAGCTGACTTAAGTTCATCTTCCAAAGGTTCATTAACATATCTGTCAGCTACCTCAGACATTGGAGTTATGTAGTTTTGGTTGTATGGAGGTGGGGTTTGTTTGTATCCTAGGCCAGTTTTCACCTTGTCTCTCACTTGAGATTGTAGCAGAGTCTCAAGCTTAAGGTTTGCAGCCTTGAACATGCTAAGATCAATGTCCACACCTTCCAATTTCTTTGTGAGTTCATCCACCTTGCTTTCTTTTTCAACCAATTTCTTTTTCAGACTATCAATCTCATCTTGAAACTGCTCTTTCTCCCACTTATGATATTTTCTATCATAGTCCATTTGCAGTTCATTAGCCTGATAGTCTTTAATTTTCTTTTCAAAATCTTCTATCACAGCAGTATACTCATACCTTCTCTCCTCCATTTTACTTAGAGCAGCACATACTTTCTTATTGTGCTCTCTAAATCTCTTAACAATAGCTCTACATTCACCAGGACATAGTTTAGAAGATACCTGTATGTCCTCAAATTCTGGAGAATTCATCTTGATGGAGGAGTCAGTCAATGCCATCAAAGCTTTGTTGCTGGTAGCCTCCTCTGCTTGATCACTCCAATCAAATCCATGGCCTTCTTGTGATACCAATGCTGAGGAGGTATGGTTCTGAGTTGGCCTCTGACCTTGATTCTGAACTTGTCCACCAGATCTGCATTCTCTTGCAAAGTGGCCAAGTTGTTGACATTTGAAGCATCTAACCTTTGAATTGTCAAATCCAGCCTTGCCATCAGCTCTGAAATTCATGTTTTGCCTTCCAGTCCTTTTAATGAATCGCTTGGCTCTAACAGTAAGCATGACCATCTGCCATTTGAGATCCATTTCCTCAAGATCATCAGGGTGCACTTGTTCAAGATCCTCATTGGTGAGGGTTGAATGTGCATGGCTGGCAAGAAAAGCTTCAAGAGCTGCATCTGGAGTATTCATATCTAGTCCAACAACAGAACTAGTACCTGCACCACTATCAAGGGAGTTAGTTAATGAATGGTTTGATTCCATACCTGAGGAATACAGGAGAGCAGCATTATGGTTTTGGATTGCAGTTTTTCTTTTTCCCTCTATCTCTCCCTCAAACACTATCAAACTATTATAGAGGTCATCTAACTCTATGTCTTCAAGAGAATCCTTGGTTCTCCATTGTGCAGCAAACACAGTCCATTCATCACCTAGAGACCTAAGAAACTTTCTATTTATCTCATCTTGATCAAGCCTAACCTTAGCACTCTCCAGTTGACTCACCAGTTTGTAAAACCTATCAAAGATTTAGGTGATACTCTCATTCTTTCCACTGGTGAAGTTCTCATAGGCTTGTTTAAGAAGATCTCTTTGGTTTCTCTTAGAACTAGCATTCCCTGCAAACCTCTTTTCCAGAGCATTCCAAAGTTCATGAGCATCATCAAATTTCTTGAATTGATGTTGATACTCATTGGGAATTGCAATCTGAAGGATGCTGAGGGCTTTCATCTCAATCATTCTATTCTTCTTTTCAGCATCTGTCTTTGGTGGTGGTTTCTTCTTTGGTTTTCCATTCTCATCTAGTTCAATGGTATTCGTAGGAACAGTTTCAATGATTTGCCAAACATCATAGTCCATTAGTTGGACATGTTGTTTAATTCTAAGTTTCCACATCTCAAAATCAGATGGTTTGAGCATGGGAACACGAATGTTGGACCCTGATCCACTGTTATCAGAAGATCCTCCCGAATCCATTGAAACAAATTGATTTAAACAAAAAAAAGGTTTTAAAAAAAATAAAGCAAGGTAAAGCAAAAACCTTCAACTAGTGATCAAAGGAACCTTAATGATAAGGCTCTGATACCACTTGACAGGATCGGATATAGATTATATCAAATAACAAGAACTAACTTTAAATAATCAATCAGAGTAAAATAAAAGTTAATCTTTAACTATGATCACAATCAATTAAGAAGTTGCGGAATCACACTTAATTGATTAAAGAAGGTTTTAAACAAAGATTAATTCAATCAAACAGTAGTTTTATTAATCAACCAGAATGATTACAAAAGCAAACTTCACCCCCAATCTAACTTATTCTGTTAGACGAAGAACACAGACTGTTCTTAGGTTTCAACAAGAAACTTAGAGGCTAAAACACTTTCAGAAAAATAACAATAAGAACAAATGCTTTTAATAATGAGATCAAATCGTCGTACTAAATTGATCATCTAATGAAGTATATATAGACTCTTGATCCTCCTTGAATTGTTGACAGTTAGGTAATCTTCTATCTTCTGAGATAATCTTGATAATCTTCAAAGTATTTCGAGATATCTTCTAAGATAGGATTTTCCAAATATAGCTCAACAGAAACTGTTTAATGAACACAACAGTTCTTGATACTTCTAACAGTCTTCAGCTTCAAGATCTTCAAACAGTTTTTGACTTTGTTAACTAACAGTTCTGAACTTTTGTACTAACAGTTGTAAACCTTGCAGCAATTGTTAGTTACAACTGTTCTCGTATCCATCTAACAGTTTTTCAACTGTTATCAGCAAAATACTCTAACAGTTTTACCTTTGCATGTTCAACAGTTTCAATGACTTAGCGAATTTCCCAACAAAAAGGTTTATCTCTACCTTCAAAGAGAGAAGCTAGTGGATCAAACTCTTGGTGGGTGAGGCCAAGGAGTGGATGTAGTGCAAGTGTGTTAACACTCGCATGAACCACTATAAATCATTGTGTTCAACTTGTGATTGGTGATATCTCTCTAACTCTATATCTTTTATTTTCTTGCAAGAACTCTTAAAAACTTTAAAAATTGGACATATAACCTATTCACCCCCCCTCTAGGTTCCAACACCATCAAATGCAAATCTCACTATAAATCCAAATCCCCTAAAAAACAATAGTTGAACCAAACACCGACTTATTTCCTTTCTCCCTCTTTCCTTCTCTCCAGCACACCCTAAAAACACTCTTCCTCGTTTTCTCTTCCTCTTTCATCCTATTCACTTTCTTCTACCTTTTCTCACAACACCACCTCATCTAACCCTAACCCTAATTTCAAAACCCTAGTGAATGTAAATCTCCTCAACTCATTAATCCAACCGTATGAATGCTACAATCACCTCAATCCCACCCAATTATTGTAAACCTCATTGTAGGAGTCTAAGTACCTATACATTTACTCTTTATCGAATTTTGGAACATTACTTGATAATTCCCATAAGAAAATCGTTTTAATCCTCATGTGGAAGTTATTCCGGCAACCCAACATTTTTGCCATGGTTCAGGAGTTTTTGGAGAAGATGAAGGGTGAGGGTAAAATGGGGATTTTTGCTTATTTTGGAGCTAATGCCGAGATGGAGACATTAACCACCGCGGTGATGGAGTTTTGGTTTTATGATTTGGAACTAGTTATTGAAAATATACAGAGTATTTGCAATGGGATTTATTTCAACCCGGTTGGTGATTACTTCATGTTTTGATGACATATATAAGTTTCGCTTGCATATGTGTGTGTGTGTCTGCGTGTGTATGTGATTTCAGATCTCGAACAAAGGTGGAGGTGATGTTAGGTGGTGGTGTTGTGTTGGAGGTGGAGGTGATGGTGAGTGGCGGTGGTGTGTTATAGGTGGTGATGGGTGGCGGCGGTGTGCTGGAGATGGTGGTGGTTTTCTACCAAAGAGAGAGATAAAAGAGAAGAGAGAAGAGAAAGATTTGTTTTTTATTATGCTTTTTAATTTTTATTTTCCAAAATAATTTAGAATTAATTAAAATTTTAAAAATGAATAAAAATGAGCGCATAGACAATTTGGTATTCTTAGTTTGAAAACGTAAAAACCATTAAATTACATATACTAAAAATGTAAACTCTATTCCTATTATAATAACTAGTTTAATACCCCGTGTATAAACACGGGGATGATTAAAGTTAATCTTAAATGTTTCTGCATAGTAAAACAATTGTAAGTTTCAAATTTGATTATAAAAATGTTATACAAATATATAAGTGTTCGGTCCTTTTGAAGTTCGTTATTCCATACTCAAATAAGTTTAGATAATTGTCATAATTTTTTTTAAAAAGGATTATGATATCATATATAGTAAATTACTGAAATGGTCCATGTGGTTTACATGAAATCACTGGTTTGGTCCTTTATTGATTGACATTTTGTTACACCCACGGTCCTTTAGGTTAACGTCTGTCAAGTCCATTCCGTTTGTTGTCTTGTAGTGAGGGGTAATATTGTCTTTTCCCCTTTTATCTCATTTCCAAACACAAGACTTCTTCTTCATGCGATATAGCATCAAGAACAAACCCACCACCATAGTCCCACACCAAAACCTCCATAGCCACCACCATGACCACCCACCGTCAGGAACAAACCATGACCCACCTCCATGCTCACCACCATGACCCCCACCCTCACAGTCGGCGGCCAGAGGCGGCGTAGCTCCATCAAATCCCGGCATGACCTCCGGCAGCTGTCGCAACAGCCCTTGCGGCAGCTGTTGCGTTTTCCAAGCTAAACCAGCCATATCATCCATCGTTTGGAAGAGCTTTTAATCGATGGACAAAGCAATCGTGAAATTTTGGGTTCGAATTTGGATGATCTAAATCATAACCCATCGATAGAAGATCCGGGTTATATTGTTGTTCTTGAAGATCTGGGTTATAATTGTGAACCAATGAAGGTGTTATTGTATAGTCTAAGTGAGGGACTGGATTGTAAATAGTTTAAAAGTAAGGGACTGAATTGGTATTTCATGTATGTTAGTTACAAAGTCGTTGTAATATCTCTGTGTATAAAAGGAGAGCGAATACATGAATAAGAAAAAGGAGAATACAATTCAGTTGGAGACATCTTGTTCTTGTTAGTATACATTCAAACTAGAATTTTGTGATTGTGAGGATTGGTGTTCGTGTGATCTTATTCTCAACAATTGGTGTAAGAGCCAATTAAGGCTCGCAATCGACAAGAATAGGAAGTTGGGGAAAAGACGATACTGCTTGAAATTAGGACTCGTAATTGAGCAATATGTCACCGGCGAAGTTTGATCTCGAGAAGTTCGACTGGAAGAATGATTTCGGACTGTGGCGATTGAAGATGAATGCACTTCTTGTTCATCAGGGGATCTTTGATGCGTTAAGTGGGGAATCAAGCCTACCATCATCAATGACTGAGAAAGAGAAGAAGGATCTCATGGAAAAGGCACATAGTGCAATCATCTTGAGTCTCGGAGATAGAGTTCTAAGAGAGGTGTCAAAAGAAACAACTGCGGCGGGTATTTGGACGAAGTTAGAAAGTCTATACATGACAAAATCCTTGGCAATCAGGCTGTACTTGAAGAAGAGACTCTACACATTTCATATGGCTCCTGGTAAGACACTCGAAGATCATGTTGATGAATTTAACAACATTGTACTTGATCTTGAGAATATTGATGTTGAAATTGATGAAGAAGACATGGCTGTAATCTTCTTGTCATCTTTACCTCATGTGTATGAACACTTTGTTGATACCTTAATGTATGGTAGAGAAAGTCTCTCCATAGAAGAGGTACTAGCTGTTGTGAACTCAAAAGAACTTAAAAAGAAATCAGAAGTACAAGATGAAACAGGTGAGGGTTGTACACTAGGGGTAGGCCAAAAAAGAAGGAAATGAAACATAAGAATCAGTTTAGGTCTAAATCTAAACCAAGGAGAAAATGCTTCATATGTCATTCGAAAAGTCATCTCAAAAGAGATTACCCTGAAAGGAAGAAAAAGAAGGGTGAAACCTCATCAAGACAAAGAGATTTACAAGCTTCTGATTTCTTATCTGAGGGGTATGACAGTGCAGAGGTACTTGTGGCCTCTACAACAAGTCTTAAACAGGAGTGGATCATGGATTCTGGGTGCTCATATCATATGACACCAGTTAAATCAATACTAACAGAATTCAAGAAAGATCATAGAGGATCAGTAGTTCTTGGAGATGATAGGGCATGTGTCATAAAAGGTTCAGGTACAGTGGAATTAAAACTCAGTGATGGGTCGAGATACAAGTTATCCCAAATTAGAGAAGAAACATGATATCTTTGGGAACACTTGAAGACTAGGGATACCAAGTAAATTAATTAATGGTAAGGCCAAGGTTATCAAGGGTACATTAACAGTGCTACATGGAACAAGAATCAAATCTAATATCTATATATTGGATAGCAAGGTAGATACCACAGAAAATGTTACAACACATAAGCTTGATAATCCAACTATGCTTTGGCATAACAGATTGGGGCATATCAGCAATCAAGGATTAGTGAAGCTAAACAAGATGGAAGTGTTAAGAAAGTTCAATTCAAAGGATTTAGAATTATGTGAACAATGCATTCTTGGTAAAGCACACAAAGTGAGGTTCTCTAAATAATCTCACAACATTAAAGGAAACCTTGATTACATACATTCTGATCTATGGGTGCCATCAAGCACTGAGAGCCTGGTTGGAGCTAGGTATTTTCTAACTCTCATAGATGACTATACACGTAGGATATGGGTTTACATACTCAAACACAAAAGTGAAGCATTTGCAAAGTTCAAAGAATGGAAAACACTTGTTGAAAAACAAACAGAAAGGAAGGTAAAGAAGTTGCGAACTGACAATGGGCTTAAGTTTTGCAGCAATGAGTTTAAACAGTTTTGTAAATTACATGGCATTGCTAGACATCTAACAGTAGCTCATACACCACAGCAAAATGGCCTTGCAGAAAGGATGAATAGAACAATAATGAACAAAGTTAGATGTATGTTGTCTAGTTCAGGGTTACCTAAAGCTTTCTGGGCAGAAGCAGTGACAACAGCAGTCTACCTCATAAACCTATCACCCTCATCAGCAATTAATATGCTAACACCAATGAAGAAGTGGTCTGGCAGAGAAACATAATACAATTACCTTAGAGTATTCGGATGTGTATGTTGTGCACATTCAAATCAGGGTAAGCTTGAACCAAGAGCTGTCAAGTGCATTTTCCGTGGTTACTCAGAGGGGACTAAGGGGTATAGGGTATGGAGGTGTGAAAACCAGAAACCAAAGGTTTTTGTAAGCAGGGATGTGATCTTCATGGAAGACATGATGTATAAGGATACTTTGAAAGGTCATACTTAACCTGAACCAAGTCATAAAATTGAGGTGGAGTTAAGTGGTAACCAAGATCGTGATGAGGAAACTACTGAAGCTCAAAATGAAGGAACTAGCTCACATGAAAACATTCTTGACTATCAATTGACTAGAGACAGGGTGAGAAGTAGTATCAGACCTCCTAGCAGATATGTTGAAGGTGTTGATCTCACTGCTTTTACGTTTACAGCAGCTGAGATGGAAGACACTAGTGAACCATTGACATATTTTGATGCAATAAAATCAAAAGACAGAGAAAAATGGGTGCTAGCTATGGAGGAAGAAATATATTCCTTGTTTAAGAATGACACGTGGGAATTGGTTGATAAATCTGAAGGTCAAAAGCTGGTTGGGTGTAAATGGATATTCAAATTGAAAGAAGGACTAACACCACAAGAGGCACCAAGGTATAAAGCAAGGTTGGTGGCAAAGGGTTTTACACAACAACTTGGAATTGATTATAATGATATATTCTCACCTGTTGTGAAGCATTCCTCAATCAGAGTTATCTTAGCCTTGACTGCATGCTATGATCTCGAACTTGAGCAGTTGGATGTAAAGGCAGCTTTCTTGCATGGTGAGTTGGAAGAACATATATACATGAAGCAACCATTGGGCTTTGAAGTTCCAGGGGAAGAAGGTAAAGTATGTTTGCTCAAGAGATCACTATATGGTTTAAAACAATTACCAAGGCAGTGGTATAAAAGATTTGATCAATTTATAGTAAACCAAGGTTTTTCAAAGAAGTGAATATGACACTTGTGTGTACTACAAGGAATTTGAAGCAGGGAATTGCATCTACTTGTTGTTATATGTAGATGACATGTTGTTGGCTTGTAAAGATAAAGATCAAATTGAAATCACTAAGAGACAATTGGAATCAGAATTTGATATGAAACAGTTGAGAAAAGCAAGAAAGATATTGGGAATGGAGATAACCAGAGATAGAGTGCAAAAGACTCTAAAGTTGTCTCAAGTGGGATATGTTAACAAAGTGTTGAAAAACTTTCACATGGATAAAGGAAAGATAGTGACAACTCCTATTGGTCAACACTTCAAATTGTCAAAGTCAGACTGCCCACAATCTGAGAGTGAAATGGAAGAAATGTGGAAAGTACCATACTCCAATGTTGTTGGAAGCCTAATGTATTTGATGGTCTACACAAGACCTGAATAAGCTATGCTGTCAGTGTTGTGAGCAGATACCTTTCTAATCCAGGTAAGCAAAACTGGAGTGCAGTCAAATGGATATTGAGATATCTCAGTGGTACAAGAGATGTAGTAATTGTGTATGGAAAGTGCAAACCTGAGCAGTTCCACATATTGGGTTTTGTAGAGGCTGATTTTGCAAAGGATTTGGATAAAGGGAGGTCCATTAGTGGTTATGCCTTTACTGTTTTGGATTGTGTAGTGAGCTGCAGAGCAAAACGTCAACATGTTGTAGCTCTATCCACAACTGAAGCAGAGTATATATCATTAACTGAAGCAGTTAAAGAGGGAACGTGGCTTAAAGGGTTTGTGACTGAACTAAGCGTTCAGGTAGGGAGTACAAAAGTACTTTGTGATAATCAAAGTGCCTTACACTTAGCTAAGCATCAAGTGTATCATGAGAGATCAAAACATATCAGTGTTAAAGTATATTTTATAAGGGATGTACTTAATTCAAAACTGCTGACATTGTAGAAGGTAGATACAGAAGATAATGTTGTTGATATGTTAACCAAGTCACTACCGGGTGCAAAATTTTAGAAATGCTTGAGGATTTTGAACATTCTCGAGTGAATGTTGACTATTCAATAAAGGTGGAGATTGTGAACCAATAAAGGTGTTATTGTATAGTCTAAGTGAGGACTGGATTGTAAATAGTTCAAACTATAGTGACTGAATTGGTATTTCATGTATGTTAGTTACAAATTCGTTGTAATATCTCTGTGTATAAAAGAAGAGTGAATACATGAATAAGAAAAAGGAGAATACAATTCAGTTGGAGACATCTTGTTCTTGTTAGTATATATTCAAACTAGTATTTTGTGATTGTGAGGATTGGTGTTCGTGTGATCTTATTCTCAACAATAATGTTTTTCTTGAAGATCTTGTTCTTGAAGATCTGGGTTATAAGTGAAATTCTTGGACTGTAAAGTGAAGCTTCACACACACAATGCAATGCAGTAATGGCGTTTACTGTCTTTCAGTACTAATTTTTGGACCGATGAGAATCACAAGGTAAAATTGAAGAACATTGTTTCTTGACCTCATCAATTCTATAGTATTTGTAGGTTATTGTTGGCTCATTAGGAAAAAAGCTATGGTACACATGGATTGAAAGGGGGTTCTAGAGCTGGAAAATTTGGTAACATTGGTGGTTTAGTTCTTGATAAGAAGCTCAAGTCTGTCTCAGAATCTACATGTATCAGTCTTAAAAATTCATTTGAGAGGTGTATCCCACAAGATAAAAAATATGAAACAATTTCAAAACTTGCCCCAAAGGTGCGTGAGCTCCAAGATCAGTTGCAGGAATGGAAAGAATGGAGCTCAAATACTTTCTTGAGTAGGTGTAAAAGATGAATAATTCTTTTCCTTTTGATTCTTATACGTGTGAAAGATAAATAATATCTTTTGGTTATATAATATCAGTATTGTTATAATTTTAACAATTTTAGCTCAAGATTAACAAAAGATTAACAAAACAACCTTATAACTTTGAGAGAATTGGAAGTAGGAGAAGAAGTAGAAGTGTATAACTTATAAAAGTTCATACAAGAGGTGCATTTTCTTCATTACAAGATGGGGTATTTATACTACAAAATACACTATTGATTTACCATTCTCCATTAATTTAGAGACATTGAGTTGATGGTAATATTGACAATATGGAGCTTGTGTTGAAAATGTGTTCATCCATTATCTATATATATATTTATAACAATCTTATATATATATATATATATATATATATATATATATATAACAACACTCCCCCTTGGATGACACATTATCAAATCAGAGTTCAACTTTGAAGTACTGCCTCATTAACAACCTTGCTAAAGAAAAACCCAGTGGGATAAAAACTTTAGCGAAGGGAAAAAGAGTGCAGTGTATAGTTGACTCCCCCTCATGTAGACAACTATCACATCTGATGAAGATGACACATTCCAATATTGTGAACATGCTTTCTGAATATTACAGTAGGGAGTGACTTTGTGAAAAGATCTGTTAAATTATTACTGGATTAAACATATTTCATTTCAGTCTGATTGTCCTTTATCATGTCTTGAGTATATGAGAAAAATATTGGCGGTATATGCTTTGTTCTATCGGTCTTTATATACCCTTTTGTCATTTGTGTAACACAAGCCGCATTATCTTCATGAATCACATTCAGATTTTTCTCCACCTTTAGTCCACATGAAGTCAAAATGTGTTTTGTCATGGATCTCAGCCACACACATTCTCTACTAGCTTCATGTAGTGCAATGACTTCAGCATGATTTGATGATGTTGCAACAAGCGTTTGCTTTTGAGATCGCCATGATATAGCTGTGCCACCATGCATGAAAACATATCCCGTTTGAGACCTAGCTTTATGAGGATTAGAGAGATAACCTGCATCTGTATAACCAACCAACTCTTGTTTCGAGTTAGAATAGAATAGACCTAGATCAACAGTTCCCCAAAGGTATCGAAAAATGTATTTGATCCCGTTCTAATGTCGTTTTGTAGGAGCTGAACTAAATCTTGCTAACAGATTAACTGCAAAAGAAATGTCGGGTCTAGTACAATTTGTAAGATACATTAGAGCTCCGATTGCACTAAGATATGGCACTTCTTGACCAAGAACCTCTTCATTTTCTTCACGAGGTCGAAATGGATCATTGTGAACCTTGAGTAATGGAACTACCATTGGAGTGCTTAATGAATTTGCTTTGTCTATGTTGACCAAGAACCTCTTCATTTTCAAAATTTTCTCTGTATAATTTGATTGATGGACGAGTATTCCATTATTCATATGCTCAATTTGTAAACCAAGACAGTATTTGATTTTTCCAAGATCCTTCATTTCAAATTCCTTCTTTAAAAGCATAGCGGATTCATTGATTTCTTTATTTACTCCAATAAGGTTCAAATCATCAACATAAACGGCTATGATCACAAATCCAGATGTTGTTTTCTTAATAAAGACACATAGACAAATTGTATTATTGGTATAGCCTTTACTTACCAAGTAATCACTCAAACGTTTATACCACATGCGTCTAGATTGTTTCAACCGATATAAAGATCTTTGTAATTTGACCGAATACATCTCTTTGGGTTTAGCACTCAATGCTTCAGGCATTTTAAATCCTTCAGGGATTTTCATATAGATATAACTATCAAGTGATCCATATAGATAAGCTGTAACAACATCCATAAGACGCATTTCTAAATTTTTAGAAACTACTAGGTTGATCAAATATCTAAATGTTATTGTATCCATGACGGGGGAATATGTTTCCTCATAATCAATTCCTGGTCTTTGAGAAAATCCTTGAGCTACAAGTCTAGCATTGTATCTTATAATTTCGTCTTTCTCATTTCGTTTTCGTACGAAAACCCATTTATAACCCACAGGTTTCACATTTTCGGTGTAATGGCAATGCGTCCAAAAACATTACGCTTATTTAACGAATTTAATTCAGCTTGCATGGATTCTTTCCATTTACCCCAGTCATGTCTATTTTGACATTCAATTACAGACTTTGGTTCAGGATCATCATTCATGATTTCACACGCAATAGCATAAGAAAATATTTCATCAATATTTTCTAGTTCATTCCGGTTCCATAATATATTTGTTTGACCATAATTGATGGAAACCTCATTGTTAACATCATTCATTTCCTCTTTTGAAGGAGTTCCAATATCTTGTGTTTCTTCAGAAATACTTTCTTTATGGTCATTTTCATTTTCTGCATTCTTTCTTTTTCGAGGATTCTTATCCTTGGAACCAATTGGTCTTCCACTCTTTAAACGTGTTTTAGACTCTTGAGTGACTTTATTACCAGATTTTTCATTTGGTATATTACAATCTGGGCTGGAGCATTAACAGCCGGTATATGTGATTTTGTCACTCTTTTCATATCAGTAAATGCATCAGGCAATCGATTTGCAATATCTTGCAAATGCATTATTTTTTGAACTTCCTTTTGACATTGTCTAGTTCGAGGATCAAGATATAGTAATGATGGCTCACACCATGATATATCCTTTTCTTTGTTTTTCTTTTCTTCTCCCAATATTGTAAATATTGACTCATCGAAGTGGCAATCTGCAAAATGTGCTATAAAAACATCACCTATTAAAGGTTCAAGATATCTTATGATAGAACTTGTTTCATACCCAACATATATACTCAACCTTTTTTGAGGTCCCATTTTTGTACGTTGTGGTGGTGCAATAGGAACATATACTGCACAACCAAAAACTCTAAGGTGTGAGATGTTTGGCTCTTGGCCTGAAGCAAGTTGTAAAGGAGAGTATTTATGATATGCACTTGGTCTTAAGCGAATCAACGATGCAGCATGTAAAATAGCATGGCCCCATATAGACAAGGGGAGTTTTGTTCTCATTATTAAAGGTCTAGCTATTAATTGAAGGCGTTTAATCAAAGATTAAGCTAGACCATTTTGTGTGTGTATATGGGCAACTGGGTGTTCAACAATGATTCCTACAGACATACAATAGTCATTGAATGCCTGAGATGTAAATTCACCAGCATTATCCGGTCTTACTCTCTTTATAATATGATCGGGAAAGTGTGCTTTTAGTTTAATGATATGTGCAAGAAATTTTGCAAATGCCACATTACGTGTTGATAATAGAAAAACATGAGACCATCTACTTGATGCATCTATTAAGACCATAAAGTATCTAAATGGTCCATATGGAGGGTGAATTGGCCCACAAATATCCCCGTGGATTCTTTCAAGAAACACGGGTGTTTCCATGTCAATTTTAACAGGTGAAGGTCTTATAATCAACTTACCAAGGGAGCATGATTCACATTGAGTCGTTTTACGTGTATGAAGGACCTTGTGATTCTTTAATGGATGCCCATGTGTGTTTTCAATTATCCTCCTTGTCATCGTTGTGCCCGGATGTCCTAACTGGTCATGCCATAAACTAGATATACTAGGATTATGACATTTTTCTTTGATTACCATCTGTGACTCTACCATATTTATATGTGTGTAGTGTAAACCACAATGAAGCAATCGTAGTTTTTCCAATACATGACTTTTATTAGTAATGTGCAAGGTTTTCTCATCATGTGTAGTTAGCTTTGTGTGTCATATCCATTATGATATATGTCCCTGAAACTTAATAAATTTCTCTTTGATTTTGGGGAAAAAAAACATTGTCTACCAAAACTTTTGTACCATTTGGTAGTATAAAGTTAGCCTTTCCCACACCTTCTATCAAGTCTGCTGGGCCAGATATGGTGTTTATGGTTGCTTTTGTTGGTTTTAATTCAGAAAAATATTTCTTAGATTTAAGAATAGTGTGTGTGGAACTACTATCTAGAATACATAGATCTCCAATTAAATCTTGTGTCGTGCTCCAGTAGAATTCATATCAAACTTGAAACATAGAGAAAATAAACTTATTATAAATACGATTTAGAAAAGTTATTACATGAAAAATGAAATCCTAGTTACCGAACGAAAATGCATAGATAAATAATAAAGATGATAAACAGAAACATAATTAAAGCTTTAGACATAAGTAGTTATCAACTTCCAAATCGCTCCACGTCATTCAAGAAATCATAAGCGTCTAGCTCGGTATTTTCATAGTTAGGCTGATCAATGAAATTCACTTCCTTTTCCTTAATTGAAGCTTGATAAATCTTACAAAGATATGAAGGCGTGCGACAAGCTCTTGACCAATGATCGCTGCTACCATATCTAAAACAGGAACTTTCAAGGTTTTGAGAAGTACTTGCTTCTTCATGTTTTGTGGTCTTATTTTGTGGTTGGGTCTTATTATCACGTGGAGCATAGTAAGTATTATTTCTTTGGTTACATCCACGGCCACGGCCACGATCTCGACCATAAGAATAACCTCTACCATAATTATGGTTTCGATTAGAAAAATGATTGGGCCAGAAGAATGCCTTTGATCAAAACGTCCTCTTCCACGACCACGTCCTAGTTCTCGTGTATTAATTTTAGGACCAATGTTTTCTGTAACATTTACTTCAGGGAGTGCTACTGATCCTGTGGGACGGGTCTCGTGATTTTTCATTAATAACATATTATTTTGCTCAACCATGAGAAAATATACTTGCAAGTCAGAATAGTTCGAGAAATTTTGCAATCGAAAATTCTTTTGCAACATAAGATTTTGTGCATGAAATGTGGAGTAAGTTTTCTCCAACATATCTTCATTTGTTACAGGTTGTTCACAAAATTCTAATGTTGAACATATTTTGAACAATGTAGAGCTATAATCAGACATTTGCTTAAAATCTTGGAATTTTAATGATCTACATTATTCCCTAGCAACAGCGAGTAAAACTCTTTTCTAGATTATCAAATCTTCCTTTGAGGGATTTCCATAGAATATACGGGTTTTCTATGTTTATAAATCCAAATTTTAGACCAACATCGACGTTTTACAAATAATAAAAATTGCCTTCCATTTATCTTGTGATGGGCATTCGTTGTTTCCTTTTATAGTATCCAAAATACCCAACGATGCTAGATATGATCTTATATCAGTGGACCATGACATATAGTTTTTCCCAGACGGAAATTCGATCTTGACTATGTTCAACATTTTATAACTATTAAGATTTAACAATCAAAATATTAGAATCGATATATATATATATATATATATATTACTATATTTGTAAAGTAACATACAACATCGGAAGGATAATGATTACAAGTATTTGTAAGAAAATCAAACTCGTTGGTTGGTAGATTCACCGTAGAGATGACAAATATTATAATCAATACAATAACGAAAATTAAAAACGGGTGAATCATTTTTGAAAGATGCTTCGAATGATCTTCGAAAAAAAGATAATATGTTTATTATGAAAAATGAGATTAGTAGTTTTCATTTTATAGGAGAGGATATAGCCATTTACAATGGTTATGTAACCATTACAACGGTTATATGACCTTTGTGTATATATAAAAAAAATTTATAAAGGATTTATAGAAATAAAAAGATCAAGATAAATAAACATTAATATATAAGAATAAAACGTTATTATGCATAAATAATCGTTAGTAAACGTAAGTAAATGTTAGTTGCATATATAAAAGTTAGTTAACATAAATTAAATGTTAGTAGCATAAATAGAAGTTAGTTAACATAAAAGTAAATGTTAATAACATAAATGAAAGTTAGATCGTTAGTAATCCAATATTTGTGAATATCCATAATAATGAGTCCTTTATCCTTATTTTGTTAATAAAGTATTGCTTAGTTTTAATTCAATATTATAACTTATCATTTATGGCATACATACCTTGTTTAAGATTTGGTTCTTGTAGTAGATTTCCCTTGATTACGAAGTAGAAACTTTTTGTGCTGATAACGTGTTATAATTTTAACAATTTTAGCTCAAGATTAACAAAAGATTAACAAAACAACCTTAGAACTTTGAGAGAAATGGAAGTAGGAGAAGAAGTAGAAGTGTATAACTTATAAAAGTTCATACAAGAAGTGCATTTTCTTCATTACAAGATGGGGTTTTTACTTTTTATACTACAAAATACACTATTGATTTATCATTTTCCATTAATTAGAAGACATTGAGTTGATGATAATATTGACAATATGGAGCTTGTGTTGAAAATATGTTCATCCATTATCTATATATATTTATAACAATCTTATATATATATTTACAACAAGTATTTAATTCTTATACACTTTTGCCTTTTGTTTGATTACTTGCTGTTGAGGATATTCTTTTCCATTTTCTCTTTTGATTCTTCCTTGTGAAATACAAAAACATTTTCTCTTTTGAATATTGTGTTGATATGTTCATGAGAAAACCATCTAGAGCATAGCAGATATGAAATTAAGCATCTCAATTGTTCAGTTTATTTTAGCATTGAAAATACATCTGGGTCTTTTTAAGCAATCTTCATCTTCAAAGAAAAGCAAGAGGGGGAGAGAAAGGAAGAAGAAGAAGGTGTTTAGAAATGGGTATAAGGGTGAAAATGACAAAAAAAAAAACCCCCTAAAAGACAACAAACGGAAGGGAGTTGACGTCTGTTAGGGTAATGGACCGTGGGTGAAACAAAATGTCAACCACAGGGACTGCTGGCATAATTTTTTATTATAAAGGACCAAATCAGTAATTTCATGTAAGCCACATGGACCATTTCAGTAATTTACTCTATCATATATAACCCTATTCTAAGAATATACATTATTAAAGATAATTTCAGTAAACATAATTAAATAGGTGTTATAGTTATCCCCTAATCAAATAAAAAATTATTCAATTAAGGAGGTTTATCTAACAAAGTAACAATTATTTATTTATAGGTGCTAACGGCAAAAGATTAGAATGATTATTGGAAGATAAAGGTTTCATTAACAACTATAAAATGTACGTATATGTTAATAGATTATACCAATTATTCTGTTGAAGTAATAAATATATTAGTTTATATTCAATATACATCCATATTAGTAAATATTAGTTGGACCCTAATAAAATCAAAATTGATTTCGTAGAGTTAAAAAAAAAGAATGGTTAACATTGAATTTTGTTAAATGAAAGGTTTTACCCTTTTAATAAATTTTTTGTAATTAGTCTTATTTATATTAGAAGATTTGCAAATCAAAATCCTTTTCGTGATTGTTGAAAAGAAAAATTCAGAAAAGAAAATAATATTGAAAAGATGCTACGGTTTTAAAAATTATTAGAACTTTTTATCCTTTCTTCGTTATGATATATTATTATTTTTATAAAAGATATGACTGAAATAAATAATTTTAAAAACAAATGATTGTTAGAATATTATTTATACCCTTTTTTATTTATTATATAGTATAGGGATCCCTTATGTAACTTGTATCTTATATATATTTTGATATCAATACAACGTAACCCTACGAGGTTTCCACAATATCGATCATGGTATCAAGCCATCGATCCTAACCGATTTCTTCTGTTGCCTTCGATTTTTTTCGGCCGTCGCATCCTGCTTGTCGCCGCTGCTCTCTATCGCAGCCCTGTGCTTCCGTCGATTGCTTCCTTCCTTCAATCGACTGTTGCCCTATGATTTGTCGACTATTGCCCTGTGTTTTGTCAAGTGTTGGTGCTCTCTGTGCTCAACCGCTGCTTCTGCCTCTCAACTGCCAAATCCTCAACAACAATTGTTGCTCTGTGATCCATCGATTGCTCTGTCGATTGATTCCTTCATTCGATCGCTGCCCTATGATTTGTCGACTGTTGCTTCTATCAAGTGCTTATGTCGATTGCCACTTGCTACCCTGTGATCGACTCGACTGCTGCTTCTGTCGCTCGCTGCCACTGTCGATTCTGCATTTGTGTGACCACCTCGCATTCCTTAGCTTTCCTTCTACCCAAGGTAAAGCACTCTTCTCATTATATTGTATCTCTATTATATTTGTTTGTTTGATTTTTCAATAACCCTACGCTATGTCCACTATTTCTGCCACCGCATCTTCCACCATGTCCACCACCACCTCACCCTCTCCTAGCCAACTTGTGTTTGCCCTTACGAATGTGTAATCTCAATTCAGTTTTGAATTATTGGTTGAAGGGTCTAACTATAAGTTATGGCGTCGTATTATCTTAGCTTGAGGGATAGGTCCCTTCGGCTTCGGCTCCGGGGCAGGGTTCGGCTTGGGAGCCCCAACCTTACCCTTGCCTTTCCCTTTCAGGGTAGAGGCCGGTTTCTTCCTCTTCTTGGACTCACCCTCCTTAATGGCCAAGACGGGAACGGAGGTAGATGGCTTTTGCTTGGTCATGTTGGACTCAGCGGTCCGCAGCATACCATACAATTCCATGAGGGATTTGTCCATCCCGTGCATATGATAACTCACAACAAATTGATCATATGACAGTGGTAGAGACCGTAGAATCAAGTCTACCGCCATCTCTCTCGATATGGCAAATCCCAACCTCTCGAGGTGTTCCACCAACGCTTTCATCTTTAGAATGTGGTGGGACACATTCCCGCCCTCATGCAACCGGCAACCGAGAAGGTCGTTGAGACAACCATACCGTTCTTGCTTGGCTTGTTGTTGGAACATGTCCGACAACTCACGCATCATGTCATAAGCACTCAAGTGCTCCATTGACTTTTGCAAGTCGAAGCTCATAGTGCTAAGAGGCAAGTAACCTTGGTGATGTCTTTGAGGCGTTTCTCATAAGCCTCTCTAACGACCTTACTCGTGTTGGATGCAGGGACCTCGGGGATGGGTTCCTCAATGGTGGCCAACTTGTCCTCATGACGGAGGACAATCCGTAGTTGCCGTGACCAATCCATAAAATTGGTCCCATCGAGCTTATCCTTCTCGAGAAACACTCTTAAGGATATGTTTGACGTGGTGTGGTTGGTGCTAGTTGATGCCATCTATAATAAGCAAAGTAGATTTGGTTAGTTTGATTGAAATCCTCGTTAAAATAATTACCCCAAATGTTTAATAAAAAACAACTATTTTAACAAGGGCTAAGAACCTTATTTCACCTTGCACCGTGACGGGTTTTCCGCGGATCACGTGGCAAAGTTATTTAGGCCGGCAACCATTGACCGATTGCAATCCATTATTGCAACTCTTAGTTCCTTGCAGGATCCTACTTGACAACCATTGTGCCAAGTTTGGCATGTTTGATCCCTCCACACCAAAATTAATATTTTACATGACCTCGGCTAGAGCTCGACGACCATATGAAAGATTAATTTGAAATCGTAAATCAACCATCAAGATACACGGTGGTACTCTAGCCTAATGGTCGACTCGGCTAGAGCTCGACAATCGACCTTGCGAGTTGCCACACGCGCCTTCCACACAGCTCATGCAAAGGCAATCTCGGATAGAGCTCGACGATCAACCCTTACACGGATAGATTCGGGTGGTGTCATCTTATGGGTGGTGTGCGATTTACATTTAGAAAACGGGATTTAGTTTTCCGGTTAAAAACCATTTTTGAGTTTGATTAATAAAAGTGACAATAACCAAAAGTTTTCACTAGTTTGATTAATAAACCATTTTTAAAACTCTTGGGTTTTATTATTTATCAAAAATTGTCTAGCATGCAATAGTCCTACAACTCATGCATAAACAACATATAATAAAACCATCACACGCATACATAAGGTTGGTAACCATGCCCCTAAAACCTATGTGTTTTTCCCGTGAGCCACTACGGGAAAAACAAGTCATCTAAGGACAAAAACTCCTTGACTTGGATGTGCTCCCACTAAACCCGCCACCTCCATTGGGCCTTTCGGATTTCGTGTTCGCCAAGACGTCACTCCATGGACTCCCGATGGTTGCTCCATATTACAATTACATAGAAAATTAAATAAATGGCATGCAAGCCACAAATCCTATTTTCTAGTACAATTACATAATATGAAATATTAAAATGGCATGCAAGCCACAAAACAATTACATACCAAATAAATAAATAAATTATTATTACAAACCATTGTGACATAAAGTCACCAAATGAATGAATAATAAAACATACAACCAAACATCCACAAGGTCTAGGGCATTTTTCTAGGGTTACCAACAAAACAGGTTCAATAGTGAACAACAACAACAAGATCAACATCCACAACATGGTATGCCACACAAAACCATGTAAACTCATGTATAATGGTTAAGATTTTTACAAAAACACTCAAGGCACTAAAAATCTCATGTACTTATGCATTAGTAACACCAAACCATTTTTTATGAAACATATTCATAAATACATTATGTAAGTATATGCAATTATTTATTTTCATGCCAAAATAATAATCCACATATAAATACATTAACCATTATACAAGGCAACTTCAAAAACTAAATTTTAATTTCTGAATAAAAATTCCAGAAACCAAAATCTAGTGCCAAAAACCCAAAAATAATTTTTATTTAAAACAAGGTTTAAAAACAGAATCTGTACAGCGATATTCCGCGCCGCGTAACCTCATGAGTTCCGCGCCGCGGAAATTGACGAACAGAAAACACTAAACTTTATTTTCGGGTTTTTTCAGGCCACCATGTGCAAAAGTAGTATAGAGGTGGCTCTGATACCACTGTTGGGGTTCTATGTACACCGCGGAAGCAACAAGGTACAACATACAAAGCATAAAGTACAAGTAATCAAAGCATAAAACCCCAAACCATGGACCAAACTCTATAGCTAACTTAAGCAACATGAAAAACAGAAAGAGAAGAGGTTATACCCTGCTCCTTAGCTCCAGAAAACGACTTGATGAAGAGATGAAGACAAGAACACCAAAGAAGGCTTCCTCTATTGAAGTCCACCCGGGTTTGTACCACCTCCTTGTACTAGCAAGCTCAAAGGATCTTCAAAGCCTTGAAATCCCTTGAGAACAGCCTACAACTTGCCAAAAATCGGACTTGTTTTCTGGAGCAAAAACTCACTCTAAAAGTTTAAAGAACTAAGTGGGTTTTCTTGTTAATTTGGCAAAAGGATGTAAAGCAAGGACAAAAGGTTCTCTTTTAAAGACACCAGATGCCACTTGATCTCCCTTGGCCGGCCAAGAGTTCTCCAGAAGAAAGCCACATGCATTGGGCAAGAGTGGAGGTGGAGAATCTAATCATTGCATGCAGTCTGATAAAATTCCGCGCCGCGTGCCCGTAAGGTTCCGCGCCGCGGAATCTCCGCGTCGCGTATCCTTAAGTTCTCCGCGTCGCGTTATTTTCCAGCACATCAATCTTTCCACTTTGACACCATTGGTCCCTCCATCTTTTAGGCTGTCGAGATAGTTCCCCGGTGTGTGACCCAATAGGCCCATACATTATCGGTAGTGATCTAAATGGCATACGTGTGTCAGCGGGCATACTCCAACAGTAAGTTTCATGAATGAGGGTGTGCTTTCTGTTGGTTGTTCGAATGGTTGGTCAGGGGTGCCCACGGGAGATATATCAAGTTTAAAGGAAGGGGCACCTCCTTGATGGGAAGCAGACTCATCTCGAGAAGAACTGGATGACTCAGAAACATCAAGAACAAGTTCAGTAAGAACAGCTTGGGTTCGGGTAGATTGAGAAAGAGATTGAATAATGGCTTGAATGGTAGCGGGATCATATGCATCCCCTCCCTTTCTATTCTCAACACCTTCACCTTCTTCTCCACCCCTCTCAGAATTTTCTCTCTCCTCTTCCCCCTCAGCATCTCCCGTAGATTGCTGAGGCCTATTCTCTATATCCTCACCAGGTGCTACTCCTCCCTGGGCAGGTATGGCCGGTTCTGGCACAACCATGGGAGGTATTCCTACACTCTCCCTATAACTCTTGACGATATCATTCTGCTCACAAAGATCTAAGAGAGATAGAGGGAATGGTCTTGGAATTGGTAGATTGGCAAAAATAGCAGGTTTTATATGCAAGAAAAGTTTTGGAGTAATAGAAGGTAAACCTGTCCGTCAAGGAATTTCAGCATTTCAATCCATCACATGCTGGATGATCATTGGTAGAAAGCGGTGATAAGGCAGCATGTTTGCATCCTTCTGCTTTTGTGAGTTCTTCCTGAGCATAGTAGCTTTGATGTCCTGGAAGAGAAGAAATGCATAATCCACATGCATATGAGTTGCAGCTGCTACAAAGATTTTGAGTTGATACTCCGTTGGGAATTCATAGCCTGAATGCTTTGGAGTGAGACATTGTTGAAGAACCGTCATGAATGTATTATACTTTGGATGCAAGCCGGTGCGTTTGAATTGACTTTTCTTGGTGAGCTCACCAGCATATCACATCTCCATTATAGCTGCAAGACATGCATCCTCATCAGGGATTTCCTCAAATTTTGTAGTTGGAGGTCTGCTGACTGCGGTGGGCAGTTCAAAGATTGTTCTGAGGCGATTTAGTGGAATGTCAACTTGAAATTTATCAACCTCAGCATGAATGACCTCCCTTCCTCTTTCATTGATACGGATATCACAAGTCTTCCAAAATTGTTGAACGTATAACTCGGGAACATGTGTGCCTGTTGTAGCTGGGTTATATGTCAGGAGGTGGTTCAGGGGGTGGATTTTGAGAATCTCAGTGACAATGGGGTAGGATGGGTTTTTTAGTTTGTTTAGGTCAACATAGTGATTGTTTTCATGAGAGCTAGTGTTAAGAAACTCGGCTCGGGGCATGATCTCTTCTGGTTCACGTACAACTTGTGCCATCTTATCTGTCAAAGAGATAAAACAATTAAATTTAAAATAAAGAGATATGCAATAAAACAACATGCAGCTTTGAATATTTGGTCAAACTTTGATAAGTGAGCAAAAGTTGACCAATGTTGACCAATCGTTGACCAAGGTTGAAAAAATGTTCAAACACCCCAAGTGTTGGACCCTCATTGTGTAGAGAATGATTTTCAGCATAAAAAAGTTGTTTTGACACTTTTAATATAGCATTAGATAGTAATAAACAACTTTGTATTACTGAAGCATAGTCAAAAAATCATCCTAACACCTCTTTTCGACCCAAAAACCAAATTGTATGTGTGTGTTCATATCCCCCAAGAACACGAAGAACACTTTTCGAGATTTTTGAAATATTTTTACATAAAAGTGTTCCCCAAATGTTAAAAATACCCATCGCAGACTTGGTTTAATCTAACAAGTTCGTTTCATGTCCCAAAAATCCCTTCAAAGTCTCGAAACTCATTATCGCATATGGATGTTCTAAGGCCAAAAATTACCCTTTTAACTCAAAATTTTCAAAATGTAAACCGTACAAGTTGTTACCTTTGTGATTAGGAGTATTTCGATACTAAAATTGTAAATTTTGGCAGAGTAACGAGAGGATTTGTATGCTAAAGTAACCAAGAAAATCGAGAGCACACTTAAGAAAATTTCGAGAATTGGAATCGTGTGGAAGAAGCTTTAGTAACTGATGGGATTTTATGTCAGTTAAAGGGACACGTATCATGCTCTGATTGGACCAAAAACGTGTAAAAACACGGCTGATAGGGTAAATTTGGGCGGCTGATAGAACTGTTGAATCGCATGCGATTAACTCTTTGGTGTGTTAATCGCATGCGAATCACTCTTTTGTTAATAGCATGCGAATCACTTTGTTTATCAATCGAATGCGAATCACCCATGCGAATCAACCTTTTTATCAATCGCATGCGAATCACCCATGCGAATCAACCTGTTTATCAATCGCATGCGAATCACCCCTTGCATGCGAATCAACCTTTGTTTATCAATTGCATGCGAATCACCCCTTGCATGTGAATCAACCCTTGTTTATCAATCGCATGCGATTAAGTCATATTTGCTATCAAATTTTTTGAATCGCATGCGATTGAACCAATACTTGAGAAATTTATGAATAATCAAGATATCTGAATTTTGAGATTTGAAAATTTAGTTTTTCAGATATGGTTTATTTGAATGTTTGTTTGACACACTCCCCCTAGACTTTTGCATCCGTTTATGGAAAACTGTCAAGATTTAGGGAATGTGTCAGTTGTATACTTCTCCCCCTACATATGTGCAGTATGTGTATGATTTGTCTCCCCCTACACATATGAGACATGTGTGTGACCAGAAATTCACTCCCCCTTGAGTGTTGCATCATGAAGCTGCGCAAAGAACAAATAGTGTAAAACCTACCCTAAACAAAAAAGAAAGAAAGGAAAAACTGGTGCAACAGTATGTTATATTTTCAAGTTGAGCATGCCTAACTTGGATACCAATTCAGTGAAGCGACTTTCGTCTAATGGTTTGGTAAACAAGTCAGCAAGCTGATTTTCAGTAGGAACATACTGGAGCTCAATAAGACCTTTCTCTACGTTATCTTTTATGAAGTGATAACGGATATCAATGTGTTTAGTTTTAGAGTGGTGTACCGGATTGCAGGAGATTGCTATGGCAGACTGGGAATCGCATAGTAATGGAATGTTGTTATACCTAAGGCCAAAGTCTGATAACTGTGTTCGTATCCAGAGACTTTGTGAATAGCACATTGCAGCAGCAACATACTCAGCTTCAGCTGTAGAAGTGGATACGCAGTTTTGCTTCTTTGAGGCCCAGCAGACTAAACGATCACCCAGAAAGTGTGCACTACCAGAGGTGCTTTTCCTATCAATCTTGCAACCGGCATAGTCAGCATCTGAGTAAGCATGGAGATCCAGATTTGAATCTTTGGGATACCATAGACCTAGATCCATAGAACCTTTAAGATATCTGAATATCCGCTTGACTGCCAGAAGATGTGACTCTTTTGGATTCGCTTGGAATCTGGCACAAAGACACGTAGAGAACATGATATCCGTACGACTAACAGTAAGATACAGTAACGATCCAATCATCCCACAGTAAGTTTTCATATCTACAGGAGAACCATCAAGATCTGCGGATAGTTGTGCCTTAGCAGCCATGGGTGTGGATATGGGTGTGCAGTTAATCATTTCATACTTCGTGAGAAGATCTTTGATGTACTTGGATTGGCAAATAAAGCTGTCATGACTTAACTGCTTCACCTGGAGTCCGAGAAAGAAAGACATCTCTCCCATCATACTCATTTGAAATCTGTTGGCCATGATCTTGGCCAACTCGTCACTGTATTTTGGATATGTAGATCCAAAAATGATATCGTCCACATATATCTGAACCAAAATCTTGTCCCGACCTTTGGTCTTTGTGAACAGAGTGGTATCTGTCTTTCCTTTGGAGTAGCCTTCACCAATCAAATATTTAGATAAGACGTCGTACCAGGCACGATGAGCTTGCTTTAACCCGTACAAAGCCTTATCTAAGATATAGACATGATTTGGATGTTTTGAATTGATGAATCCTTCAGGCTATGAGACATAGACTTCTTCATTAAGTATACCAAGAAAAGCTGTCTGCACATCCATTTGAAAGACATGGAAGCTGCGGGAGGTGGCATATGCAAGAAATAGCCGTATAGCTTCAATACGAGCAACAGGGGCAAAAGTTTCATCATAGTCAATACCCTCCTGTTGATTGTAGACTTTAGCAACCAACCTAGCTTTGTTACGAATAACCACTCCATCCGAATCCCTTTTGTTCTTATAAACCCATTTAGTTCCTACAACAGATTTGTCATATGGGAGAGGAACTAATCGCCAGACTTTGAGACGATCAAATTGGTGTAATTCTTCCTGCCAATTACCCAATCTGGATCATCTAATGCTTCACAAGTTTTGGTGGGTTCAATGATGCTTAAGAAACCAGAGAATTGGCATTCATTTGCTATTGCGGATCTTGTTTGAATGCCAACTGAAGGATCTCTGATGATGTTCTCTTCAGAGTGATGTCTGGTCCACTTAATTTCATGTGAAGTGGAAGATGAAGGAATGAGATTTTGTAAGTGGCGTGCATCTTCTTCATCTTCTGGAGAGAAATGTTGGTCTGAATCAAACACAGGAGAACTCTCCGGGTCAGGAATCTTAGAGGTCACAGGGGGACAAGTGACAAAAACAGAAGAAGAATCCTCATCATAGAGATCAGCAAAAGGATTCGTTCCAGTGACGGTAGGAGAAGTTATAGTAACACTTGTTTGTATGCCTGTGTTGTCACTGTTGTCAGTTAAAACAGGAGAGGATTCAGATCTTAAGAAATCAAACATAAAGTCAATATTAGTATTTGAACTGGATGGATTGTTTGATTCTTGATTTTCAAGCGCCAGTCCTGAACAGGTATGTTCAGAAGCGTTAACTGTTGATTTAGGTGGAAAATCTGTAACATTCAATGTATCATCAAATGTTACGTTGAGACTTTCAACAATGCTCTTTGTACGTTTGTTAAAAACTCTGTAGGCTTTGGACTCAGTAGAATAACCTAGGAAAACAGCATCATCTGCTTTGGGAGCAAATTTTCCTAGATTATCTTTGTCATTTAGTACAAAGCACCTATTACCAAATACATGGAAGTATTTGATATTAGGCACTATGCCATTGGCCAGTTCATATGGAGTTTTATTAAAGCGTTTGTTAATGAAAGAGCGGTTCTGTGTATAGCAGGCAGTGCTGATTGCTTCAGCCCAGAAGGAAGGTGGGAGCCCGGAATATGAAAGCATTGTTCGGGCAGCTTCAACCAAAGTTCTATTTCTTCATTCTACTACACCATTTTGTTGTGGTGTGTATGCAGCAGAGAACTGATGGCTGATTCCCACAAGGTCACAGAAGCTTTTCAGAGTACTGTTTTTGAATTCCGTTCCATTGTCTGTCCTGATAGAGACAACACTCTGACTATGCTTGTTCTGCTATTGTTTGATGAAGGAAATGATTGTTGGAGTGGCTTCATCTTTTGAGCGCAGAAATTTGACCCAAGTATATCTAGAGTAGTCATCCACCATGACTAAAATATACTTCTTCCCATTCTTGGACTGGATTCTCATAGGACCACACAGATCCATGTGCAGTAGTTCCAAAGGCTTCGTAGTTCTAAATACTTGTTTAGATTTATTAGAAGCCTTCTTCGTTTTTCCTTTTTCACAATCCGCACACAGATGATCCTTCTTGAACCTTAACTTGGGAATGTCTCTCACCAAGTCACTAGTAACTAATTTGTTAATATTTTTAAAGTTCAGGTGAGAGAGTTTTCTATGCCATTGCCAAGTCAGATCCGTAGATGTTTCGGATAGTAGAAACACAGAGGTAGGAGAGTCATATTTTTCCAAGTCAATGGAATACAAGTTAGAATTTCTGGAACCTGCGAGCAACTCATCTCCGTTTTCAGTTAGAACTGAACATTTGTTCTTTTTGAACACGACCTCTAGGTCTTTATCACAAAACTGTCCAATGCTGAACAAGTTATGACCCAACCCTTCAACATATTAGACTTTCTTGATCTTGATGTGCTTTTTCTCAATGTCTCCGTACCCCATTATTGGTGCAACATTGTCGTTCCCAAAACGTACATTCCCGGAGTACTTAGGAACATAGTTCTTCAGAAGACTTTTATTGCCAGTCATATGTTTAGTGCAGCCGGAGTCAAGGTACCACAAGTGAGACACCTGCAACAAGAGAAAAAAGCACGTTCACGTCCCCATATATGAATGGGTCCTTGATTGTTAGTTCTTAAGGTGGTTGAGTAATGAGTGTATCTACTTGTTGTGGTGAAACTTGAGATGATCTATTCTTAATTACCCATGTGGGTCGAATCTTTTGTCGAAAATGAATAGATTTGGAAGAAATTGGTTGAGAAGAAAGTTTCTTTACCACTGTTGGTTTGACAGTTGATGGAATCGGAGGTTTTGGATTCGGTAGAGTTGCGGAAGCGTTATGTTTGCGAATCCATGTTTGCGAGGAATTCTTAAGAATTCTCTGTGGCCTCGATGCCTCAACTTGCTTTCGCTGAACTGGAGCACTTCTATTAGTAGGATTTGCTACTAGTTGAATGGATGATGGTTTGGGTTTAGAAGATTTGGATATTTTGGAAGGGGAATTACGAGAATGCTTTTGAGAGTGCAGGTGTTTTTCCTGTGCAATCCAAGCCCTTTTAAATGCTTCATAGCCCTTCCGTCTGTAAACTTCCAGTTCCTTGATTGTGAGCAATCGGTTAGATTTGTTTAATCGTTTAAGTGCATGTGATTGACGAGTGGTGATCCATTGATTAATGATGTATCCTTTTCAATTTAAAAATGGAACACAGACTTGATTAGCATAAAAATCAGTCCAATCAGCACATGGTTTAACACCTAAAGACTTTCTCAATTAATCATAACAACAATTACATTCACAGTGTCCATGAGTACAACCATCACTCATACAAAACATGGTAGAAGCAGTTTTGTCTTGTGAACAGGAATGATTACAAACAGAATCAAACATCAAAACGTTTTCACAGACAGGTTTCAAAATTGAACACCTCCTAGTGGATCTAGGAATAGCTCTTTTCCATGATGTATTTATTTCACACTTCTTGTTTCCAGCCTTCTTCACATCTGCAGCAGAGGGTAAAAGATTAGAATGAAGTCGTGGTTGACTGGCTGCAGCTCGTGATGATTCAGGTAAGTCTAAGTGTATACGAGAAAGGGCATTGGAAGTGGACAGATGCTTTGGTTTGTAAATCTGTTTAAGCTTAAGATTTGCTACAACAGTATTATTAACAGATTTTATATGAGTGTTGGAAGCTGGAGACTTAGTGGATGCATGAGTGCAATCATCAAGTTGTGAACCATAAAGTGAAAATGTGAAATGAGTAGGAGGTTGCATCTCTTCTTGGATCTTCTTGATTCTTTCTTTTAGGACAAACTGTTTCCTGCATAGTTCATCTATGATCTTTTCATCATGAGTAAAGGAGGTCTGGATGTGCTGTTGGAGAGTATTGGTTTCTTGCACCAGAGAAGATGTATCAAGGGTAGGAGGTTTGAACTCATCTTGAATGGCTTTGGCAAGGTCCTGTTGAACAAAGTGGGTAAAACAAAATTCTTGCAGGGTGTTGAATCTGTCTTGTAATTCTTTGTGAGGAATGTATTCAACAGTGGGCTTTGGTGAAACAGGAGAATAGAGTTCTTCATCAGAATAGACAGAAGATGAAACATCAGTATCAGATGAAGACGTGAGACAGGTGAGGTATGAGTCATTGAGATCAGAGTAGTCAAATAGAATTGCAGTTCTGAGATTAAGGGTTCGTTTGACATCTTCTTCAATACTGTCCTCTTCTTGACCAATAAAAACCATCCGTTGGGTAAGGCCTTCGCCAAACAGATCAGCATTATATAATTGTTTAGACGTAATCTTGCTCAATTTGAATCCCAGCCCATAAAAATTCCATCTGGAGAAAGGACGTTCCTTTTCTTTGTATTGAGAGATGATCTTGTCACTTTGATCGCGTTTGGATAAAAGATATTCAAGTTCATAGATTCTGGAGTAAAGAGTACTTAGGTCATCCCTAAGTTCATTTTTAAGAATTTCAGAATCCTTTTCAGCACATGCACATTCTGCTTTAAGATCTAATATGGTGGTATTCGTGCAATTAGTTAACTCTAAGAATTCAGATTCTTTAGCAGCTAATTGGATCTTAAGGCTAATTAAGTCGTTATCTAACTGCTTAATTATTGTTTGTGCCTCTATACCCTTCTTGTGTGAAAAATCTTCTAGAACTTGATTTCTAGTGGTTAACTCTATTACCTGATTTTCTAACTCTTTCATCCGGATTAATATGGTTTGTATGTGTTCAAAATTAAAACCTATGTTAGAATTAGAAATAGAGGGTACCTTTCCACTGTCAACGATCTCCTCCGCAGTATCTGAGAGATCACCATCATCTTCCTCTCTACCACTCGTTTCACCATTGGCCATGAAACAAAACTGAGCATGATCCTCACCATCTGGATCGCTCTCTGAGTCTGTATGTTCCAGGAACTGGTCCTCTTCTACCATGAGTGCATTCCCAGCCTGTTTTTGCTTTGACAGGCGGTACTTTTGTCGATAGTATTCAGCATATTTGACTTTCTTCTGTGGACAGTTCCTGATCATGTGTCCCGATCTCCCATAGTTGTAGCATTTGAGATCATTCTTCTTTTCCTCCTTCCTTTCCTCTCTTGCAAACCTAGGCTTGTCAACAGGAGCAAACCTTTCAGGTCTTCTGGATCCGGAAGTGAACCGTTGTCTGTTGTTAGTCTTGTTGAATCGGTTCTTGAAGTTCTTGTTGGCAACTGTGAGTGCTTGAAATGCAGCTTCTACAGAGTTATCATCATCATCATCATGATCAGATTCACTGAGCACCACATGTTTGAGTTTGGCAGACCTTGATGAAGATTCCCTGGGGGTCCTGTCAGCTACAACCAAAGCAAGAAGATCAGCAACTGGTTGTTTAGGGTGAGACTGCAAGATTTCATCTTGATACTGATTTAAGTCTTCTAAGATTTTGTGGAATGTGACAGAAGTAAGATCTTTGTTGATCTGTTTGTACAGCCTAGCATAAATGAATTCAGAAAAACACAGTTCAAATCAAGGTCAGTTCTAACAATTTGATTACACCTCATCTCATTCTGCAATTTGCAGTATCTGCCATATGTTTCAGATAGAAGCTCATTTTCACGGGCCTTGAAATCATGGTAACTGTTGACCAGTTGAGTACGTTTAATGTACGCTCCCTCCTCAGTGCCTTGGAGCTGCTTCTTGATTTCATCCCAGATTTCTTTTGCAGTACCCAAGCTGTCTATCTTCAGATAGATTTCAGATGAGAGACCTTGCTTCAAATAGTACTTGGCCAGTCTCTCAGCCTTCTTGGTTTCCTTCTCAGTAGCGGTCAGCTCGTCATTGGTCTTTTCTCTTTCATGTCTGAGAATGGGGGGATTGTTGGTTGAGTCAGCTTCAACGATCCTTGTGAACTTGGAGTTTCCTTTGTCGATGCATTCTATCATCTTATCTCCATAGAGTTCGTTGTGCTCAAGGAAGTCCATGAACCTTCCTTTCCAAACATTGTATTCCCCCCGAAACAAAACAGGTGGTTTTGTGTCAGAACCAATGGACATCATCTCATTTGTGCTTGACATGATTAGTGATTTTTGAAAGAAATGATCGTTCACTTGTAAGATGGTTTGATTGTTCGAAAGCTTATTGTAGAAATGACTTGAGAGTTTGATTAAAGAACTAAGTCTTTGGAATTTCAATTTTGAATTAGATCTTGAAAGGATTAAATTCAACTTTGAACTAACTAGACTTGTGGTAATGTAATTCACCTTTGAATTAAATTTGATTTAAATTAAATTCAATTATGAATTAGATTGTTTGATTAAGTCCAGCTGTCTTAAAGTTCTTTAAGTCAAGTCCAAAGAGTCAATTACTTGTCCAAGTCTTAGGAATGTCACTGTTTGAGTTTTGTCTTATCGAATGCGAATAGATCCAATAGAGTTCGATTAAGTGAGTAAATTCCTTGAAAACAAATGGGCAGAGTAAAGACTTAATATTGATTAATAAAGTAACCAATCGAATGCGATTCAATCATGTTGCATCACTTAGGAAATAAAACAGTTAGTCCTGACAATCAAATGCGATTGCCAATAGAGTGAGTGAATAGCACAGAAATAAGTCAAGAGTTAATCGCAAGCGAATCAATAAGGAACTTAGAAAACCTTTCAATCACGTGCGATTAAAATGTTAAACTTAGAAAGTTTTTAATCGCGTGCGATTAAAGTGTTGACACTTAGAAAAATTTAATCACATGTGATTCCTAGGGAATGAGCCGGCTGCTAGGGTATCAACACAGATCCGGCTGATAGAATACCAAGTGTGAATCGCGTGCGAATGCCTTTGAAGATCAGGCTGATAGAATATCCACACTTAACAGTTCCTTGTGACTCTATAAGCCGCACAACCCAATCGCGTGTGATAGGGGATCCGGCTGATAGAGTATATGTGTCCTTTTCAAATCAGATTGCCATACCCTGAATAGTGTCTAACCACTTGTACTTGATTGGTATGGTAAGTACTTGATTTTCCTTGTACAACACTTAATCTATTATGAATTTATAATTAAATAAATTACAAAATACGATTTCTTCTTCTTCAAGGTGTACTTTCAGACCAAGAACACCATAAATGCTTAAATACCCAGAAAATTTAATGTTGAAAAAAAATGGGTATTTAATGACCTTCTTGACTTAATGCTTATAAAAACACCCACGGTTTGTGTTTTTCTTCAAAGAATATTTTGTAACCTTTGTAAGACTATCGAAACAACTCAAAGGAAAGTTAAAGAAGGTGTAGTTTATACCTTTAATGAGTTCTACCTTTAAAAGTCGGTTGAGCTTGAGTTTATCTTGAAGAAAACTGACGTTCTTGAGCCTTTGCAAAACCGAGAGCTTTTTCTTCTTGGAAGCTTGAACACTTCGAGATTTTATTGTCTTCTTTCGAACAATCACGAGCCAAAAACAAGTTTGGCTCTGATACCAATTGATGGTCCCGTATTATGATACGGATGAAACAATGCTAGATGATTATCTTCTTAGCGTGTGTTTGTGTGTGTATTCGGTACTGAGAGAGAGCCGAGAGCTTGAGAGAGTTCACAAACACAAAGGATGAATAATGCAAAGCTTAGTATTGAAAAGTGGGGGAAATGCCTTTATATAGCATTTCCCCAACTTTGAGTAATTATATATTACACCCCTCACTTTAATAATTCTAACAAATATGGACACACAACTTATTATATTTATTTATGACTAACTTTGATGATGCATGAATGCATTATAAAGTTATTTTTTTTATAAGAACGCATAAATATATATAATATTAGTATAACTTTTGTTTCTACATATTACTACGTAATAGTATATTTTATGGTTTCTTAGAATCATACACACATACATACATAAATCGTATATATATGTATATAGATAATATGGTTTTGAAATTATTAAATATCTTTTATACATATAATAGGTAGATACTTGCATGCATGGATATATATAAATATATATATATATATATATATATATATATATATATATATATATATATATATATATATATATATATATATATATATATATATATATATATATATATTGTAAATCTTTGTATATTTGAGATCCTTGGTTATTATCCATCATTTTCACCAATCTTTCTCATTAAGAAGAGTAGAGATAACCACATGCATGCGTCTTGCCATACAACATTTGGTAGGATTAGATCCATACATCAAATGGTAGGATAAAGTCTTTTAATAAGATAGTTACATGCATGTGTTTATAAGAGTTAACCATATGCATGCTTTTGCCTTACAACATTTGGTAGGATTAAATCCATACATCAAATGGTAGGATAAAGTCCTTTAATAGGATGGTTACATGCATGTGTTTATATGTTGATCCTCTTGAGTGTAGATACTTGTATTTAAGAAGATGATAAGAGAAAAGATGGTGAAGATGGTAGATTTTTCCAAGAGAATACAAATGTACAAGAACTAGTATTAAGGATGGGTGATTATACCTTCAAGATAGTACTCTACTTGAAGAAAAGAATGGCTCCTTCCTCTTGATCTTCTTGAGAAACTTGAAGAGAGAATTTGAGAGAGAGAGAGTAAGAGTTTGAGTAAGTGAGAAATGGATGTAGAAATGAGGAGAGTTGTGTGGTATTTATAGGCAAAAGGGAAGGGGGGGGGGGGTAGTGAGGGTGGTGAGGGTGTGAGGGTGTGAGGGTGATGATGGTGGTGGTTGAGTGTGGGTTGAGTGAAAGAGTTGATGAAATGATGAAGGTTGACTTTTGTTATTTTAATATTTTAAATATTGTTATTATTATTATTATTATTATTATTGTTATTATTATTATTATTTATATAATGTAAGATAAACATTTTTACTATGTTTATTATTACATTACATTTTTTTATAATGTACATAAGATGTACTTATTTAAATTTTTACATATATATATATATATATATATATATATATATATATATATATATATATATATATATATATATATATATATATATATATATATATGTGTGTGTGTGTATGGACATTTATTCGCGTAATAGGATTTCTAGGTGAGACATCGGAATTTTTGCAAAAACTAGGACTTTTATTTATTTACTTATGCTACAAAAAGGGTGATTCTAATTTATCGTAATCTCATCTAATTTAAATCTAAAGTATATAGGACAAACCTTTCATGATTTGGTGACAGTTGTCACAGTCTCCCCTAGTTAAAGAAATTTCGTCCCGAAATTTAATTGATGCTACTGTATTTAAAGAGGTGGGGATACTTATGTATCATGTAATCCTCACGTTCCCAAGTATATTCAGGTCCGTGTCTCGAATTCCATCGGACCTTTAATATGGGGATCTTGCTTCGCCTGAGCTGTTTGACTTTTCGGTCTAAGATCTCCATTGGTTCCTCCGTGAAGTGTAGTTGCTCATTTACTTGTACTTCTTCTAATGGTACTACCGATGAGTTGTCAGACAGACATTTCTTGAGGTTTGATACATGGAAGGTATTGTGAATAGTCTACGGGACCAACCTTCTCAGTAATTTCGAAGGGTCCAATGTACCGAGGACTCAACTTCCCTTTCTTCCTAAAGCGAATAATTCCTTTCCATGGGGATACCTTCAAAAGCACTTTGTCCCCAACTTGAAACTCTAAAGGCTTCCTCCTATTATCCGCATAACTCTTCTGGCGATCTCTTGTCGTTTTGAGTCTTTCCTTGATGATAGAGATCTTATCGGTGGTTTCCTGAATAATATCGGGTTTGATTAGTTGTCGATCACCAACTTCTACCCAGCTCAAAGGAGATCGGCACTTACGCCCATACAGTGCTTCATACGGGGCGCACTGTATGCTGGTGTGATAGTTGTTATTGTACGAGAACTCAACCAAGGGTGGGTGAGTATCCCAACTTCCTCCGAAGTCTATCACACAAGCCCGCAGCATGTCCTCTAAACTTTGTATTGTTCTTTCTGTTTGCCTGTCAATTTGTGGGTGGTAAGCTGTACTTAGGTCGATTCGAGTACCCAATGCTTTTGGCAGTGATTGCCAGAATCATGATGTAAATCGACTGTCCCTATCTGAAATGATCAAAATTGGCACACCATGGCGTGCCACAATCTCATTGACATATATTTGGGCAAGCTTTTCCAACTTGTAATCTTCCCGGATTGGGAGAAAATGTGCAGACTTAGTAAGTCTATCTACTATGACCCATATGGCATCGTGAGCTCTTGTCGTTCTTGGCAGTTTTGTGATAAAGTCCATTGTGATTTGTTCCCATTTCCATTGTGGGATTTCGGATTGTTGCAGTAACCCAGACGGTTTCTGGTGTTCTGCCTTTACCCTTGCACAGGTTAAGCACTTTCCTACGTACAAGGCAATGTCCTTTTTCATACCTGGCCACCAATAGTACTCCTTAAGATCCTTGTACATCTTGTCGGCTTTGGGGTGTATGGAGTATCTTGACTGATGTGCTTCATCCAGAATAGTCAGCCTTGTGTTGTTGTATTTCGGGATCCATACTCTGTTCTCGAAATAGCGCACTCCATCGGTCTTAGTTATGAATCTGGATTCTAAGTGGTATAAGGCTTCATCCTCTAGATTTTCTTCTTGTAACGCCTTTTTCTGACTCTCCATAATCCGACTCTTTAAACTGGCTTGGACCAATGCTCCCATAACTCTAGCCCTAGAAGGCTTCACTCTTTCCTTCCTACTTAACGCATCTGCTACCACATTTGCTTTGCCAGGGTGGTATTTGATTTCGCAATCATAATCATTGAGTAGCTCAACCCATTTCCTTTGCCTCATATTGAGCATTTTCTGATCTAGGATATGTTGAATACTTTTATGGTCAGTGTAGATGGTACACTTAGTGCCATATAAGTAGTGTCTCCAAATCTTAAGAGCAAATACCACTGCTCCAAGTTCCAAGTCATGGGTAGTGTAGTTCTTTTCATGAACTTTTAGTTGCCTTGATGTGTAAGCGATGACCTTATCCTTCTGCATCAATACACACCCAAGTCCTTGATGTGAAGCGTCACATTAAACCACAAAGTTATCTGTTCCTTCAGGTAGAGTTAAAACAGGTGCATTACTCAATTTGTGCTTGTGAGTTTGAAATGCTTCTTCCTGCTTTTCTCCCCAGATAAATTTCTTATCTTTCTGGGTTAGTGTGGTTAACGGCTGTGCAATCTTTGAAAAGTTTGCTATAAATCGCCTGTAGTAACCTGCCAACCCAAGAAACTGGCGAACTTCAGTTGGTGTTTTTGGTGCTTCCCATTGCTTAATTGCCTTGATCTTTGTCGGATCTACTTGAATCCCATTCTTATTAACCACATGCCCAAGAAAGTGTACTTCGCGAATCCAGAATTCGCACTTAGAGAATTTTGCGTACAACTTTTGGTCCTTAAGTAGTGTTAACACCAACTTCAAATGTTGTTCGTGGTCTTCCTTGCTTTGTGAATAAATGAGTATATCGTCTATGAATACGATAACAAATTTATCCAAATATGGTCTACAGACCCTATTCATCAAATCCATGAAGATAGTTGGAGCATTCGTCAACCCAAAAGACATAACTAAGAACTCATAGTGTCCATAACGAGTCTTAAATGTTGTTTTAGGAATATCCGCCTCACATACTCTCAATTGATGATATCCCGAGCGTAGATCGATCTTTAAAAAATGCGTGGCTCCGTGAAGTTGATCAAACAAATCATCAATCCTAGGAAGTGGATATCGATTTTTAATTGTCAACTTATTAAGTTCCTTATAATCGATGCACATCCGTAATGACCCGTCCTTCTTTTTAACGAAAAGGACTGGAGCTCCCCAAGGGGATGAGCTTGGTTGGATGAGCCCTTTGTCAAGAAATTCTTGAAGCTGTGCTGACAATTCTTGCATTTCCAACGGTGCTAAACGATAAGGTGCCTTAGCCACTGGCGCTGCTCCAGGAACTAAGTCGATATGAAATTCGACTTGACGGTTCGGAGGTAATCCTAGTAATTCCTCGGGGAAAACCTCAGGGTAATTTCAAACTACGGGGATTTCCTGGATGCGCTGCTCTTTTGTATCCTTATTAGTGACGTGAGCTAAGAATGCCTCATTTCCCTTTCTCAAGTATTTCTGCATCTTCATGCAGGATACTATTTTCAAATTTCTTCCCGAGCTCTGTCCGTATATGACGAGTTTTTCTCCTATAGGCATAGGGATGCGTATGATTTTCCCGAAGCAACATATCTCCGCTCGATATTTAGTAAGCCAATCCATGCCGATAATTACATCGAAGCTTCCTAACTTAATTGGGATTAAGTCTATACTAAATATCTTACCAGCTAAGTTCAATATACAGCCAATAAGTATATCCTTAACCCTAGCTTCCTGACCATTAGCAAACTCTATGGTATATGCTTCTTTCATCTTTTCAGTTTTCAAGTTAAGCGTTGTCCTAAACTCCAATGACACAAAACTCATATCTGCTCCCTCAGTGCCATAAAACTCCTTAGGGTTGCAGGCCCTAAAGGTTTTGTAGTTGCAGTCTCTATTTGCTATAGTTGCATTTTGTCCTGCTTGTAAGCCTGCTGCCACTTGGCTAACGATGTTGGGCAGTGTAGCTATCACTCGTTCTATTACCAGTTGGTTTATGTCGTTTTCTCTTCTTGGAGGCATAGTTCTAAGATGTGAAGATAAGATGATCCTTGTCAAATTTAATTCTTAATGAGGCTAAGTATGATCATGTAACATTTTTCAGGCTCTAAATAACATTATAAGGATAGGAAACTTCTTAAAATAATATAAATACCATTGATAAAATTGGGTGCATATGTTAAAGACAAAATTTCCCAATCGTACTATCTATATATATTTCCTAATTAATAGTTCCTTAGGTTACTAATAGCATATTTAGAAATCTTGAAATGATCGTCTCAAAGGTTCTTTCCTAACACTACTCCTATCATGATTCCGACCACCAATGTCAGCGCTGCTATGGCCTTCACACTCTCATAGATCCTCCGTATGCCTTCATGTGCATTAGCCTCCACCCTTGATGTGTGCTGGTACTGAGCCTCCACCATTTCTGTAAGAGCACCAATTGAGTGGCGCTGGCAATCTAACCGTCCATCAAGATAATCGAACTGGGAGGTAAGCCGCCTCAGATGTCGGGTTTGTGCTTCCATCATTCCGGGTGTTATGGCAGGTATACCCGGTAACACCGGGGTGCCCTCCGCTACTCTTCTGACAGTGGATGAGTCACCAGTAGCTGATACTGTCTGTGGAGGTACAATGTGTGGGGGTAATCCGGTTGTCTTCCGAGCAGTAATTCTGGTGCGTGGAAGTGGTTGCTTATTTTTGGGCTCTAAGAAGCCAGGTGGTAGTGCACAGGGATTGGGTGAACTTCGTCCGCTAGACATCTCTGGTTCCTCATTAGATGATGAATGCTTCTTACCATCCCTTGTTGTAGTGTGTTCGGTGGGTTCCGACTCACTGTCATACTCTGGTCCAGGGGTGTACTCGGTCGACATACTAATCTGCGATAATGATCTACTTAGTCCCTAGTGTACTATCATGAGTGTCTAATGAAGGTTATGTATAGTGCATATACGCAATCATGCTTACTTTAAAATGAAAGAAGGTTTTGTTCAAGCATAGTTCTATTACAACTAACCTGAGTATTTCATCATACTTACTTGAATTAAACATAGGTGATCAAGCTTTGTTTAATTAAAGTAAGATAATGGAAAACTCATCTTAATCACATTAGTAAAATGCTTCAAGTTTAAAATTTTATTCTAGAAAAATTTTATCTTTCGAAAACCTTCGGTTATAGTTTGAGTTTTCCCCCCATAAGGAAAACTACATTCTCTATAACATTCGGCTCTGATACCAATTCTGTCACACCCCGCTAAAGCGGAAACACGAGGTGTTACAGCAAAAGGTCTCATTGCACAAGGTAATAGAAAAATTTCCAACCATCACACATAATGTAAAATAAGATCAAATTACAATCATCCAAATACATTACGGAAATGGAATATTGTCTTTGATATGAAAAATAAAAGTAGCTGATTGGAAATTCGTTTCATGAAGTCCACACATGATATGCTCTTATGTGCTCTAAGACCTAGCGAGGGTTACCTGAAACGCATGAATAAAAGAGAGGTCAACTACGAGAGTTGGTGAGGACACATGTTTATATGCACAAAATGAAGTTTTAATGCAATAATAGTAAAATAAAGTGTTGGGAATTTAGGCCCAACGAATTTTTGTAAGGATGGAGACGTTAATCCAATCACAGTTTATTGCCCAATTTATACGCGTGGTTTTTGAGTATACATGGGATGTTTTACTAAGCTTGAGCCATTTACAATCCTATCGACATACTGCTCTGTCATTATTATTATTATTATTATTATTTTAACCCAACGCCCAAGTTATATGACGTTGGAAGATGGTAAAGTACACCTATAGTTCGTCAACCATAAGTGGGGGATGTCGACCCCAAATAGCACTATCCACAAGTACCATAGCCCCTTCGGTGGAAGTTAATGGATAATGTATTAAGAACTCAAGTACATCAACAAGTATAATACTACCATTGCGCGTAATTTAAATATTTATGATGGCAATAAATAAAATATTTATATAATCATGCTTTCACCCCAAATATTTGAGTAAACATTATAAACAAGGGGTTGTGAACACTCACCTTGTGTTGTAGCTTGCAAATAGTTGCTAGTCCTATTAGTTCCTTAACTTGCCAATGCACCCTTTCCTATTACGTTTAATGTCCACCGTAAGGTCTTTTTAGAATATGTCTTTATTACAACCAAATATATTTATTATTATTAATTTATTTTCTTACTATTTCTATTTTTATCTTATACATATAGGTAACGTGTTTTATATAGTTGTCTTAAACGAGTAACACACACACATGCATATATATATACGTATATTTATATATATACATATTTATTTTATTTTAAAGTACAAGATTGTGTTCATGCAACATGCTTAAATATATATATATATATATATATATATATATATATATATATATATATATATATATTTAAAGAAGAATATGGACACACAACTTATTATATTTATTTATGACTAACTTTGATGATGCATGAATGCATTATAAAGTTTTTTTCTTTTATAAGAACGCATAAATATATATAATATTAGTATATCTTTAGTTTCTACATATTACTATGTAATAGTATATTTTATGGTTTTTTAGAATCATACACACATACATAAATTATATATATATATATATATATATATATATATATATATATATATATATATATATATATATATATATATATATATATAGGGAAGTTCCATCGAGAACCAAAAAAAATGCGAGAACTGCAAGAACCGATTTAAACCGTAAAATATCTACCAAACGCCAAGATATTAAATTATGAAAATTATACCAAATATGCTCTTTAACATGACATTTATATTGCTATATTTTTTTCAACAAAAAAATTCCGTTTTTGCCGGGTTTTTTTCTATGACTATAAGGTATGTTACATATATGTAATTAGTACTTAACATATTTGTAATCAGTACTATAACGAATTTTTTTCGTTGAAAAAAATATAGCAATATGGATGTCATATTAAAGAACATATTTTTGTCGTTAATTTGGTATAATTTTCATAACTTAATATCTTTCCGTTTGGTAGATATTTTAGTTTTAAAAAGATGGGGATCGGTTCTTGCAGTTCTCGTATTTTTTTTGGTTCTCGATGGAACCCTCCCCTATATATATATATATATATATATATATATATATATATATATATATATATATATATATATATATATATATATATATATATATATATATATATATATATATATATATATATATATATATATATATATATTGTAAATCTTTGTATATTTGAGATCCTTGGTTATTATCCATCATTTTCACCAATCTTTCTCATTAAGAAGAGTATAGATAACCGCATCCATGCTTCTTGCCATACAACATTTGGTAGGATTAGATCCATACATCAAATGGTAAGATAAAGTCTTTTAATAAGGGGTTAATAATGGAATAATCCTCAAAGTTTTCATCTTATTATGGTTTAACCCTCAATCTTTTTTTTAACATAGATTAACCATAAAGTTTCACTTTAAATACGGAATAACCCTCAAAGTTTTATTTGTTTTACGGTTTAACCCTCAAAGTTTTTTTTAACACATAATAACCATAATGTTTCATTTAAATTATGTTTTAATCCTCAAAGTTTCACTTGTATTTCGGTTTAACCCTCAAAGTTTATTTTTAAATGGTTTAACCATAAAGTTTAGTTTGGTTTTTGTTTAAATCCTTCAAGTTTTACTTTATTTGCGATTTCACCCACTTTTCTTAACACGTAAAATTTATATTTTTTGTTTATTTTTTATTTTTATAAATCTTGTTTTCCTCTAGATTCGAACATAATTAGTCATCTGAAATACTTTTTTATTTTTAGATTCGAACATAAAAAATATTTTTATTTTTATAATTATGGTTTAACATAATTAGTCATCTGAGATACACAAATGAAATACAAGTAAAACTTTAAGGTTATTTCACATGACTAATTATGTTCGAATCTAGAGGAAAACAAGATTTATAAAAATAAAAAATAAACAAAAAATATAAATTTTACGTGTTAAGAAAAGTGGGTGAAATCGCAAATAAAGTAAACTTGAAGGATTTAAACAAAAACCAAACTAAACTTTATGGTTAAACCATTTAAAAATAAACTTTGAGGGTTAAACCAAAATACAAGTGAAACTTTGAGGATTAAAACATAATTTAAATGAAACATTATGGTTATTATGTGTTAAAAAAAACTTTGAGGGTTAAACCGTAAAACAAATAAAACTTTGAGGGTTATTCCGTATTTAAAGTGAAACTTTATGGTTAATCTATGTTAAAAAAAAGATTGAGGGTTAAACCATAATAAAATGAAAACTTTGAGGATTATTCCATTATTAACCCTTTAATAAGATAGTTACATGCATGTGTTTATAAGAGTTAACCACATGCATGATTTTGCCTTACAATATTTGGTAGGATTAAATCCATACATCAAATGGTAGGATAATATTTTAGATAGGTTCTCGCAGTTCTCGTACGAAAAACAGTTCTTGTTTGAACTTTTGTCTATATATATATATATATATATATATATATATATATATATATATATATATATATATATATATATATATATATGTGTGTGTGTGTGTGTGTGTGTGTGTGTGTGTGTACATGTGTATATGTATGTATAGGGGAGAGTTTATTTGAGAACGATTTTATTATGAGTACCGCAAGAGTTAATTTTAACTAAAATAAAGCAATGTACAATAAAATAACCACACATTAATGACTAACTCATTAATGGCTACTTAATAAGCATTAACGAGGGATATTTTTAGTGCGAGAACCAATTTGAGCCATTCAAATCCCTCTTTTTCAATGGCATTGCCCACCCATGAATTCCTCACATACACTCTGCCACACTTGATTCCCACACGCTCTCCATCCATGAATTCCACTTATCAAATCAACGGGCTAAGATTGGTTCTCACGGTTCTCGCACTAAAATCTGTTCTCGCATGAACCCTCCCATATATATATATATATATATATATATATATATATATATATATATATATATATATATATATATATATATATATATATATATATATACATCCATGAATTCCACTTATCAAATCAACGGGCTAAGATTGGTTCTCGTGGTTCTCGCACTAAAATCTGTTCTCGCATGAACCCTCCCATATATATATATATATATATATATATATATATATATATATATGGGAGGGTTCATGCGAGAACCGTTGTTAGTGCGAGAACCGCAAGAACCAATCTCGCCCGTTCCTCGGATATGGGAAGATCATGGATGGAGAGCGTGGAGGGATAGAGTGTGGCAGGGTGCATGTAAGGAATTCATAGGTGGGCAATGACATTGAAAGAGGTGGAATTGGACGGCTCATATTGGTTCTCGCGGTTCTCGCACTAACAACGGTTCTCGCATGAACTTTTCTATATATATAGGGGATGGTTCATGCGAGAACCGTTGTTAGTGCGAGAACCGCGAGAACCAATCTCGGCCGGTCGTTGGATATGGGAGGATTCATGGATGGAGGTTTCTCCCTCTTCCTAAAAATTCTCCACCAATCCCAACCCTTGATTTAAAAAAAAAATCGAAAAATGCTTATGATGACGTCAAAATCCTTAAGGAATTGGAAGGGGGCATTGTGAAAATTCTGGGGGGTTTTTATAAAATATGTTAGGGGCTTTTATAAAAATGTGAGGGGGTTTTATAAAACTTGTATATTAATATAATTAATTATAGGTTGTTTATAAAATATGTTTAATAAATTATTATATAATTTGTTTAGAGAAATAATAATTATATATTTGCGACCATCTCATTTTTATCTATGTTTTGGTATAAATTTTATTGTAATATGACACTTTTTTTAAAGTGGTATATTTTTAATTGTTTGTTATCCATTAATAGTAGTGGTAGGTTATTCATAAAACAATTTATATCTTTTTTATATTTATTTTATTTACGTATTATAGTCGATATAATAACTGATTCTTCGGTCTTTCGATAAAGAGTATTAAAATGATTTTTTTTAATTTTGTTTTATTTAAGATAAATTTATATAAAAATAGATAACATTTAAAACAGACAAAGGTGCATCAATCAATATAAAAAAATTAAAGAATCATATATATATAAGCAACTATTAAAAATAAAACTATTAAAAGAAAAGGGTTACTTACATCATCAATCATTTCCCTAAAAAATCTCCATCAATCATAGCCCTTGATTTAAAAAAAATTAAAGAAAATAAAAAAAATATATTAGTTATTACGTCACATTCCATCAAATCCCTAGGGGAAATTTTTTTATAACAAACTTCTATGTGTTTGTTAATCTTTGATAAGATAATAATATATATTTGAATTAATCGTGGATAAGATAATATATATATATATATATATATATATATATATATATTGAAATTTGAATTGAATACATATTTCTAATTGACGTGTATTTAATTGGTTTAAAATTACTCCACTTTGTTAGGTAAGGAAGTTACTTTTAGAATTAGATTTAAAAAAATTTAAAATGTGATTTAAATGAAATAATTGATAGATTAAGTTTGAATATAAACAAAAAAGGAAAAGGAAGTAGGCGATGAGATATACATGGATAATATAACAACCATTTGAATTTGAATTTGAATTTGATTGAAATTCAACCATTTGAACTATAACAAAATTCATCCCTTTTGAAGGTTCCTATTATTAAGTAAGTTTGTTAAGTTTAAATGATTAAGAAATTATTTAAAAATTGTATGTTGTAATGGTGGGAAAACATTTTTTAAAAATTTTATAAAAAATAGATGATGATATATATAGGTGATCTTTAATAATCATTTGTCATTTGTCATTTGTCATTATCAATCAAAGTGCACCATTTCATTATTATTCTTCACGTAAAAGGTTATGTTTAAATTTTATGAAAACGATTCACATATGCTAATCTAATATATTCTTCTTCTTTTTGATAGCTATTAACTATGAAGAATAAACAACATTCTTCATCGGCTCAAAAACGACCTTTATTGGGAAGGAATTCAAAAGAAAGGAAAAAATAAATTAAAGGGTGGTTCATTTCACATATGACAACTTTGTTCATAACAATTCAATATAAATTGAAAGTGATAGAAGAAGTTTACGGATTCCTCTAAATCATATATCTAATGGTATGTTTAATTTCAAATTATAGGGTTGTTCAATATTTACAACCACACCATTTGTTCTTGGTTTGGCATGCAATTCTATATATACTTTTTGTCATTTTTAAATAGAATATAAATAAATTGAATTTACGTCATTTAGCTATTCACGTCAATCTTATCATTCATATGTCAAAGGAAAAATTACAATTATAATAACGCCCTAAGTTTTAAAAAAAATTCTCAATGCTCAATTATGTTATTAAACAGGAAAGAAAGAAAAATTAGTAGATTCTTTCGTAAGCTCCATTTTAATTCCACTATTCTAACACATCTCATTTGTCTGATTCATGAAATTCTGTGATTGAATTACCTAAAAGCTAGATTAAGAAACGAAAATTATATATAAGTGTTTGAAGATTCATAATTTGTTCATTTTTATCTCTAATTTCCTACTCTACCTTAGTAAAATTCATTGATTTTGTATGCAATTCATTTAGTAAACGCGAGGTAGTGAGTTCAAAAAAGGAAAAAACAACATTCAGTAGATTAAAAAAAACGTGAATTAGGGCAACAATTATAAAAGTATGTTAAAGACCCAGGTTAGATATGCCATTAGCCTATTTCAAATTAGATAGCTTAGTTTGTGTGTGCGTTAAATTACTAATAAACCCATGAATGTTGTTTATAAAGAGTATCTACGGAAAGTATTATGATAATCTTATGTATATCAAACTTCTATAATGTTTATCATTTCTTACGAGATTTTATATTCATATATATATGTTTTCTAATTTTTTAACGTGTTAATATATTTAAAACTATATAAATTTAAAATTGTCTTATATCATCCCCGTGTTAATACACGGGTCGCTTATAAACAACATCAACAATAATGTTATAGTTTTGGTTTTACAATATCGGGATAAAGCTCCATAACGAGAAACACATTAATATTATACTAAAACTTTTAGACGTGTAATGTAACTTTATATTTATTAAAAAGAGTATTTATAAGAAGTACTAAAAAGACACGTTTTCACTTATGGACAGTTATATGTAACAGTTTCTTGAGTGAAGAGTAAAGAGAGATTAAAAATTTTAATTTGCGATGATTAAGCAAACCCTGCCAATAAAACTATGAATGCTGTTTATAAATAGGTTTTAAAAAAAATCTAATGATAATCTTATGTATGAATTTCAAAATTCTGTAATGATTATTCATTTCTTATGAAATTTTATATTCATATATATGTTTTGTAATTATTTTTACTATACGTCTTAATAATCTTTTAAACTATATAAATATAAAATTGACTTATATCATCCCGTGTTGATACACGGATCGGTTAGCTAGTAATAATAATAATAATAGGTCGCATGTTTGATAGTAAGTTAGAAAATAGCTAAAGGGGGCGGACCCAGGATTTTTGGGGACCGGTGGCACCTATAATGGCAAAAATAATATCAATTAATATTACGGGTGATGTTCGGGTTTTTTTTTCGGGTTTTCGGTTAATCAGGTCGGGTTAATGACGTTTAAGTTGTTTTTACGGTATATTAAGGCTAAAATCTAAAACAAAACACAACTTGAATGAAACTTTATTAATATATTATTGTTTTTAAAGTAAACTAGAGCAATTTAAAAGTATAAGTCGAATATTGAACTATAATTTACCATTTTGTTATTAAAAAAACCTCATTTCTCATTAAGTTTTTGTGGCATGAAAAAAATCACACGTGGCACCCAAAAATTTGACTGGTAGCACCGGCTCAAAAAAGTCAAATATTCCACTACGCTTGCAAAATTGACCGGTGGCACGTATCACCACTGGACTCCATAGAGGTCCGCCCACAGGCTAAAGTACCCCTCTTCTAAGTATTAGATATAACGGAAGTTATGGTAAATGACTAATTCAGAAACAAGTTATAAACCACAATGGTCATTCGTGTAATTTCTGGATGAATTTAAAAATAGCCACCATGATAACATAGAAAACACTATCTGTGTATTCAAGTCTAAGATAAATAAAATGAATAAAAAAATCAACAATGAAGAAATGCTATGTCCTCCCATAAATCTTCTTAATCCTCATTCTAATAAAAATTTGACAAAGTAAGCATATGATGTTGAACACTGCATATGTTCACTACTGGGACTTGAACTCACATTACAACAAATATGTTGATTTTTCATAATTTTTTAGTAATATTTTCACACTTTAAAATGTAAAGAATTATAAACAGGTGTGAAAATATATGGTGTGACAATTTTTTTTGTAAAATTCGCATGTAAAAATATGATAAACATAGTTAAAGACTTAAAGTATCACATTTATTAATGTGAAGAAATAATTAAAGTTTTCACATTTCTAAGTCTGAAAATATTAAAAATATTTATATGTTATAAAAAGTTCACGCTTGTAAGCTTGAACTTTTCTCAAATTCTATTAATTACTATTTCTACACATTTAAAAGTGTTTGTTTTTTTATTACATTTTGTTTAAACTATTATACACACTTTAAAGTGTGTATTTTTCTTTTAAATTTTACACGCTTTTAATAACGCGTGAGGAAAACCCAAATTTGTTGTAGTACCACAACCTTAAGGTTGGGGAGCTCATTTTCCAAACTTCAATACTGCTAGGCCATAGTCCTTTAATGAATGTTGTAGTTGCGTGGATCTTTAATAAGTGTCTATAAGTAGAATAGTAGAAAGTTATACCATTTGTTAACCAATATCCTAGGGGTGTTCACGGGGCGGGGCGGGGCGGGGCGGGGCGGGGCGGGGCGGGTAGTGGCTTTTTTGTAACCCGCAACTGCGGGGCGGGCATCTAATATCAAAAACCGAAACCGAACCGCAAGCAGCGGGTACCCGTTGTGCGGGTACCCGAAGGGAGGCGGGTATCCACGGTTCGGGTCACGGGTACCCTAAAATTGAATTTTTATATATTTGCTGTTTTCAACAAGTTTAGATTCATAATAAAACAATAAACAACGGAAGAAACAAGTCAACAATAATGAATAAATCACTAGTAAAAATCATACAGATCTTCTATGAGAACCTTGTAAAAACAAAAAAAAAACCGATATGATCAAAGTTGGCACTTCTGATCGATTTAAGTATATTCATTTTGAACTCTCGATCGTTGTAGGCTTGCAAATTCTCGATATCAAAACTAAAAATATGAAGTGGGGGTGACAGTATGGGCTACTAGAGGTAAGTTAGGTAGTTTTGAGCAATTTAAGTTTTTTATAATGGTTTTGTTATTTCATATTAAACTATATATATATATATATATATATATATATATATATATATATATATATATATATATATATATATATATATATATATATATATACGGGGCGGGGCGGGTACCCGCGGATATCAAAATTTAAAAACCGTACCCGCTCCGCATTTAGCGGGTACCCTAGTTTTCGGGTTTTTTCGGGTCACGGGTTTTACGGGTATCGGTTTTTTCGGTTTCGGTTCACGCGGGGCAGGTCGGTTTCTCGGTTACTCGGTTTTTTTGAACACCCCTACAATATCCCATAACCATAGAAACGACTTAAGGCACCTTATGTCCTAATAGGCGAATATCTACCTTAGGTATAACAATCGTGCAACTTCGCACCTAAAAAGGATATCCAGCTTGGCAGCCTGTGAGACCTTTATAAATAAAATAGTAATATTCTTTTAAAAAAAATCACAAAGATTTAAGTAAAAATTTTCAAATAGCAGATTGCACAAAACATGAATATACTCAATTGTACAAAGAAAAATTCCTACCCTTTCAACAAAGACATATTTATGGCTTAGAACTTTGGCAAAAATAGGAAGCCACAACCAAAATAAAGTTACTGTTTGTATTATTGAAAGCAGGGATGTGATTTGATCATTTGCACTTTTAAGATAAACCCAACAGCTTTTTTTTCCTTTTTACTTACATAGACAAATATAACATCTAACATTATTAATATATACTGATTATAGTATAAACTATGTAGTTAATTTGGCCCCATATATAACTCAAAATCTTGAAGATTTTGTATAAATTTTGGAAGTTAACTAACTTAATTTGGCCTCAAACAAAGTTTACAGGAGTTAAAAAAGAACATACCGCATGTAGAAGTCTATCTGCATCCCTTGAATGCTCTACTACAGCTACACACACAAACACACAAAACAAAAAGATAGTGGAAGGTGTTTAATCATAAGGATTTTTAAAGTTTTTCAAGAGTTCAGGAATATCATATGCAAGCATGTTATCCACAGCCTGGATCATCTTTGACTTCACTTTCTCAAACTTATCAATGTTATATGCACCAAGAACTTCTCTGTAGTGTTCAACATCCGGAAAATCGCCAGGTGGAAGATGATGTTCCTTTTGAATCTGTTCTTTTTAAACAAGATCAAATCAAGATTATGACAAACATATAAATATATATATATTTTAAACAGCAGAAGACACGCACACACTAATCTACTCCTAAATTTACCCCTTTTGTCCACAGCGGGACTTGAACCAATGACCATAGGCCATGAGAAACATCTTGTAACACCTTGATACCTCTAGGCTACAAACCCTTTGGTAATTAAGTTGGTAAATTTCAATACATGGCTTTTTTCTGTATCTTAGCCATCATATAAATAGAGCTTCAGTTTATAAAAATAAAAAAGAATACCTTTGCAAATTCATCTTGAAGATTATCCATAAGCTTCTGCTGAGCTTTAGTTTTACCCAACATGGTTGGCATCTCTTTTTTCAGATGGCCGATTATATACGCGTGTATCTTTGCAGCCCGAGCACGTTTAACAAAATCATTTATCTGAACAGAAAAAATTCAAGTTTTATCAAATTTCTAATCTGAAACAAAACACAAATGTTAAGGTAAACATACTCGACGATCACAAGCTTTCTTTGGAATGTCGATCAAGTCTAAAAGGAGGTCATCCTGTTCTTTCTCAAAAAGCTCCTTGCCCATGGCGTCAACTGCTTCTTGATTGATTGGTTTGTCGTTAAAGGATCTGTAAAAAGGACAAAAACACCAAACATGAGTAGGTGATGAAAAAAGTGTAAATGACATTTTATTTCTAGGAATTCACTAGAATATATGATGTTAATTTTTTTAATCTTTCTACACCACAAAATACTACAAAAAGAAGGTTTCATGCATACAACAGGCTATGCAAGACCTAAAATAACATTTTGTTTTCAGGAATGCACTAGAATAATAAATGTTTATCTATGATCTCTACTAATCTTTTTATATCCCATACTATACATCTTGATGCATAAATATAAAAAGAGGTTATATATCCTCCTATAGTCCTAGTGAATCCTACTACTTATCCTCCTACTTTCTAGATTAAAACAAGTGTTAAAATCAAGAGAGGAGCGAGGAAAGAAAGTTAGTGGATTTCATATGTCAATCATTTAGTTGGTAGGAGGATTTAGTAGGGGCAATTAGAAGTTTTCATATACAAAAATGGAACCATGAGAAGTATACCCGATATAAACACGTGCCACTTCTGGTGTATTTAGAACTTTCCCGAGTGACCACATCAATGCACCATAAACACGCATCAACTTCAACAGGACAAGAAAGGTTAGATATTCACTAGAGGTGGCAATTTTTAACCATTCAATTACAATGAGTAAATTCAGGATATGCTCTATCTCTAACGGGTCAAAAGGGCAATTTTAGGAAAACTACCTTCAAAGGGAATGGCTCAAATGTAGAAAGTCAGGCAAGTGTTTTTCTAATCATTACATTAAAAAACTTTAGACTATTATTAAAAAATAATGTAGTTTTCATAATCAAATTGACACAGCAGCTATATATGTAATCATAAAATTTAGACAAAAAGTGTTTAGGGTCAATCAAACTTCTCTAGACCCACAAAAAAAGAAGAAAAACTAGTCGTTTTGACCCATTACCGGACGATTTATCCACATTAAATGAGCACTTTTTAATAAATTAAGAAAATTACAAAAGGCCAAGCACATATTAGTTCTTACTTTCTGCATATCAACTTGATCTGCTTTGTTAAGAACTACCCGAATCTTGTCATCTTGACCATGTAGAGATGAAATCACACGCTTGAATTCGTCACTTATATCAAGTTTATGAGGGTCAAAAAGGAGGAGAATGAGATCACATTTTTCTGCAAACCACTTTATGACTCCAGTAAAATCATAACTTCTTTGTGTTCGTTGCTTCTCTCCAGATAGAACACCAGGACTGTCAACAAATGATATATGATCGAGAAGCTAGAAATGGATTAGGAAAAGTCAATTAACTTTATGACTCCAGTAGAAATGGATTACAAAGTTTTAAAATCGCTGAAATCAAATTATGAGATTACCGAATGACACATTTGAGAACACTCAAACTTTGACAGAAATGCTCCTCCAAATGTTGAAAGACCAGTAAATGGCATATCTGCTCGTACAGCAACAGTGTTCCCAGGTATGCTTCTTTCATCAGGTCCACTCTATACAAATAGTAATGAGAAAAAAATGAATAAAGCTAAGAGATAAATAGATGGATTTTGGTTTTACTTTGTCTAAACGGGTCAACTGTGGAAAAGTAAATGCTTTTGCTAAATGAAAAAGGTCAAACATGTCAAAACTTGTCCAAAGTGTATTCAAATGCACAAAACGTCGCTAGCTGATTTATATACAATTAATAATAAAGTAGCTTTTAAAATTCATAGTTAACACATTATGTAAGTATAAGCTTTCTGATGTATTCACAAATTAGATTACAATCATAATATAGTAATTTTTAAAAATCATAGTTACACATTATGTATTTATAAAGTTTGAAAAGAATTGTGGGTCAACCAAACCCGTTTTGGCTCTCAATACATGTTGCATGTACTGACCCTGACTCATTTTAACATGTCACCCAGCTCGCCCCTTTTCCTGATCTATCAAAAATGAAAATAGAGCATACTTGCAGAGACTTCTAATTAAGAAAGAAACAGTTAAATGCAATTATATTAGATAAGATTACCATAATGACAATAAATCTGTCTGTTGTGGGCTCTGGTCCAATATGAGCACCTGTTCAAGTACAGCAAAGATAATGAAGCTTGTGTCTAATTTCAGCAACAATTCAGAAATTTTGTTTCAAAAGTGGCTAATTGCATAAAACAATAGGCAACCATTTTTTTTATCTAATTTCTGTTTTTAATAACCAACTTATTTTAGACGGAAAAGGTCATACAAGTTTTTAAAAATATAAAAGTAGGGTAATTACATAATTACAATAACAGTTGTTTTCAGGTGCCATGTCAGCACTACATTATAAAATAAGAAAACGAGTTTAAAAGTTACCAACATATCCGATTCACCGTGTTACCCGGTCCAATTACGTTGAATTGAACTTATTGAAAGTTGATAACCTTTAGCCAAACTTTTTATACATAGTTTGATGATTGTTTTCTAGCCTAGTTTTAACTTTCTTGAAATAAGACCTACAAAAGAAGAAACTTGATACATGAAAGAACAAAACTGACCTGGGTAATTGCGTTTAAGCATATGTTTTATAAACGTTGTTTTCCCCGTGGAGTATTGACCAAGAAGCATTACCATAGGTTTAGCATCAAAGTCACTACTTGTCTAGGAGATTAAAGAAAACCATCAATATAAGGTTTACAGTTTACCAAAAACACAAAGTGAGATTAGAAAAAACTACACACGCTTGAATGCTCGAGAGAACTATCTCACCAATAACGGAGATGCAAAGTCATTGTATTGGTAAGTAACTTCCAAAGGCTTAAGCTTTTCATGGTACAGTTTCTTTAATCCATCAACTATAGATGTCACATCACTAAGAGCGGTCTGAAAAGGAATGGAAATTTATAATCTTCAACAGCATACTTAACTAAAATGTTAATGACATGGATGCAAATGCTTACCTTCTTGCTAGATTTTGAAGAAAATAAAGTGTTCAGCTTTGGTACATTTGCAAATGTAGAAGTGCCTGCATCATCTCATATCAAACGATATAATCATTAACAGTATAATAAACTAACATCATTTTCTTACTGATGTTCTGTCTTCGGACGTCAAATCTAGTACTTCCATGTTCAGAAGTAACTTCAATATGCTTCCACATGTTAAAAAACTTGTTTATAGCACTCAAAAGTCGAAAATAAAATCAGGAAAATTGCTATGGAAAGGAGTATCAGAAATGAAAGATGCACTAACCAGTGGATTCAGGGACACCATCACTTCTTGAAGCATTGCGCTTCTGGAGTGAGATATAAACATTAAAAATTACAAAAAAAAAAAAAAAAAAAAACACTGTTCCATAACATAAATGGTAATTATAAAGTTAAAATGTATACTTACCGCTAGAAACGAACCCAAACCTTCCATCGTTGGAAGTTTCAAATGCTCCACATCTATAAAAACATAAACAAATCATGGGAAATGCATCAGAATGGGTACATTTTTCTTCAGGTCGGGTTCGGTTGACCCATACAACTTTTTGTCCAAATTATTAATAAGCAATAAGTGTGTCAAATGCTTTTCAAAAAAGATAAGTGTGTCAAATATGACAATTATGTTATCACAGTATAAACTAACTCATTGAATAAAAAATATAGGAGTTTTAATGCATTAAATATCGTCTTTGGGTTTGGGCAGCTACTTAACTTGTTTCCTTTTAAGCTATTATTTTTTTTAATTATTTTAGCCTTTTGACCTATTAGATAAAGAAACATATCAAGAATTGGCCCATTCATAAGTAAATGGGTCAAAATTGGCACATATAGCGATGACACTTATATATATTGCATGAAGCATCACTAACATGGTTTATAAGGCCTTGTTCACCAAATATTTTTAAAGTAATAACTAGGTATTGTGGAATGGGTCTAGACTACTTAATAAGATGTAGATACATGCCTGTGTTTCTCAACAAATCTATACTTAGCTCATGTCCTGCTTGTGAGAGAGTCACCAACTATCACCAAGAAATAGAGCAAAATTAGATTATTGTAATTGTAAATTGTTTGCATTCATACCAACAAACAAACCTGCATAGCGATAATGAACTCCTTAAACCCTAAAAATCCTTGTCGCATTGAATCTGCAATTGCCCAAACCTTCAAAAGCAAAATATCTACTATCACAGAAAAAAACTTAACTAAGAAAACATCTTAAAAGATAGAGTTGACTAGTAGGAGAAATTACACACCATCTTCCATTTTATCAGCTCTAAAAATAGGCATATAATAAGCAGAATTTATATGGATCTTGTAATACATTGCAGATTGAGTTTGTGACACAATTACCTAAAGCATATACAACATGCAGGATGGTGTAAATGTAAAGCATCACAAGGGAAACTACTGTGGAAAGTAATAGTGGCATTTCTGGATGAGCACCTTCTTACTTTTGCTCTGCAGGTCTACAACTTACTGCAGTACGTTGTCGAACAAATTGGCCCGTGCAAAGATGGAACATGTATGTCATGAATCAAAGAAAATTCAAAAGGTAAATGGAAGCACTTTACTCCTTATCCACATTAAAGAAAGGTTCTTCTTGATAATTAACATAATAATAGGACTTCTTGATATCTTGATATAAAAATAATAATAGAAAGCAATTTGACAATATTATTGATGCTCTCAGGCTTCAAGTCTATGAAAATAACCAATGAATCTTGTTATAATCACCTGCTTAAGTTCAGGCTTTGTTAACTGTGACATAGCCAAAAACTCTGTTGCATCACTACCTGTAATCCGACCATCACCATCTGCTGATAAAATCAATCCCAGAAAAATAATTACATTTTATTTCATCTCACCCAATAGAATGACATACATATGAGAAAAAAAGTTCCTGATGTGAATTGAACCAGCAGAATCCAAGTTGACATTACAATCTACAAGGTAATTATAAGAAATGTTTTGGCATTTCACCCTTGATTATTATACAGTAAGAAATAAATCTTAAATCTTAGCTTTAAAGAAGAGAGTGATTCATGAACATCACTGGGACAAAGACATCATGGAGTGGACTCATTCTTGCAATGATAAATGTAACATACATAAGCAAATGTATCCACATTATATAAATACGGAGAAATGATCCATACAGTCACAGTATGTTAGGTATTGCCGTATTGTTACACTCACAGAGCACTTAAACGAAGAGTATTAATGTCATTTAAGTGGCTTATTATCATGAATTATTTCCTCTATAAATATATCCGGAACCATAATTACAAGTACACATATTCTTATTATTATACATATACACATGTAACTCGTGTTTCTAGGTGTGATCGATCACATACACATATACACTGGTGTTTGTGCCTAGTTTGCATATGTGGGTGAAATATGATCAGATTCAGGAAATTAACGGAATCAAACCTAAATTATGAAGTTAAATGCTAACAAATTGAACAGAATCATAACCTAAGTCGATGTAGTCGAACCATTGTCGATAGATTTTTTGATGCTCCTTTGGACAAGCAGCAATTGAACTAGAGACGATCTCCATAGTTTTTGTAAATCAAACGATCTACGGTTTAGCGATTGATGTAGGTTTTGGTTTGGGGGGACGTTAGATCGACAATTGGAGGCTTTCGGTGTTACCGAAATTTCAAATAGCATGAATTGCGCCCATGCATGTCGTTTTAGGCGACATTTTTCTTATAGAGTTATTATGCAGATGATGATAGCCTAGTGTTACGACGTATTTCCACTGCAGACAAACTCAGGAGAAAACAGTGCTATGTAGACGGGTAAATGGTTAACCGGAAATGGAGTGGGATTGTTAGGTTTAAAACTTAATCTTTGCTTTTACATAATTTATATCTAAAACTTTATTTTATTTTTATTTAAACCTTAAACTTTATACATAATTTATAGAGTTTTTTACCTAAATAAGCAAATATATAATAGTTTGGACCAAAATAAGCAAGAAAAAACAAATTTTCGAAAATAGACAAAATTTTCGCTAATAAAAGGTTAAATTTTCGCTAATCTCAAATAAATTTCGCTAACCAATGAGAAAATTACAAGTATTTATTATTTAAAAAAATTATAATTTTCGCTAATAAAAGTGTAAATTTTCGCTAATAAAAGTGCAAAATTTCGCTAATAAAAGTGCACATTCATTCTGACGGCGCACAACATCCAAGGCGTGGGTCCCAGTATCTGACAGACTTGAAATCCGTGCTAGGTAACCTAAGGCTTTTTTCTTAAATAACAATTTAAAATTTTAGATTTATATAAAAATAAATTTAATCTATACAAACAAAATAAATGAAAAAATTTAGATTTAAATAAATATAAAATTAAACTATATAAAAATAAATTACAATTACGATTTTATTAAAAAAATTAAAATTTAAAAAGTACAAATATAAAAAAATTGTAAAATAACTATTTTATAAAAATTTAAGATTTTTAAAAAAACTATTACACTTAGGATTTGTAAATAATTTACAATATATTTTTTAACTAACTAATTATAAAAAAATTTAAATTTAGAAACAAAAATAAAATTTGTAAAATAACTATTAAAAAATTAAGATTTGTAAATAATCATATTTATAAAAAATAAGATTTATAAAAAAACTATTAAAAGTACTACTATTTTCTTTACTGCTAATATATAAAAACTATATATAAAAAATAGTTTTTACTAACAAAATATAAAAAAACAAGATTTGTAAATAACAAAAATATAAGTAAAAGTAGTTTAAAAAAATTAATTTTTAACAACATAAAATATGTAAGATTTGTAAATAAGATTTGAAATAATCATTTAAAAATAAGATTTTTAAAAAAACTATTACACTTAAGATTTGTAAATAATTTAAAAACTATTTTTATATATTTTTTAAGGAAAAGTTGACAACGACAACTCATCTTTATTGTACGGTTTATTGTACCGCTTTCAGAAAAATTACTATACCCAAATTTGACTAATACAATAGCAAATTATATTATGTTCATTACCATCTCTATAAAAACATGAACCACATTTATACATATATCACTTTCATCAAATTATGTAGTCAAAATTTTATCTTCTTCACATCCTTAAAAAATGTCACCCTCTAGGTCAAACAAAACAATTTGTAGAAATTTAAGCGTAACACGTTGTACCAACGTTAATGATTTACCTGAAGAATTAAGAGTTCGTATAATCTCTCATCTTAAAACACGCGAGGCTATCTGGACGTCCGCAATATCTAAGGAGTGGACACATTCATGGAAAATGCTATAGGTTTTGAAGCTAAGTTCGTATGAACTTAGAAGACGACTTGTCACATTCGACAGGTTTGTCGAAGGATCTCTAACTGCACGTGACGGTGATATCTCTATTCACCCGAATAAGGTAATATTTCATCGAGAAGGGGTTTGTAGTAAAAAAATTTTAACAAAGGTATTTGATTATGTGATTTCACACAACGTTACTGAGTTTGAAGCGTCAATTAAACGCTACAAAAAAAAACAAACTCTGGCCTGTTACTTTAAACAAAATAGCGCAATCGCTTTCAACTCTTAAATTACAAAGTGATTATGAAATTAAATGTATTTTTCTAGGCCCAAGATCGGGTCCATTTAGAAATCTTAAAAATCTGTTTATACAAAAAGGTAGTATTGACAATACTGATCCTTTTAGTGGATTTCCGTTTTTAGAAAAACTTAAATTAGTTAGGTGTAATATAAACACACCAGATAATATTTTAAACATAAATTCCGTTAATATATTAAAAATATCAATAACTTCATGGTTGTCTTTAAATTGTTGCAAGCTCAACACTCCTAAAATTCAAACTTTGGAGTTTGGGTTTTCTAACTTTCCAATTCTACAAAAGGAAGGTGTTGGATTTCCTCTTCTTGAGACGGTGGTTGTTAATCATAGCACATTATTCGAGGAAATAACGGATTTTAATGATCTGATAAAGATTTTCAGAACTATTTCTAACGTGAAAACGTTATCGATTAATAAGCCTGTGGTGGGTCTACTGAGCAAATTTCTTGTTGAGCTGCGTAAAGCAGATTTGAAATGGCCACAGGTGGAATGCTTGAAGATAGATCTTTCAGAATATTATAGTAGGATTTTGTTGCTGCCACAAACTGTTGAACTACTTTTGCTGCGAAATACGAAAAATGTGCAGTCAATAACCATTCATCCATTGTGTGGTAGATGTAGAATTCGTTGTACCTGTATCTTTGGTCAATAATAACCCATGGCCATTACAGTCACTTTTATAATCAAGTTGTTAATGTATTGTTTCGTTTGTTTAACATTTGATTTAAGTTTTAGTTGATTTAAAATTAATAAATGTTTTTCATCATCATTAAATACAAACCACATCAAATCATTCTATAATATGATCAAAGAAAGTAGTAGCCATACGAGTACGAAGTTTTGGAATTTCTTCACGAGCAGCTGCATGGACATCACTATCTGATAGCCTAAACCCCGATATCAATAACTCTATGAACCAACATACAAACACACCGCAGTCCTTGCCATTATCCTGCTGCGGTATGTTCTTGGCTACGCCCCAACATATTCCCTGATTAGGTGCTCGGCTTTCATGCTTATCATACCATTTTAGCGTATCAAGCATTTCATGTACATACGTACTAACAACTCGCACAAAGTCTGTCACCAAATTTTCGTCAAATAAATCCCTGTAACTGTATAAATAAAACACAATTGTTAGATAACAAGGTACACTTATGACAAACTTTCAAAATTAACCGAACTCCTTACAAATGTATACCTATCATAGTACGTAAGTTGCCATCTATTGATATTGAGCACGAACAACACCCAATGAAATTGTCTAATGTTCACCGGGAAATATATCTACAACAATTAACGAAAGTATAACTTATTTTTTATTCCATTACCTTATATAAAAGCGCAATTTAAAAATTTTGTACCGTATCGATATCGCTGAGATTGGGACGTCCATCTACTCCTGCGAGCTCTCTTTTTGGTTTTGTACGATTCTTTAAACTATCGTAAAACCAAGTGTTTGTGATAATGTAGTTTGAGTTTAGCTGTCTATTATTCATTAAGTAGTCGCACCAGGTATTAATATGCTGTACATTAGTAAAAATATTTAGTTATAAAATTTATTACTAACATGTATAAAATAAATAAGTAAGTATTTCTTACGTCGCTATGTAACCAACCGCCCGAACCTTCATGAACACCCAATATGCGACCCCAGAATTTCTTATCGCAATTTACCTCCGTGTTTATGCTTATTTTATTTATGAAACCGGGGTGTTGGGACTGGTACCACTTCAAAACATCATCATAGGTAGTTGGCTTAGATTTCCTTCTAACATGTTGTTGTGTGTATGGTGAACGTAGAGCCGGAGCAGCTCTTGTTTGCCTTTGTTGTTTCCTACGCGCAATGGGTACCGCACCCGATGTCGGAGGCTCAGAACTGCTTATCGATATAATATTAGTCCCACCATAATGAACAGGCGTTGTATGTAGTTCACTTTTATCAGCCTCTTCAAATAGGTTCGACTGCGACTACATATACAAAGTATTAATAAAAGATTTATTTAAAATTTAATATTTATTTTTAATATAAATATGATATTATTAAGCATACAATATCTGGGTTGCCGAATATTTTTGCCATTTCAACCTCCCTGTCATACGTGTTTGACGGGTCTGCCTCTGTGTTGGCAGCCTATAAAACAATATAATACGATTATGATACACATTGGTTACAAATTTGATAAATTTATATAATGTAATTTGAATTGCATAACCATACAACTTCGGGTACATATACGTCAGCCGATGTCCCCCAAACGTCAAACATTTCACTATCACGTCCCTACAAAATAACACGTTCAAAATATTATATTCAAACATATTGTTGTCTATAAAATAAATAGTATAAATTAATTGTGTAAGTCAAGAGAAACATACAGTATAGGAAGGGGCTGCCTCCGTGTTCGCAACTTGCGTTGGAGGAGGGATTGTAAACTGCGACTAAAAGACACAAGCAACGATTGTAATTCACATACTAAAAACTAAATGTAACTTATAAAGAATTATACATACCTTGTACTGATTTTGTATGTCATTGAGCATCCCATTTAGCTCAGTCCGCTGTGAATCGAATGCTGTGTACATTACTTTAATTTCTTCTAGTTTAGCATCGGAGTTGCTAACACATGATGCCAACTCCTGCAGGAAACGTTCTTCCATCTTATGCATCTGCTCCTCCACAGCTGCTATACGGTTAGCAATGTCCTTCATTGTCTGCAAAACAATGTCCCCGCTACCACGATCTAGGGACCCCGCATTAGGGGGAGAACGATGCGGGGAGAAATCATGATGTGGCGGTGTCGGTACTCTATGTTCTACAGGTGTCCGTTCCACAGCAATGCCATCACCACCTTCAAAAAAAGGTACGCTACCAATCCACCAATCTTGCGACAGCTCCATTTGGGTGGGAGTCATGGGCACTGGCGCATATACCGCCTATCGATATTCATAATAAAATTTGTCAGTGCGTATAAAAGTACAACACTTTTCTATTAGACTATTACAACCACTTACATTTGCACAGTTGGCGAACAATGCCTTCACCCCTTTAACATCCAATCGAGGAACCAGCTTACCCAATGCTAGGCCTCTAGGTATCGACCTATCTGATACGATTAACCTTCTGAAAGCGGGGAAGGTCTCGTAAACCCAAGCCTAGGTATATAGAAAGAAACTATTTTAGAATACAATCTAATAATATATGAATATTATTAAATCATTTATCAATGTATTACTATACCTTTAGGACCCATACAAACCCGTAAAGAGTGTAGCGGGGAACGCCTCCCGCCGCAAGACGCGCGACTCGCTTCTCATCTATAGCATTATAAACCTGGCCATACGTGTATGACCAGTTCAACGACCCCCATGGGAAGGCGTTCCACGCGTTTAAGTCCTCCAGCAGATGTATAACGCCAATATGGATGAAAACATCATCGTGGGACCCCAAAATACCACGGTATAACAACACTAATAAAGCTACCCGCGCCGCGTCATCATCCCGTAGGTTCACAAAGTCGTTTGCATTCTCCCATAGACCACGCACGTGGCGCACGTATAACCGCCCAAAAACCATTTCCGGGAAAACACGCCTCATAAAGGGTGTATCGGGGAAATGCTCCATAAAGTTTACGGGCCCGAATCGAAGTCCTGTCAACAGACAAAACTCTCGCCGCCCAAAAGTAATGTGGTGGCTACCCACATTGAAATTTAATGTTTCCATATCGTTTCTCTCGTTTACAATCTGTCTACACAACAGAGCGTGTATGACAATAGGATCGTTCTGGGGCCCCTTAACATTGAGAAATGGCCCGAAACAAGTCTGACGGAATAAATATAAACTATCAGGCCTTTCGTTTAGACGTTGTTTCATTTCTCCACACATACTTAACTTGTTCCGACAAGTTAGCTTTGCGTTGTAGATTTCCTACAAAATAACGAGTTTATATGATTTTTATTACATACGACTTTGATAAATGACTAAAATTTTTAAACCCTTAGTAATATTATATAAACATGTGTATTATCTCAATAATTTATAAGGAATGCTTACTTTTTTTTAAATATAAGTTTATAAATATATTAAATTCTCTATCACATCAAATTGTTATTTTTAAAAATTTTATGATTTTTTTAATTATATAATTTTATAATTATGTCAATCTTTCTATTATCTTTATATAAATTTTTAAGGCTTCTTATTTTTTTATAACGAGGTAGATTAACCCGCGCTTCGCTGCGGGATAAATTGATATTTAGATTACTACAATTTTTTAACTGATACTTTTAACGATTTATAAAAATAATTTAAAATTAACGTCTCAATTTAACATCAACTTCCATCACTAATGCTATAGAAAAAGTAACTAAGTTACTCCTTATTTTTAACTTTTTAATCATCCGGATTAAATGTTTGTCTTTTTTACCATATAATAAATTAAAAAAAAGTTGGAAAAAAAAACAATATTCTTTTGAGAAAAATAATATGCTTTATAAAAAAAATACACCTTTATAAATTGATACGCTATAAAAGAACAATGTAACTAACTAATTAAATAATTTTATCATCAAGAAAGATGATAAAATGTCATAGTGGTACATGAGAATGTGATATACTATGTGTACAAATACTATATCAAGTTCATTTCTTTAATAAGTGGATCAAATAATAAGAAGCAAAAGTTATTTTCTAATTTATCAAGTTCATGTTCGTACTGAGATATCAATTTTATCACAACAAACATAAAAAATGTGTCACTACATATAGATCAACTAAAAACATGTTAAACATACATAAAAAATCACTTAACTTCATGTCAACAAAATACATATTAATAAATGTTACACAATGTACCATATACATGTAAAACACATAATATACATGATGTTAAAAATTAATTTGTAAATTAGAAAATTTACCATTCTTTTGTACTGCTTTGATAATCTCGCCGGAAATTAGTTTTCGCCGGAATAATTATTCGCCGGAGGTGGTGGATGGTCATCGGCCTTCTTTTCCGTCAAAATTTTTGTCGCCCGAGGAGTTCGCCAGAGGTGGTGGCTGGTCGCCGGAGGTGGTTTTTTTCGCCGGAGGAGATGGTTGGTCGCCGGAATATGTCGCCGGAGGTGGTCGCCGGAATTTATGGTCCTTGATAGAGAAATGTTACAACTATATCTCACATTTTTACAAATCTACCTATTATATAATATTTATCTACCTACTTAATAAATAATATTTAATACTAATTTCTAATCTTCCCAATAACCTCCTCTTCCCAATAACCTCCTCTTCCCAATAAATTCTCTTTTTAATGACATGACTAGACAATAACGATTTGACTATTTAATTATTTTCTTTAATTATTTTCGTGAATAAGTATTTACAATTAAGATTTAAATAAAATAAATATTACAAATTTAAAAAAACGATAAAAGTACAAATATAAAAAAATTGTAAAATAACTATTAAATACATATAAAAATCATAATGTACATAGTGTTTAAAAAATAAGATGTTATAAAGTTTAAAATTTACCATTATTTTTATCTACAAAAAAGTCGCCGGAATTTCATAGTTAACCGGAGTTTCAGAGATCACCGGAATAATTTTTAACTTTGCCGGTTGCCAGAAACTAAGGTCGCCGGAATATATGTTATGACTATATTCTCTATTTAAAAGTCTTTTAAATTATATATATTTAATTTTTGAAAATATATTTTGTAAAAACATATTATTATCATAAATACAAAACATCGAATTAAACATATGTTAAAATATCTAAAAGGTTATATTGGATATTAAACAAAAAAGAAATGAATTAATTACTATTAACACAATTGTTTAAATTTTCTGCGTGAGACAAGTTAGCGTACAACAATAATTGTAAGCAGGTGAAAATACAATGGTGACGCACAGTGTCCAAGAAGCCACCGCCCCAATTCTAAGCTCTCATCCTCCAATTTTGAATGACAAGACAACACTATAATGATGTGATTTGATTTGATTAGTTTTTAAAAAAAATTAATTTATAAGTCACGTGTCGCAACCAGAGCCATTAGCGAAATTTGACTACCATTAGCGAAAAATACACCTTTTATTAGCGAAATTTAAAAAAAAAAATTACATGGCTGTTTCTGATTGGTTCGTTATGCGGGCCCGTTTGGTTAGCGAAATTTTGAAGGTATTAGCGAAAAATGATACTTTTATTAGCGAAATTTATAATTTGCTTATTTAGGTAATTGATTTTAATTTATATCTAAAACTTTATTTTACTTTTGGTTTAAACCTTAAACTTTATTTTAGTTGTTGGTTTAAACTTTAAACTTTATTTCTAAATGACTTCAACTTTAAACTTTTTTAAATATATTTCTATTTAACCCGTAAATTTTCATTTACTTACTTAAAATGGATAAAAAGTAAACCTACAACATATTCAACCGGCTACCACATCTCCTTAACACACGACTTATGAAACGTTTAGAGCATAAAAGGGGAGCGGCGGGCCTTTGATTATCTTGTAATTTTATATTTCTAGTTTTTTTAGTTTTTAAATAGAATAGTATATATATAGAATAGACTTGAAGCTGATACAAAGGAGCAAGGAGTAAGGAGCAGGATTGGATGCAGGAGCGAGTGGGAGCTTCAGAATGTCATGCCATATGTGTTGTTTTCCTCTTAGGTTTTAGACCGTCGGCTTTTTCGTGTGGCTCACGAAACCGACATTAGTTGAGGGCAAGGCTAAGGCATAGTTGTTTGTGGTTGTTTTATTTCTTTACATATTATATATGCGTGGTTGTGATTCTCACGATGGAATAAAATAAGGGTTTTAATAATAGTCATTATTAAACAGTGTTTTTAAATGAAAACTGGCGAAATCCTTTTTAGAAAAATCTTAGATCAGTGTGCTACCTACCTAATGGTACACTTTTTCTGTTAAACGTTACTCGGGTGTCGGAAGTGACCAAACCTTGGGCATTCGGGTTTAAACCATTGCGGGGAAGGGTGTGAAAGACTCTGCGATAATCGGGAGTCCCGGCCAGAGTTCACACTGTCTTAGGTGGTGCGATCTATTTTGGTGATAATCGGGAGTCCCGACCAAAAATGCACTAGAGGGACTAAAGCATGCACGGTTCTTGTAGCCGATGTCCCGCGGATCTAGGAGTCGTGTCCATGTAGGATACGATTGGTATAGGTTTACCTACCAAAAATAGCATTGTTCTGGTGGGAAGTGCCCAAACCTTGCATCGGGAAATGTGAAATATGGATCCTAGTCTAATAATTTATTTTTAAAAGGTAATAATTATTAGAGGATATAATCATATTACTGAATCGGTTTTATCTTTTCTTTTTTCTGTAGATGTCTATTTTATCTGTTATTCCATTTTACCCACCCAAGGAATCTCTAAGCCTTATCGTTAGCAAGTGGAAGCTTTCAGGTCCAAACTTTGCTGTTTGGAAGATGCATCTTAAGAATGTACTAGATGCACAGAGAAAGCTATATGTCATAGAGACTTTACCTCTAGGACGACCAGGGGTAGATGCCTAGGATAGTGAGTATGATGCTTACTATTAGTATCTGGCTGATGAATCTGATGTTATGTCGATTCTCGTTCTCTCAGCTTCCTACGAGTTTACGGATGATCTCCGGGAGAAGTCATCTTTTGAGGTTGTTCAAACATTAGAGGAAAGGTTCAATAATAGTGAACGGGCATGTCGTTTCTTGCTAATGAAGGAAATTCTTTCGCAGAAGATGAAAGAAAACCAACCTATTAGTGATCATCTCACCAATATGAGAAGGCTCCTTGATTGCTATGTGACCCTTGGATCAGGATCAAAGCAACATGAGCTAGTCATGCTCTTGTTTGGTTCCCTATCTGCCCATTATCAGTCTAAGGTAATGGGTATTATAGGAGGCTTTGATATGACTGTAGCGAGTCTGCACGAGATCCTCATGTGCATTAGTGACAATCTAGATCCAAAGAAGCTAGAGTCGATAGTGGTAGACCCTATGCTAGAGGATGAATGGTTGGAAGAGCTTGGAGAAATTTCTTACCCAGACTGTGGTAGCAAGGATTCATGCGAGCACTCACTCGACATAGATCAGCTGGATATTGGTTCGCCCAATGACTCATGTATCTTTATGATAGATTGTCTTATTACTTCTTATGAATCATGGGTATTGGATACCGGATGTGGTCATCACATATGCAATCATTTTCAGGGATTCAAGAGAAATAGGAAGCTTAGACAAGGAGATATGGACCTGCGGGTAGGCGAAGGCTCCATGGTTGGTGCTGAAGCTGTAAGAACATATTGTCTTAGTTTGCCTTCGGGCATGGTCTTAGAACTAGAACCTTGTTACTATGTTTCTAGACTTATCAAAAACGTTATCTCGTTTGATTTGCTTATAGACTGTGGTTTTAACTATATTATGAATAGTAAAGTGATTTCTTGTTTTAAAAATGATGTTTTCTATTTTAAAGTTATTCCACAAAATGGTCTATACACGCTATCTCTAGATAACGATGATAAAGACATATATCATATAAGTAAAAGATCTAATAGTAACTTGAATCAGACTTACCTCTGGCATTGTCGTTTAGGACATATAAACGAGAAACGCATACAGAAGCTCCGAGATGACAAATTCTAGAACCATTTGACTTAGAGTCATATAATATTTGTGAATCTTGTTTGTTTGGTAAATTGACAAAGCAACCTTTTAACAGTGAGAATGAAAGGGCAAGTGAGTTATTGGGGATTATACACACAGATGTGTGTGGACCCTTTACTCCAGAGGCTAGAGGAGGATACAGGTACTTCATAACCTTTACTAAAGACTTCAGTAGGTTTGGTTATGTCTACCTTATGAGACTTAAATCTGAAAGTTTTGAAAAGTTCAAACAGTTTTAGAATGAAGTACAAAATCAGCTGGACAAGAAGATAAAGCTGCTTCATCCGACCGAGGTGGTGAATATCTGAGTCAGGAACTCGACGATCATTTGAAGGAATGTGGTATTGTTTCACAACTCACACCTCCGTATACACCACAGATGAATGGTGTATCAAAAAGGAGGAATCGTACACTACTTGACATGGTACGATTAATTATGAGTCGAAGTTCATTACCTATGTCATTTTGGGGGCACGCGCTCGAGACAGCGGCGTTCATGCTGAACCGGGTTCCAACAAAATCGGTGGAAAAGACACCGTTCGAGATATGGACTGGGAAAAAGCCCAAAATGTCTTTTATCAAGGTTTGGGGATATGAGGTGTATGTTAAGCGAACATTCACGGATAAACTCAATCCCAAATCAGATAAGTGTATCTTTGTGGGTTATCCCAAGGAAACCATGGGATACTATTTCTATAACCTAGATGAGAACAAAGTTTTTGTTACTCGTAAGGGGGTGTTCTTAAAAGAGATGTTTCTAAACTCAGAGATTCCAAGAAAGGAAATAGAACTTCAAGAAATTGAAGAGGAAGAGATAACACCACCACCAATAATCAAACCCGTAATTCAACAAAGAATTTTTGAATCTCAACCCGAGTCTGTGGTTGAGGAAGAAGTGCAAATACAAGACCTTCGCAGATCTAGTAGGCCTCGTCATGAGCCAGATAAGTATCTAGGATTCCTGGTTGCTCAAGACGAAGGGGATCTTTCAGAACCCACCACCTACCAAGGTGCTGTTTCAGGTTTAGAATCTATAAAATGTCTGGAAGCCATGAAGGCAGAGATGCAATCCATGTATGACAACCAAGTTTGGAAGTTAGTAGATTTGCCTCAACACAGCAAAGCTGTTGGGTGCAAATAGGTCTTCAAGAAGAAGACCGACATGGATGGAAAGGTGCATACTTTTAAAGCTAGGCTAGTGGCAAAAAGGTTTCATGCAAACTCATGGTGTTGACTATGATGAAACTTTTTCCGCGGTAGCGATGCTTAAGACTATTAGAATTATTATGGCCATATCAGCATATTTTGATTATGAGATATGGCAGATGGATGTCAAAACCGCCTTCCTTAATGGGAAGTTGACAGAGGACGTATATATGATACAACCAGATGGTTTTGCGGATCCAAAGAATCCTAATAAAGTATGCAAGCTGCTAAAATCCATTTATGGGTTGAAGCAGACATCTAGGAGTTGGAACTTACACTTTGATGAGCGTATCAAAGAGTTTAATTTTAACAAAAGTGAGTTCGAGTCATGTGTTTACACTAAATTCAGTGGGAGAGCGGTAACCTTTCTAGTCTTGTATGTAGTGACATACTGTTAATAGGAACAATATACTAGTATTACAAGGAGTAAAATCCGGGTTAGGTAAATGTTTCCAGATGAAAGACTTGGGAGAAGCTACTTACATACTTGGTATTAAGATCCATAGGAATAGATCTAAGCGGCTTATCAGACTTAGTCAAAGTACATATATTGACAAAGTCGTGAAAAGATTCAAGATGAATGAATCCAAGAAAGGATTTATTCCAATGCAATCTAGCACGGTTTTGAGCAAGGCTCAGTGTTCTGTATCTAGTCAAGATCAGAACAAGATGAAGTTGATTCCATATGCCTCCTCGGAAATTGGATCAATTATGTATGCCATGATATGTACCAGGCCCGATGTTGCCTATTCCATAAGTGTAACGAGTAGATACCACCAAAATCCGGGTGAAGCTCATTGGGTAGTTGTCAAGAACATTCTCAAGTACCTGAGAAGGACAAAAGACATGTTCCTAGTTTACGGAGGTTCGATGGACGAGCTTAGTGTAACTGGTTACACTGATGCTAGTTTCCAAACCGACAGAAACGACTTTAGGTCGCTGTCAGGATCTGTCTTTACCCTAAACGGAGGAGTTATATATTGGAAAAGTCAGAAGCAAGATACAATAGCAGATTCGACTACAGAGGCGGAATATATTGCAGCAAGTGATGAGGCAAAGGAAGCTTTCTGGCTGAGGAATTTTATCTCGGACCTTAGAGTTGTTGCCAGTATCTCTAGGCCGATTGATATATTATGTGATAACTCAGGGGCTGTGGCGCAAGCTAAAGAGCCAAGAGATCATCAGCGGACTAGGCATGTACTAAAAAAATATCACCTAATTCGAGAGATCATTGGAAGAGGAGATATTAGACTGCAAAAGATACCGACGGACGACAACATTGCTGACCCATTGACGAAACCGCTAGCTAGAGCTAAGCATGAGAGACATGCGAATTCTATAGGGATGTAGTACCTAGAATATAGCAGCTAGTTCAAGTTTTTGATTATTACTTGTTGGGAAAATGATCTCATCAGTTAAGATTTGATGAGAAAAAGTTAAGTTTGTAAGATGTGTTCTACATATAACTTAAACAAAATTATGAAGCTTAGTCAGACTGAACGCTTATACTGATTCAGACTGAGTATAAGCTGAGCATATGTTCGATCAGCTTAGACTATATCTTAGTAAGATTATTAATATGTTTGATAAGCTATGTGCGTAAACTATGATATACATATTGAGTTTCAGCTTGATGAGTTTCAAGCTGAGCGACTCAGCGTGAAGACTGAGTCAGCTCAATAGAGTTACTAAATATGTTTTAGTAAATTCTTTAGACTTCTAAGGATGAGTTAACAATTATACATGTTAGTTCATGTTTGTTTTCGAGTGTGTTCTCGAAGAACTCAGCTTGATAAGTTTCACGCTGAGTAACTCAGCCTGACTAAAGAAGTCAGTTTAAAAGAATTTAAATGTGTTTTAAATTCTATTTTAACTCTCTATATCTACGGAAAGGATAAGAAGACTTCAGAATCAAGATTGAAGATTGAAGACTCAAGATTGAATATTCAAGATTCAAGATTCCGAGTTATCCGATAGTTAGTTAGCAAATTAGGATTAGTCCAGTTTGTTAGGAACCATAGCAACAGGATTATAAATACTTATCTCCTGATAAGTTTAGAGGAACGACTTCTACGACTTAGAAAAATAACTAAGTGTTGCAGAGCCTTATCTCACCTCACCATATGTGTTACGAATCTTGATTACTGTTTGTCAGTTCAACGTGATCAAGAAACTCACAGATTGCCAAAGTATTCGTGTGTTCGAATATTCACATTTGTTGTGAAGATTGGTAAGTAATCATCAGTTGATTGAATCTGTGTAAATCCTGTTTAGAGAGTCGTCAGTATCTATAATCATAAGTTGATTATAGATAGCTAAGTTTGAGAGATTGAGAGATTTATATTAGGTGGTTATATATCAAGAGTTGCTTACTTGATAGTTATTGTAATCATCTTCTTATTCAAAGCATTGTAATCAACTTCTTAATAAAAGCATTCGATTGATTGTGGTTTGATTTCATTTGTGTAACACATTTATTTGATTTGTTCAATTTCCGCAGAAAGTGTATTCAACCCCCCTTCTACACACCTGTTGCTTGTTGTTATTCTCATACAAGGGACCAACAACAAGCCTTGCTTTGTTCCTAACTATCACTCCATCCTTGTCCATTTTGTTTCGATAGACCCACTTAGTGCCTATAATCGTATGATCTTTGGGGGCAGGGACAAGATTCCAGACTTTATTTCTCTCAAACTCATTTAGTTCCTCTTGCATAGCTTCAATCCAATCTTCATCCTCTAAGACTTCTTCAGTCTTCTTTGGTTCCATTTGAGATAGGAAACCAAAGTGAGCAGCATAGTTAGATGTGGCCTTGGATCTGGTCATGACCTTTTCTTGGACATGTCCAATGATTTGATCTTGAGGATGATCTTTGAGGAACTTAAATGTTGTAGTTGGAGAATCTGGTTCTGAATCTGAGTGATGTTGAGAACTCTGAGGTGAACACACATCCTCATTCTCAACAGCAGCATTGTCAACAAACTGATGATCACTAAGATTTTCAGTCTGAGTGACCTCAGCTCCAAAAGGATCGATGAACTCATCATCTCTCTCAGCTTGAGAGTTCCTTGGAGCTTGTGATGATTTCTTGGATGAACACAAATCCTCATCGCTATCATCTCCTATGACATACAAGGATTTGATAAGTTGGTTTCCTTAGGCCTTTCAAGCTCACTCAGACTGACCAAGTCAGCTTGACTCTTTTTAGCTCGATCAAAACAGTCTTCATCAAAGGAGACATGAATTGACTCTTCTATGGCCTTTCTCCTTGTATTATATATTCTATATGACTTGGAGATTGAGGAATAACCAATGAATATTCCAGGATCAGCTTTGGGTTCCAACTTATGGAACTGATCTCTTTGATTCAGCACATAGCATTTTGAACCAAAGATGTGGAAATAACATATATTGGGCTTTCTAGACTTATACATCTCATATGATATCTTTCCATGTCTTTTGATAATGATTGACCTATTCTGAGTATAACAGGCTGTACTAACAGCTTCATCCCAGAAATAGAGTTTCAATCCTGCCTCACATAGCATTGTTCTAGCAGCCTCAATCAAGGTTCTATTTCTCCTCTCAGCAACTCCATTTTGTTGTGGAGTTCTGACCGATGAGAAATTTTGTACTATTCCTTTTTGTTCATAGAAGTTTCTAAGAGTTGAGTTTCTGAACTCAGTCCCATGATCACTTCTAAGTTGCTTTACGGACAAACCTTTTTGCAACTCTTCCCTTTTGATGAAACTAATTATCTCCAGGGCAGCCTCACTTTTGGCTTTAAGGAATATTACCCAGGTGAATCGTAAGAACTCATCTACTATCACCAGTGTGTACTTCTTGCCACTTAGGCTTGGAGTACTTATGGGTCCAAACAGATCCATATGCAACATATGCAGTGGGTCTGTTATTGAAAAATTTTGCTTTGATTTAAAGGACCCTTTATGATGTTTCCCTTGTTCACAAGCTGAGCACAGTTTGTCTTTGACAAATGTGATTTTTGGTAATCCAGAGACTAACTATTTATTGGACAGCATATTTATATATTTGAAATTTAAATGAGACAAACGTTTATGCCATAACCAACTCAGCTTAGGAACAGATTGGGAATATAAACAGGTTTCATTATAGGGATCAGCAGAATTTAGATCAAGTAGATACACATCTCTTTCTCTTTTAGCTATTAATACAGGCTTTCCCTTAGCATTATAAATTGTTCCTGCTTTCTTTCTAAAAGTAACAACATTATCTTCATCACACAATTGACTGATACTAATCAGGTTGTGTTTGAGACCTTTGACATATGCAACTCTCTGGAATGTAACTTTGCCAGCTTGCATTTTCCCATAGCCTTTTGTTCTTCCATGCAAGTTGTCACCAAATGTTACTTTAGGACCTTCATCTTCTTGGAAATCACTAAGAAGTCCTTTCCACCCAGTCATGTGCCTTGAGCATCCACTATCCAAGTACCATTTACTTGAACCTGCACATGATATGAAAACTAAACACATTAGTTTTGTTTGGGAACCCATTTCTGGATGGGTTCTGATGAGGAGCACTTAGCATCTCCATCTGGTTGAACTAACTGTTCAGCTTGAGCAGGAGCTGAGTCCTGTGTAGGCTGATCAGTTTGTTCTTGTTCAGGCCTTGAGATATCTGCATCGCAGTCCTTAGCCTCATGACCTCTACTTCTGCACTTGTAGCATCTCCTTCTTCCAATGATTACAGGAGGTAGAGAGTCTAATAATTCTTGTGAGAACTTACTCTCAATCTTAGGATTATATGTGGTGGATAACTTTTCAACTTTCTTTGCAAGTTGATTTACTTGATGCTCACTGACTTTGGACTTACCTTTGTCAGATCTTTGTTTGTTATCCTTAGAAGTTTGACTAACAACCTTCTTCTCCATGGCTTTGGACTTACCTTTGCCTTGGTGACTAGACTCACCAATTTCAATAGGTTTGGACTTACCACTGTTGATCTTCTTGGACTTACCAAGATCTACAACTTTGGACTTACCATTGTTGTGATTTGACCTCTGACTTACAGTGGTCTTCCTATTCTTGTAACTTCTCTCTGAGCCAGATAAAGAATGTTGTCTTTTGAAAGGATTGGGATTAAGCCTTTCAATGACTGAAGTTCTTTGAATAGGCTGAGTGCCTAATCTTTCTTGCATAGACTTGCCATGCTGTTTAGAAGTTGAGCACTCATTTCCATGATCTTTAGCTCTCACAAACATATTGTATTTCAAGCTTGGATCATATATTTTCTCTGAAGCTGACTTCTAAGACTTAATCAGTTGTCTATCCTCTTCAGAGTCTGTACTTGCTATCTCATCATCAGCTACATAAGCTGCTGTTTGATAGTCACCTCCAAGTACAACCTTTACCTGTTTAGGTATTTGTTGGTTTATGCACTTTTCAGTAAGCTTTGATGACTTACACCAAGACTCAGTGATCTTTTGGAGTTGATCAGCTTTGTCTTTAGCTTCCTGAAGTTCTTCACTAAGAAGTTTGTTAATGTGTCTTTGACATTCAAGATCACATTGTGCTTTCTTACCAACATCAATGAGAGATTGATTTTCCTTAATCTCATCTTTAAGTTTAGCTATTTCAGCTTTGAGGTCATCTTGAGACTTAAGGCTGGTCTTGAAATCATTCAGCAGATAATCAAACGCAAGACCCTTTTCTTCATCTGAGTAAGAATAGAAATTACTGACCTTATACATGGAAGCAGGATCCCAATCACTGAGCTTGTTGTATTCCTCAGTTTCCTTCATGTCAGCTTCAAATATTGATTCGGACATACCATAATCAACCTCATCAATTTCTATCTCTTCATCTTCTTGAGCCATCATACATATATCATCATCTGAGGTAGATGATTCTGTATCCCATGTTTCAGCAATTAGTCCTTTTGCACTGGGTTTGTCTTCAGGCTTTACTTTCTTGAGCTGAGTGTATTTCTTCTTGTATTTATCAGCTTTGTAAGCATTCTTATCAACAACTGATGTTGATTCCACTCTCTTTGATCTGCACTCAGCAGCAATGTGTCCCTTCTTCTGACAGTTGAAGCACACATCATTCTTGGGATCAAAAGAACTCTTCCCTTTGCCCCTGTCAGATCTTCCTTTTCCCATTTGAGCTCTTCTCAAACGTCTGGCTAACATTGCCATTTGCTCAGTGATATTCTGAACATCATCAGCATCACTTGAGTCTGAGTCTGAGTGGTCAGCTTGAGATTCTGACTCAGTCTCAGATTCAAGAACTAGTGCCTTGGGACTTTTCTTCTTTTTCTTTTGTGCAACTAATGCAACATCTGCTTTATCCAAGGACTCCTTAAGTTGTTGTTGAGAAGATCTCTTGTGTTCAGTGATATGTTCATGATTTAGCAAGAACCCATATATATAGACTGTAGGTTGTACACATGCAGTGTTCCTCCAGCCCTCAGTGTTGTGGTTACTTCATTGAACCTTTCTGGTAACACATCCAGAAACTTCAGCACCAGTTCAACTTCATCTTTCTTTACACCCACACTTCGTAGGTCATTTATCAAGCAGTGAAACCTAGTAAACAAATCTGACAAGGTTTCATTCTTCTTTGAAAAGAAGTTTTCATAGGATCTATTCAAATGATTTTTCTTGTGCTGCTTGACCAGATCAGTGCCCTCATATGTGACACTTAGCGTATCCCAGATCTCTTTTGCAGTTTGACACCCAGTCACAGTGCGCAAGATTTCATTTGACAGGGCATTTGCTAGAACACTTTTAGCCTTATCATCAAGATTGAAGAGTTTCCAATCTTCATCGGTCCAAGATGCAACAGGCTTTCTTGTTTCATTTTCAGATCTGCCAGGAGACGGATCACTGACAGTAGCAGGAATCTTGGGGATTATAGGTCCTTTAGTGACAACATCCGATATACGGTTGTCAATGGACTTGAGGAACAACATGGCTCTGAACTTCTACATAGGATAGTCATACCCATCAAATATGGGACAGCCTTTGGCAGACATCTGTGGAAAGTTTGAAGAATTGTTGCTTGTAGACATTGTAAACTTTCTCAAAATCTTGAACGTTCAACTTATGAATTCGTTCAGCCTGCTCTGATACCAGTTGTTGGTCCCTTGTATGAGAATAACAACAAGCAACATGTGTGTAGAAGGGGGGTTGAATACACTTTCTGCGGAAATTGAACAAATCAAATAAAAGTGTTACACAAAGTAAATCAAACCACAATCAATCGAATGCTTTTATTAAGAAGTTAATTATAATGCTTTGAATAAGAAGATGATTACAATAACTATCAAGTAAGCAACTCTTGATATATAACCACCTAATATAAATCTCTCAATCTCTCAAACTTAGCTATCTATAATCAACTTATGATTATAGATACTGACGACTCTCTAAACAAGATTTACACAGATTCAATCAACTGATGATTACTTACCAATCTTCACAACAAATATGAATATTCGAACACACGAATACTTTGGCAATCTGTGAGTTTCTTGATCACGTTGAAATGACAAACAGTAATTGATAGGGTATGCCCCCAGACCAGACTCAGAGGAGCCAAAGCGCCGTTCTCCTAGAAATGTTACAAGCAAACCCTCAAAAGAAGTCAAGGGCCCTGGCTCCACAGAGCTACACACAACCTCCCTAAGAGAACATTTGACTCCGGCCTGCCAGAGGAAAGTGCACAGCCAGGAGGACCTCCTGCCCCTGGGTGCAACATACCCGCAGGAGAACCTCCGGTGCTCTGGCCCTGGTCAAATAAACCTCGTTCTCCCGAGACGCAGGCTTTCCTATCCAATAATATTTAATGATAAGTACGGAGGATCTGCTACACAGGTACACTTCGCAGGCTTTTTAAGGATCCTTGTCGGGAAGATCCGTTACAAGTACAATCATTAGGAACGACCGATTCGTGACACGTGAGTAACAATCCAAGGGTCAAGGTATGACTTCCTTCTATTATAAATATCAAACACCCTCATACTGATATATGCATGCGATACACACTTCCTCATACACACTAAAAGCCTAAACTGACTTGAACGTCGGAGAGGAATACGGGGACCTTCCCCGTCTTCCCCTAACGTTAGGTGTTGAGCTGTTTTGCAGGATCTCCCATACGAACACATCCAGTAATCAAGGCACTCTCGTATTCGACAGACTTTGGGAAGGTTGCATGTGCGATCAAATGGCGCTATCCGTGGGACCGAAAGTTCTCTAAACTCATCTACATTGTCTTCTGACATTCGTGACCTGCAATAGCCAAATGACCACACCTAACCCAGCATCGTCTAGCCAAAACGCCGTAAGTACCGCAGGCCCAAGCCTGGGTGCGGGCATCTTGAATCCAGCGGTTAGCCAGGAAATGATGAACTCTCCTAACCCATTGCCTGTAAGGCAGAGACAAGCGTTGCCAGCCCGTCCGTTTGGTTCACAGCGGGGAGGATTAGGGTACCTCAATAATGAAGACTGGGAAATAGTCACTCCTAACACAGCTCCAGTAAATCAAACAACACAGCCGTCTCAGCAGGCTGAAATATCCCCAATAATACCCACGAACCTGTTTGGCACCCCCAATACGCCAAGTAACAACACGGGGTTAACCATGCATACGCAGGCACACTTGCACAACATGCTCCTGGCCCAAGCCCAAGCACAAGCTGCCTACTGGCAAAATATAGCAATGCAGGGGATGAGCGGGGGAAGGGTAACACACGCAGGGCAACATCCACCTGCAGGAATCCTCCTGCCAGCAGTACTACCCCATTATCCCGTCATATTGAAGAACATCAAATACCTGATAACATTAAGATCCCGGCCATAGTAGGAACCTACGATGGCCTAGGGGATCCAAAAGACCACATGAACCTCTTCCAGGGGGCTATGAAGTTTCAAAAGTGGGATACGGCTGTGGCATGCCATGTGTACCCCATGACACTGAAGGGGAGTGCGCGTGAATGGTTTGCTGGTCTCCCAACAGGAAGCGTACAAAGCTTTGACGACTTACGAGAGAAATTCAGGAACAACTTCAGGCCATAGAAGATTCATGTTGAATCTCACCTTAGGGCCCGCCTCATAAAGCAAGAGGTAGATGAGAATATTAGGGATTACATCCCAAGGTATAACAAAGAAAGGGCGAAAATACCCAATCTCCGAGAGAGTCAAGTAATATCCGGATTCATCATGAGCATCCGACCTCATCAACTCATAGAAGACCTATCCACAAGGGTCCCCCTGACCTTCCAGGAATGTATGGACAGGGCATACGCATGGGTCCAAGGAAAGGAGACGGCCAGCCAGGTCAGGGGACTTAATAAAAAGGAGATACCATGAAGCAGACAGCTGGGGGGGGGAGAGAAGGCCTCAGCTCAAAAGGAAGCTTAAAAGACAGGACCCCAGGAAGTTCCAAGATTTAAGAAGAGATAGAACCTCCGATGGCAGGAACCTACTCATATCCAGCCTCTCAAAAACTCCCAAGGAAATTCTAGCCACAGAGGGGGTCAGGACGGGGTTCAAACCTCCTCCCCCAATGACGGACCCTTGTCGTCTTAACAGTAGGCTGTACTGCAAGTTTCATGAAGACAAAGGCCATGACACAGATAACTGCAGAGAACTCAAGAAGGAAATAAAGTTGGCGATAAAGGCAGGAAAGCTGGATCATCTAGTACAGACAATTAAAGACGGGAAAGGGGGAAGCAGCAAGAAGGACCCATCCTGGAGGAAGCCAGTGACGCCTACAGAGGAACAAGCCCCAGAAGGAAGAATCAACATGATTCAAGCCTCCGGGATGGAGGGAAAAAAAAGAAGAAGCCAGCCGAGCTCTCTACCCCCCCTATCTCACGATACCCATCATAAGCGAAGAAGATTTGGGAGAGGAACCAGTAATCACCAACATCCGGGTGGTAGACTACGAAATATCCAGGGCACACTGGGATATAGGAAGCTCTGTCGATATCATGTATGATCACTGCTTCCAACAGTTACCCTCGAGGGTCAGGGACAGAATCCAACCTACTGGGGCCCGCTTGTCTGGATTCTCTGGAGAAGTAGTATGGCCCATGGGACAGATAAGGCTACATTCCATCATTGGCACCTACCCGTAGACAGCCGCTGCTGACTTAGATTTTCTAATAGTCAGGGCTCCTTCGAAGCACAACATACTCCTGGGAAGGCCGACGATGAGGAAGCTGGGGGCAATAGTCTCTACATTCATGGACTGGTCCTATTCTTAGCAAATGGAAGTACAGGCACCCTCCACAACCAGGCAACTAGATAGAGTCTATGTTCGGAAGTTCAGCCTAGGTTCGAGTGGTGGGACAACCATCCTACGGAAGTGATGGTCAATCCTCGATTTCCCGAACAAAAAGTAACTATAGGCAGAAGCATCTCCAGACGTATAAGGGCACAGCTAATACAACTCCTACGTGACAACAATTCTGTTTTCGCGTGGGAACCTTCGGATATGACTGGGGTTCCCAGAACCTTCGCAGAAAACCGCCTAGGGGTACATCCGAATGTATCTCATATACGACAGAAAAAGAGAAGTCTTGCTCCTGACCGGAGCTGGGCAGCTTGTGAAGAGGTCAGAAAATTAACACGAGCGGGTATCCTAAGAGAAGTACAATATCAGAACTGGGTGGCTAACACATTAATGGTCAGGAAAGGGGATGGGTCCTGGAGCATGTGTATCAATTTCAAAGATATCAACAAGGCCTGTCCTAAGGATAATTACCCCCTGCCGGAGATTTCGTGGAAGGTGGAGAGCCTTGCTAACTTCCCCATAAAGTGATTTTTGGATGCATCCAAAGGATATCACCAGATACAAATGGCGAAGGAAGACGAAGATAAGACGGCTTTTCACACTGACATAGGGATCTTCTGCTACCAAAAGATGCCTTTTGGTTGGAAAATGCAGGGGTGACATACCAAAGGTTGATTGACAGAACCTTTGGTACACAGGTAGGATGCAACATGGAAGCCTATGTAGATGATATGGTCATCAAAAGCAGGGCAGAAGAAGAAATTCTTAGAGACATCCAAGAAACGTTTGATAACTTAAATAGGACCAACATTAAGCTGAATCCCAGCAAATGCTCATTCGGGGTCCCAGAAGGCAAATTCCTAGGGCATGTTATAACGGAGAAGGGAATAAGAACAAATCCCGCCAAAGTGCAGGCCATACTGAGCATGGACCGTCCCAAGAGCAAGAAGGAACTCCAGAAGCTGAATGGCTGCCTGGCCGCGCTAAATCGCTTTCTGTCCAGGGCAGCAGATAAGTCCCTTCCATTCTTTGCTATTTTAAAAGGTTGTATCAAGAAAGATGACTTTCGGTGGATGACAGAAGCTGAGGAAGCCTTTGAAAATATAAAGAAATACATCAGTGACCTCCCCACTCTATATGCACCAAGAGCTGGGGAGACATTGGTATTATACTTAGCAGCATCCAAAGGGGCGGTAAGCGCCGTTCTGCTGCAGCAAGAAGCTTCTTGTACTTGGCTTCATAGTCAATCTTGCTGTCAGAGCTTGAGGAAGAAGCCTGTGTTTCCTCTGGACTTACACTCACTGGCATAGTGACCAGTCTTGCCACAAGAGAAACAACCTTCAGAATCCTTTGGTTTTGACAAGGCTCTTTCTCCTTTGAAGGGTTTCTTCTCAAACCTCTTGACACCCTTTCTTTTCAAGAAAGGCTTGAATCTTTTAACTAACATGGCAGCCTGCTCAACAGCAGCTTCAATGCTGTCCATGTCCTCCAAATCTTCATCTTCAACAGCCACCTGCTCTTCATCAGAAGTCTCTTCCTCTTCCTCCTCACTGGACTCATCCACCACTGCAGCAAAACTTCTAGATCTTGTATCTTTAGACACAATTAAGAAGCCTTTGCACTCTCCTTCATATCCTTGGTAGAGAGTTTCCTTTGCTTCACTGATTGTTCATGGTTTATGAGATTACCATACAAACCAACCAGTGTTAGACCCTTGATTTTCTCACCATGTTTGAGCACAGTGATAAAATGATCCTAAGATTCTGGGAGAGAGTCTAGAAACTTGTTTACAAGTTCTTTGTTGCTCTTGGGAACATCTGCCCTTCTCAAGTCATTAATAAGGCAGTTGAACCTGGTGTAGGTCTGAGTTAGACTTTCACCTTTATGAGCAAAGAAGAACTCATATTCTCTAACAAGAAGAAGTTTCTTGTTCTCCTGCACTTCTTCAGTGCCTTCATAAGCAACTGTCAAAGTGTCCAGCATCTCCTTTGCAGATTTGCAGTTAAGAACTTGATGACAAACATCATTTGGGAGTGTTGAGACTAAGGCTGTCCTGGCTTTGACATCAAGATTAACCAGCCTTTTATCTTCATCAGACCATAGATGAACAGCTTTGACAACATATCTATGTTCTGCAGGAGTTGAATCAGTGGCAGCAATGACCTCAATAGTGGAGGTAGGAACATATGGACCTTCAGTAACAGTCTTAAGCATCACATCATCAAGGCTTGACATATAGAGAAGAACTCTACTCTTCCGGAGAGAAAAATTTTCTCCATCAAACATTGGACACCTTGTGATTGAGCAATTGTTTGAAGAACTGTTAGAAGCAGCAATGGGAGTGGCCATTTTGTAGTGTGGGGTAGAAGCAGTTGAAGAGTAAGCAAAACAGATCTTAGATATGAGTTATCTAGCCTGCTCTGATACCAATTGTTGGTCCCGAATGGATATTACAACAACAAATGTTTGTAGAAGGGGGGTTGAATACAAACTTTAGCAAATAAAAATTTAAGTGACACACGGTTTACTTTTTGTATAATTCTTATTGATGTTAATCAAGAATTACATGAACTAGATGCGGAAAATCTAAGTTCAATAAAAGGTGGCAACTAGATTTGTCTAACACATAGACAATGTTAATCTTAAACAACTAATGTCTAAGATGTTCAACACATGAACAAGTTTGTTACACTGAAAGTAAAATGCTAACTCTTCTAATTCTCAACTTATGAGATTTCAGTGCTTTCAACTATCTATTCGCATACTTAGCATGTTTCCATGCAAGAGTATATATAAGCAAATGGCATCCGGTTGATTGAGTGGAGAAAGAGACAAAGGTACTTGGTTTAATAATATTGTAATAGATAAAGTTAGTGGGTGAAAAGTAAGTTAACTTTATACACAAAGTGTGTAAAGTGAACATACTTTTCAGTAATGAGTATACCCACTATCTATTATTATATTATTAAAATACTACCTTTATATCTTGGAAAAGTAAACTTCTCCTTTCACGCTTGTGCTTTAATCAACACCATGCTTCTGATGATTTGACTTAACCAAGTATAGAGTTGCCAGCCATACTTAATTGTCAAAGCATATCTTCGAGATCTTCTCTTCTAAAGTATCTTTCTCCTTTTCCAGAGGATAAAGATCTATCCTTTTTGTTTATTTTACAAAGAAAGATCTAAGGCATAATAGAATAACACATGTTCTGCCTTTGACTTAAGAAAATATTATACTGAAAAGCTATTAGCTGATTAAAGACTCAGCTAACAGACACTAAACTGCAAATGTAATTTTGCTCAGCTAAGGATAATTGTGAAAGACTCAGCTGACTAGATTTGCTCAGCTGATCGAAATGCTCAGCTAATAATACAAATCATGGCAGCAGCTAATAAACTGATAAACTCAACTGGCAGATGTTCCCAAGGGCTCAGCTAATCATTTGAGTATAGTCAGCTTATAAGAAAAAGATAGGAAAAGTATAGAATACCTTATCTGACATGTGGGAGGCATCAGCTGACAATGAGATACTGTCAGCTGATCTTTGTTTTCTCAGCTGATCTATTTAGAAACTGTCAGCTGATCTTTGTCTGCTCAGCTGATAGAAAAGATACTGTCAGCTGATCTTTTCCAGCTCAGCTGATCTAAGAGTAGCCCTCAGCTGATGGTTTAGCACCATCAGCTGATGCTTTGTAGATGCATAGCTTATGCTTATTAACTTGTCTTTTCTTCTTAGCTGATCTTCCTGAAGCTGGTCCTTTGGCTGATACTCAGTGTTCAGCTGACACTTTGATTCGTCAGCTGACATTTCTTACTTAGAAATTCTTTAAGTCTAATATGAAAAATAACACATGTTTTTCATTAATCTAAGTCCAAAACTGAATATATTGTTTTGTTAACATCAAATCCTATTTTACTTAATAGACAGGTTTGATTTAGGTTTGATATTGTTATCTCCCCAACACTCTCTCCAGAGAATCCCATCAAAAATGCCGTTTTTTCACTGAGTAATGCTCTGACCTTGGGATCAAACTTCAGAAAGCAGTGTTCGTAGAGTACCTCGCAGGAGCCACCTCCGTCTACTAGAATTTGGTGTACACAGTATCCTGTCGTTCCTACTCTCACTACCATGTGCCCTACAGTAGGTGCGTCTCCGTCTTGAGGGGAAAACTGTATGTTCTCGTTCATCAAATCAAAGTTGATATATGTTTTTCTTCGTTTGGTCTTCGCTTCTGACCGAATCATCAAGATCTCTACTGCCTTTCCCTTGCTATCGTTCTTGTTCACTTGTTGTATAACTGTCTGCCTATTCGGGGCTTGGCGTATTTCCTTTACCAAATGGACCAGCTTCCCCGTTCGGACGGCTTCAACTATTTGCTTCTTGAGTTAGTAACAGTCGTTCGTATCGTGCCCTCGATCTCCATGGAAGTCACAGAACTTGTCCATTACACTTATCAATGGTGCTTCTCATTGGTCTTTGGGGCTGAGTTTTAGCTCACTTCTTCGGTAAGTAAAATATCATGCGGGGTTTTAGTGAGAAGGGGATACATTGGTCGCTTCTCCGTGGTGGTAGGATACATTGGTTTTAGTGAGAAGGTCATTCTGTGATTCTTTCTCGGGGACGCCCTCTATTGTGGTGTCTTCTATGTTTGGTCACTAGTTTGGGTCAGGTCCTCCGTCTGCCCGACAGCTTCTTTACCTATGATATAAGCCCTACATCTTTCCATGGTCTAATCTAGAGTTTTGGGCATGTTACTACAATATTGTTCGACCAGTTCTTTACAACTGGTTCCATGTATGAATCCGGAGATCTTTATTGTTTCGTCCACACCACCAATCTCTTGGCACTCCTTGAGATACCTTCCCATGAATGCTCCTAAGATCTCCGAGGCTCTCTGCTTGATGTTTTGGATTTTGATTCGATCTCTGATATGTCTCCGCTGTTGCATGAAGTTTGCTAAAAAAACGTCTCCTTAGATCCTGAAATTCATTGAGGGATCCACTAGAAAGATGCTCGAACCATACCGGGCTGGTCCAACCAAGCTATGTGCGAACATGTGGCACCAAATGGGCATGGACCATTGCTCTACATCCGTTGCACCTTCGAAGATCTTCAAGTGGTCCTCCGGGTTTGTTTTACCTTCGTATGTCTTTACATGACTAGGCATCTTGATTCTTCCCGGGAAACGGAAGCGGGTTATTCTTTGCGAACATGTTCTCCATCGAACGATAAGGTTTTGTAAGATCATCATCCTCCCTATCTTCTAGCTTTCATCCTCTATCTCCAAGCAACCCAACGTTTGCATTGATCTGATAGGTTGTGAGTTTCTCCTTGTAAACGACTTGGTCCGGTGTTGCGTTGGGGTGTGTCGTAGTGGAAAAGGGTACGACCTAGAGGTATTGAGTTGTTGGTGTTTCTTGTTGTGTGCTCGGAGGCTGCCTTAGGAGGGACGATCCTCCTCTTCTTTCTTCTATTGACTTGTTCATCAGCTCATGAAAGCGCATCTTTCTTTCATGGGCCTCCATTAGTTCCCTAACCAAAACATAGTTATATCACACCAAATCTCGTGGGACTTCCATATTACTTCATCTGAGTGATCTGGTGTTGGACATGACTCCACCCTGGTGGTGGACGGAAGTAATTACTGAATCGGTAACAAAGTTGTTCGAGGTTAGGTTCTTTGTGATGCTTTGCGTTGCGGGGTGAAACATAACTGCAGAGGACGTGGGAGTGCTAACGTCGCTTGACTCGCTAGCAATGTTCCAAGGTTTTTAAGTTAAGATAATGTCTGGGGTGAAAGACATATGTCTCGCCAGGGTGCCCACCCCAGGGGTGGACGGAATAGGTTGTATCGAGGGGGGCCTTGGTTCCATAGTATCTTAGACCTTAGGTTCTCTCCACCTCCCGATTTTTTCAGAGAACGGGACAGTGTCTTAGCAGATTCTTGTGGGCGTAGACCGTGCGTATCCCAGGGATGGCGCCAATGTCGCTGCAAACGGTCTTCAAGGCTGATGTGGATGACGTTAGTCCTTCGATCAGTGATCTTCGCCTTCGGGTTGTGACCTCCGTTTTCAAGTTTAATGATGTTTCTTGAGAGCAAACATAAATATCAGCCTCGTCACGAGCTCCAGCTCGTGACCAAGCTCGGGTGCGAAAATGAGTTTCTGGAGATGAAAAGAGTTCATGAAAGCATTAGATCTAGAGAGAGTATATAATTTCGGATTAAAGAGTAGTTGTTAATAAATGAGTCCATAATTATAGACTGATGATTTTGCATAATAACCTTAGGTCTGAGATACCTCTGTCAGACCAAAGTACATGCACTATATGCTTATTCGTACTTCCGGTAAGTTTAACTAATGCAGAAATGACGTTAAGATCTTTGGTGATTAATGATCCGATTTCCTTTTGTTCTCGCTGCGCATGCTTGTAATTGAGTTGAATTGTTTGCACGCGAATGTTAGTATCTGAACTAAAATGATTTATGTGACTACAGACGTTTATGAAGGTAGGTTCGTCTTACGGAGGTAGGTCCGTATACCTACACCGACAATTATAAATATATTTTTTAGCCTTTAATTATAGTAATTTCCCACCCATTTATATTAACACATGTGGAAGATTAACCTAGAACGATAATCATGTGATAGTTGCAAAAAAAATCATGTAACAGTTGCAAAAGAACATCTAATTTAAATATCTAATATTTTAACTCAACTATGTGTATCTTGTGAGGGCCTTGCATTTTATTGTAGATTTCTATTTTTTATCTTGCAAACCATATGAAAATTAAATGACGTTGAATTTACTATACTTTTAACTAAGGAATAAATTGTTTATGTGAAAAGAGTTGAGTATTTACATTCCAAGAAAATGTTCTATAGATGATCATATTTAGTTTCAAAGAAGATAAAGACAAACTTTAACTTATAAAATTATAATTTAAAAAATTATTTATATAAAAAGATACAAAGGTTGTCAATTTGATCTAAACAAAACCTTAACCTACACAAAAGAACTCAACCAAAAGTAACACAAAGTATATTTGACCTTTTTAGCAAGCAAGAACGTACATTGATTGCGGAAAATAACTCATTGACAAAGCATTCAAGTTAAAATTATAACATTGTAAATTTTAATTATGGTATAACTATAATCTTATAAAATTTTATTTTATACTTAAATTTAAATTATAAAAAAGAATATTGTAAATTTAAATAAGTAAGTGGCGTCTTAAGGCAATAAAAACCGTCAAACAAAAGGGTAAAACCCTACAACGTTAAAAACATAATATAAACAATAAAAGATTTGCCGTTAAAACAATAGTACATCATTTTGCTATTTGTTATTTTGACAATATAATTTGGTACTTTTACATTTGATTACTTGATAAGTGACACTTTAGTATTTTATTTGATTCATATTTTAATGATGAATAATTTTAAATTATTTGGTTGTTTAGGGACATTATTAATTTATAGTTGATAGAGTAGTAGTACATCATAATTTTTATTATAGTTAATTTATATAAGTTGAATAAAAAAAATAAAATCAAAATTTGAATTAAACCAAACAAATACCGAATTTAAGTTCGAATACAATTGAAATGAATATTGAAGTTAGAATATAAACGGAAAACATTTTAGAAATTCTTACGAAAGTTGTAAAACATATATGGACTTTGAAAGAGTGATAAAGAAAATAGTAGTTGAAATAGAAAACTAAATTCGGAAATCGAAAAATATTCGTCGGTCACATTCGGTCTAAATGAGTTGACCCGTAGGCCGACACAAAAATAAATGGGTTGAAATTCGGCCGACACGAAACTGACTCGCATCCGATAACACGAACCCGACTCGGATGGACAACCTACGTCACATGATTGAAACATATGTCAAAATCGAGTGTGAAAGTTAAAAAAGAGAATTAGTAAGATACGCATATCATAATTTAGATAAGAGGATATTATAGAAAGAAATAAAATTTTACGGCTATATTTCAACAGTACCCTTGCTCCAAATAAGACGTTACAATTAGAGGATCAAAATATATAAAATCATGGTTAACTCTCCATAACATATATGTTCATTGAAACCAAATGATATATATTTAGGTTAGAGGTATGAAATGTTTTAAGTGATACATATGATTAGAGGTATGAAATGTTTTAAGGTGTAGATATATAGTAGAATTAGGTAGTGTGTTTGTTCTAATGTTAGAAAATGTATTTTATAGTTTGATTGTTTTACAGATTATTTTCCTTCCATAAAATTAAACCATATTGTATTTTACTGCAAAGGCTTTTACAAAAGTGTAAAAATGAAAAAAAAAACTACATAAATATTGCATAACATTTTAATCTTCTAAAAACAATAAATAGGAATGACAAAACTTAAAAAGAGTGAACACGAGCATTCAAAAAGTAGATTATATAAATTTTGTTATACTATTTAACATATTAAAAGGTGTGAACACAATTTCAAGAAGTATCTCTTTCAACACAATAAGCATTAAGACATTTCATGATTATATTATGGAAGTACTAATAGCGAAAAAATAGTGTTTTAGTAATATACCTGCTATTAAGACAATTCATGATTATATCTACTGTTGCATATTCATTAGACACTTAAAAGGCGAAAACGAGAAGACGATTTAGTCAACTTGAAATGAAATTATGTTGATATTAGCAGGTCTAATGATGTTAGTCATTCTATATATATATATATATATATATATATATATATATATATATATAGAGGAGGGTTCCATTGAGAACCGAATTTATTGCGAGAACCGCGAGAACCACTCTTAGCCGTTGATTTGATAAATGGAATTCATGGATGGGGAGCGTGGGGGAATCAAGTGTGGCAGGGTGTATGTGAGGAATTCATGGGTGGGCAATGACATTAAAAAAGGGGGAATTGGACGGCTCAGATTGGTTCTCGCGGTTCTCGCAATAAAAATGGTTCTTAATGGAACTTCTTTCTATATATATATATATATATATATATATATATATATATATATATATATATCCATTGAGAACCGATAAAAATGCGAGAACCGCGAGAACCAATCTTAGCCGTTGATTTGATAAGTGGAATTCATGGATGGAGAGCGTGGGGGATCGAGTGTGGCATGGTGTATGTGAGGAATTCATGGGTGGGCAATGACATTGAAAGAGGGGGAATTAGACGACTCAGATTGGTTCTCGCGGTTCTCGCAATAAAAATGGTTCTCGATGAAACTTCTTCCTATATATATATATATATATATATATATATATATATATATATATATATATATATATATATATATATGGTTCCAGATGAGTGTAACCATCATGTTTAAACTTCAATTTCAACCGTCGGATTCATCCAACTTTAAATCCTAACCCTTTAAAGTCTCTATTTTATATAGCCGTTTTAAACTCAGATGTAATCAAGACCCTTGATCATGCTCAGTAACTGTAGAAAACCAACTATAAAAGAAATAGAAACGGATGAAGATACAAGACAAACGAAAATGAAAAAGAAATACGAGAAATCAGAAAACGGTGAATCATCAAAGGTGCAGTCGTGAATCACTATCGGTACCGCCGTGATCCCCAATTCCACTATCGTTAACCCCTAAAATTTAACCTAGAAACGTCCAGATCTGAGATGACACACTCAAACACACCTAAACACTTACAGACCTGCGATGATGGTGAGTAGTGGCGGTGTGCTATGGCGTGTGCACCGGGAAGGCGGTGGCGGTGTTCTACGGCGAGGCGGTAAAGGTGTGCAACGGCAAGGCGTTGGCGGGGTGCGACAGCCGATCTGCAATGACACAATCAAACACACACTCAGCACACCTATAGATCTGAGATAACGGTGTGCGATGGTGTGTAGTGGCGATGTGCGTCGGGGAGGCAACGACGGTACGCAACAGCGAGTCGGTAGCTGAGCATGATCGGCGTCTCTGTGGCAGTGAACACTTTAGAGAGCGAAAATGATGAGAGAACTCAGTGAAGATATCGAGAGATATGGAGAGAGGGCAAATATCATAGTGGGGTTGTGGGGTGTAGGCTTTTCCAAGAAGTAGGTACTCAAAAATGTTCAATTTTACAAGACTTCTGTCTCAAAAGTATATTGTTGGACTGAGTTTTTTACCAAATAGGTGTATTCATAAAACTTATTTACCAAACAAGTGTACTTCTAAACTTAATTACCAAATAGGTGTTATTTTTTTAAAATTATTTTTACCCCAGACCCCACACCTCCAAGCCTCGGTAAAAAAAAACCCTCCCGTACCTTTGCCCTAGAACGAAGGTTTTTTGTGCTGTAAGTTAATGAAGGTTTTTTGTGCTGTGCGATTTCATGCTCTGTTTTCATCTTCTTTTATTTTTTTAATGGTCAAATTTAGACAAGAGGTGAATGGATAAATTAGTGATTGTTTCATTCTCGATTTCATCCACTTGTAATTGTTTTTAATAATTAGTGATTGTTTTTATTAGTTTTTTTTTAGATAAAACTTGGTTATCGGCTCAAGATATTCGAAAGACATTTGGTAATGTTTTTTTTTATCTTTCGATTTTGAAAGAACCCATTGTTGATTTAGTATCTAAAAACATTATAGTTGTGATGTTGGTTTTAATTAATGATTGTTAGTATTGTTTAAACAATTGTCATGATTGTGATAAAAAAATTAAAAAATTGCTTTAATTGTTGTATAAGATATAATAAAAACAGTGAAAAAAAGCAGTAAAAAACAGATTAAAACTGCTACTTAAAGTTAAACTGAAAAAAAATAGATAAAACAGTGAATAAGCAGTATAAAAACAGTTAAAAACAAATTACAATCAATAATAAAAACTGAGAAAAAAACAGTAAAAAACAGCTAAAAAAGCAGTAAAAAAACAATAAATATACAGTTAAAAATAAATCAGTAAAAAAAAACAGTAAAAAAAGTTAAAAGAAACAGTAAAAACAAAAAAAACAGTAAAAACAAAAAAGTACACCTAATTGGTAATTTTGTTTGAAAGTACACATATTTGGTAAATTTGTTTTGAAACAACACCTATTTTGTAAAAAAAACTCCTCTTGGACCTGGGTGAGGGGCTCAATGCATAGGTATGCAGTAAAAAAGAAAGACAGGGTCAATTTACACAGTAACCCTAAACCCTATATAATATTAAATATATACACATATGATGTCGTATAAATATTTATGTCCTATTCGGCTTTCTACCTCTATCTATTATGTTCATTATTAAAATAATAATTTTAAAGATGTTTTTTTTTGAAAAGCCAATTATATTAGTATTTCATAGTAATGAACAACCTTACAGTGCCTTTGCCCTTATCACAAGCAGTGAAGGGCATTAAAAATCTTGAAAATAAATTGTTACTATCCTAAATGATAACTCAGCGTAAACATTTATTATAGTAACAACCATTAAGAAAACTATCCTCTACTAATTTCGCAGATTAATTATCGATGGCAGAACCAACCATACATCCCACGAGAATCTTGAATCATTTTGTAGCCTTGCTTTGATCCACTGGTAACCAAGTCTTTGTATTTCGAAAAAGATGTCCCCTTTGTTGCTTTTTTCGTTGAAGATTAAACTGTTTCTGTTTCTCCAAATACAGTAACCTGCAATTCTGATTATAACCTCCCAAAATCTGTATGATACGGCCGAGAGAGAGATCTTCGCCATGTCTTGTAACTGTGTAAATGAAGCTTCTTCCGAAAAAGACAGCCCCCACCACCTACACACGTATGACCAGATCTGTTTGATTTTTTGACATCTGATATCGCGTGCTTGACCGTTTCAACTGTGTTTGAACATCTTGGGCACAATATTGATGGTACATCAACACCTTTGTCCACCAACTTTGATAGGACCGGAATTCTTCCCAAATTCACTCTCCACGCAAATATAGATACTTTCTTTGGTGCTAACTTTGGCCATACCGTGTTCATTCTTATTAACGACTGATCCATCATTTTTGTTTCCAAGAACTCTTTTGTATCTTTAACTGAGAATGCTCCCGCTTTGTTCCCCAGCCATTGCCATTGATCTTCTACTGTTTGTTGCAACTTGACCGTTTGTAACCTTTGATTGAGAGCCACAAATTCAGCATGGACTCTTCCTCTCAGCGCAGCCTCTTCAGCTATGTTCCACACCCATAAGTCAGCTTCCCAAGTCCCCACTTCGTTGATGGTGGCTTCCTTTGACTCCAACCTGTTGTACAATCTTGGAAACACTTTGAACAATGGTACATTATCCAACCAAGTATCTTTCCAAAATTTTATTTTTTTTTTCATTCCCCAGCGTCACCTTTTGAAACATCCCCATTCGGATTCCTTTATTTTCTAAGGTTTTGCACACACTTAAAATACCTTCCCAAATACCCCCCTTATTTTTCCCCGAAGATGAATCCAACCCCCCCTCTTTCCCAAAGATACTACTAATTATGGTGACCCAAAGTGTATTTTTTTCGGTGCGAAATCTCCACCACCATTTGAGTAGTAGACTTATATTAAAGATGTTTAAGCACCCAATACCCAAACCACCCAACTCCCTTTTTTGTAGTATGATTTCCCATTTGAACCAAGATAGTTTTTTAGCTTTTAAATCCCCCCCCCCCCCCAAAGAAATGTTTTCTAATTTTTTTCTAAACGAGAAAGGATACCGGGTGGAGCACGAAACAGAGACAAGTAATAAACAGGCAAGCAAGATAACACTGATTTTAAAAGAGTCCATCTACCCCCAAAAGATAATGTCTTCTTTTTCCAACCTTGCAGAACTACTTCAAACCTGTTGAACACTTTCTCCCAATGAGTTTTTCTTTTCATAGATACATTGACTGGTACCCCTAGGTAATAAAAGATGTCCTCCTCTGATTTACAACCCACCAAGTTTGCCATCCTTTGTTGTTCGTTTAGAGAAATTCCGGACCCCATAAGTGCACTTTTCTTCCAATTAACCTTGAGCCCCGACGCCTTTTCCCTCAAAATTAACATTGAACAAATTGCTTTGATGTTTTTTCTTTCCCATACCCCAAAGATAATAGTATCATCTCGATATTGCAGATGTGAAACCACTATCTTTTCTTTACCTACTTGAACCCCCCGAAAGATCTGTTTTTCTAACGCCTCCTTCATCATTACATTTAGAGCTTCAGCCACAATAAGGAATATATATGGTGCTAGTGGGTCACCCTGCCTTACTCCCTTCTGTGGTTTGAATTCTGAAGATGGGGAACTGTTTATTAGTACCGAGATTGTTGACGAATGTAGACACGCCTTGATCCAACTTATCCATCTTTCTCCAAACCCTATGATTTCCATAATATCCCACAGAAAAATCCAATTTATGCTATCATAGGCTTTTTCAAAATCTAATTTCAAGATCATTCCTTTCGTATATCTTCTCTTTAAATTCTTCAATGCTTCACTTACCACCAATATGCCATCCATGATTGATCTATTTTGTAAAAAGCCCGATTGTTCACTACCAATTATGTTTGGAATTACCAATTTCAATCTGTTTGCAAGGAGCTTTGAAATAATTTTAAAGTAGCAACCGATCATATTTATGGGCCTGTATTCGTTGAGCACTAACGGATCTGTCACTTTTGGTATTAACGTTATGAAGGATGCATTACAACCCGACGAGATTGTTTTATTTTCCGAGAACCAGTTTACCGCTACCAACAAATCATCCTTTATCAAGTCCCAAAAATGTTTTAAGAACTTGAAATTAAAACCATCGGGTCCTGGCGCTTTGCTTCCCCCACAATTCCACACCACTTGTTTGACTTCCACCAGTGTAAACTTTTCTTCTAGACCCCGACTTTCAGATTCAATCAACTTTCTGAATTTGTTGCTAGTAAAACCAATTGACCTTTCCACATTGCTTTTGTAAAACTCTCCAAAAAATCTTTCTGCTCCTTCTTTAATTTTGTTTGCCTCGGAGACCCAAACCCCATTTATCATGATCCCATTTATGTTGTTTACCACGTTTCTTCTTTTTATCGCGTTATGGAAGAATTTTGTGTTTTCATCTTCCTTCAGGTTCCACTTGATCCTTGCTTTCTGTTTTAGCATACCATCCTTTATCGCTTATTTTTCTTTCAAGTGGCAAAAAGACTCATCCCGTTGTTTTTTTTCTACCTCATTCAGCGCTACTGATTCAGCCTTCAATTCCTAACCCTTAGTTTCCCCTTGCAGTTTCGATATTTCTGAATCCAAGCTCCCGTAAGTTGTCTTTGACCATAACTTTAGTGCCTTTTTGACGTTTTTTAATTAACCACAAAATCTTATATCTCCCTTGTTGCTAAGAACCTCCAAATTCCATGATTCAGTTACTACTTGATTACAATCCTTATGCTTTAACCAATCATCGAAAACTTTAAAAGGTTTAGGCCCAGAATTTTGCCTAATTACAGAACACATTATCGGACAATGGTCCGATTCTTTCCTATCAAAGGCCACACAACTGACCACCCCCCCAACCATGTAGCAAATTTTCTGTGATTAGGAATCTATCCATCTTAATGAACTTTAACCCATTATCCGACACTCTAGTGAATTTTCTATTACCCAATTGAATATCCACCAAACCATTCCTTTCAATGAAGCAGTTGAAATCTTTCATATTGGATTCAATGGACTTGACATTAAATCTTTCATTTTTATTTCTGACCTCATTGAAATCCCCGAACAAAAGCACATATTCACCCATGTTGTCAATTACATTATCTAAAATTGACCAACACTTCTTCTTTTCATCAGAAGTGTGAGGCCCATAGACATTTACAAAAGCACATTTTTGCTCTAAACCTCTCCATTTCCCCAAGATACCCAAAAATACCTCATCCCCAAATGAAGTTACATCAGACAATATTCTAGGGTCCCAAATTAATAATAATCCCCCTTTATTCCCTCTTGCATTAACCACCGCAAAATTGAAACATGAATTACCCCATAATTCTTCTACTAAATTTTCTTCTATTGACTCCGCCTTTGTTTCTTGAATTCCAATTATGTTTGGTTTTTCTTTGAAGCAAATTGATTTGATCCAATTTCTTTTTGGTATTGAACCCAAGCCCCTTATGTTGATTGATATTACTTTCATGACTGTTATTAAAATACGAACAGAAAACTTACAGTATGTGTTGACTGGAAAAAAGTTGTCACTCATTTTGAGTTTCGAAAAACCCAATCTTCTCTCCAATGTCTCTGACAGAGTCCGTTGAGATTGACAACGATCTTCCACCTAAGCTTCCACCCAATGAAGAATCTGATGATCTTCCCCCCTTTATTTCGCAATGTTAAATTTGACTTCCCTTTAGCCCGCGCCAATCGTTTCATTACATGAAGACTTAACTTCCCCGCTCCTGCCCAGTTCTTTTTTGACCTGAAACTATTATGTGAAGCTCCAAGTGATTTACCCCCTCTACTGGAAGTGCTTTTTCTAACCTTGGGTAGTGAATCGGGGACTAGAGAAATCAAACTTTCGTCACCGGTTAGCTGCAACTCAGTTGTTGTGTTCACTGTACTCTTCTCATTTTCATTATCTCCTGGATTTGAAGAAGAGTTTCTTTTGTTTACGATCTGGCCAGAGACTTCCACAAAGCCCCTTTCAATTTCCACATTTGGGCTTTGAGAAGTGATATTATGAGTTGGGCTAATATTTAATGTCATGGGCCCATTATTCCCAAGTCCATTTATTTTTTTTACCCAATTGTTTGATAGATTATTTTGTACGTCTTTTTCTTTATCGCTGAATGAGTTGTTGGCTTTCTTACTTTTTTCTATTCCCAATGGAGATTTGGCGATCTTCGATTGTTTGAACTTTTTAGTTTGAATCTTCCTTCCGTACTGGGTTGCAAGCTTTGCATTTAATTGCCCTGTGTAATTTTCCGACCTCCTATCTTCCGAGAAGCCCTTTTCCGGTGAGACTTCAGTTCCCGAAACCGTACAATTCGGTTGCCCTTGATTCGAGATTATCTTCTCCCCTTCCTCATGATCTGAAAGGAAACCTTCGTAATCTGCTTCAGAGCTCTCTTCTTCTGAGTTTTCACCTTCATCGTCAATGGAGTCTACCCACCCATCTTCCCTTAGTTTTATTTCTCTTGAATACCCGTAGCATTTTATTGTGTATTTATCCAACAAGGGGAAATCATATGCTGTGTTTATCAATATTTTCCCACATACTAATGACGCGGAATCCCTCCACGGGCCGTTTTCAACCAGGATTGGGTCTCCCCACCTAGACCCGATTTTCTTGTAATTATCCTCTGTCCATAGATCTAATGGAACCCCGTACACTTTTACCCATGCGAGTCTATGTGTTCCATTTAAGAACTCCGGTGACCAAGGTTCTATGCCTTCACAACAGTTCCATAGCTCTCCATCTTTGTTAGCCAACAAGTTTTGTACTGTTTCTTTTGAATTGCAGATTATTAAAATTTGTTTCCCACCAGTGAACTTCCAACCTTCTATATTTGCGCATATCAAGTTGAGAATGTTTGTTAAATCTTCTAGCATGTCTGTCCTCTTGACTTTGGCTACCAAACTTCTACCTAGCTCTTCATTAATTCCATCTTCTCTTACCAGGTCCTTTATATGGCTCCAAGTTGTATTAATTGTGGCTTTTGCTCCCTTATCCGCATTAATTGTGGTTGTTGCTCCTCTCATATTCTCGCTACTGCTGTGTACTCCTTTAACCACTTCCACAAACGACCTTCCGTCAGCTCTCCCCTTCTTTGCATTTATGAAGGTTGCCCCACTTTCGACATTATGATTATTCCTTTCTCCTCTGAGTTTGGTTTTAAAACATCTCAATTTGAAGGTTCCAATCCATAACCCAGACATCCTTCTTAACAGTTGGTCTGTGTCTTCATTGTCAGCAAATGTTACAAATCCAAATTTTTAACCCAATCTTAAACGTCTCCTTGCTATGTAGATGTCTAAGACTTTTTCATAGTATTTGAAAAGCTCCCATAACTTAACTGTACTTGTCTCCTCACGAAATTTGTAGAAAAAGATCGATCTGTTGTTTTTTGCTTTTACCTCCCTGTAGTCAAACATTGCTTGCCTATCCTTTGTCTTCCATGTTTCAAGATCCAACCCAGATTCCTTAGCTCTACCTAAGACTCTTGTCTCTCTCCACTCTCTCTCTCTCTCTCTCTCTCTCATGTTGCAATCATGTGATAATAATTTTATAGATGTAAAAAGCTAAGTATTATATATATATATATATATATATATATATATATATATAAAATTTGGATAAGGTTAATATGATTATTTTTATTATTTAGGATTAACATTTAGAAGTATTAATAAATAGGGTTTTCATTCAGAATCATGTATATTCAGAACAACCTTAAACTATTCACACTTTTAATTATTTTGTTTTATCTAACAACCCCTAAGTGACATGTTGAGTAGTGGAAGATCTGATGTTGTGTTGTATTGGGGAGATAATTTGTACATAACAAAAATTTGCAATGCACAACAATCATGACAGTTTTGCCCTTATAAAGTTGTGAACTTTTTTTATCATTCACATGTTTAAGACTTTAAGGGTATTAGTGTTCAATCACATATATTTTATTGTGTATGACAAATGTTTGTTGTGTACAAATCATCCCCCTTATATTGGATGTTGTGTTGTATTGAATTTGGAAGGATGTTATCACTCCCTGCTCTCTTATAGTTTGTAGTGGCAAAGCTTGATAAATTGTGATTCTTTAATTTTTTTTTTTTTTTTTGTTTTTGAAAGTCAACTTTTTATTATAATGATTTCAACCTTTGGACCTTACAACCAAAACGTTAAAACGTGGACTTAATAACAAAGATATACCGTTCCACCAGTAGTGAAACTAGAATATCCATGTAAGTCCCGTTAACACCCAAAAATACACACGTAACTCAGAATTCTATTTACAAATTTTTGAAATACTCGTCATTAAAAGTAACCAATCTTGCCATTGTAATCTTTGACCTTTCGCAGCTCGATTCCTTATCATTGTAACAATGAAACCTTTGTATCTAGCAACAGACATCTTTCTCTTGGTTTTGATCCTCTGAAAACCAAGTTGTTTCTATCTTTCCAAATGAAATAATCTGCCACTCTTACGGTCAGCTTCCAAAGTAGTAAAGAGTATGCGTTGAAGGTAGATAATTGTTTATCTGACGATTTGTTAAAACCTGACAGTTCACAGCCCTTCAACCCCCACCACTGATGTGAATCTTTCCAAATTGGTTGTAATTTCCTACAAGAAAATATAGCATGATGTGCTGTTTCGACCTGATCTTCACATCTAGGACATAATATTGATAAATCGATCCCTCTTTTGTCTAAGTTGACCCTAACCGGTAGCCTTAAACGATCCACTTTTCACCCGAAGATGCAAATATCTTTGGGAACAAGATGAGACCAAAATATCTTTTGCGGTGTCTTCGAACCACTGTCTTGCATCTCCTCTAGTAGCTGTTTGATCATCTTTACTAAATATTTGTTATCATCACTCAGCAACCAAACTTTTCTGTCATTTTGTTGTTGATATAGATCCACCGTTTCCAGTCTTTGTTTCAACGCTTCTAACTCCTTTGTATCTTAAAAGACTTTTGCCAAATTCAAAACAAGAAAATATAAGACTTTGAGGTGACTACTCTTGAGTTATATTTATCTTCTTTTACTTTTGATTTATGTGAACTAGCTTAATACTTTAATCTTATTATTTAAAAAAAACTACATTCTACTTCATACTCTTTATATTTTTAAGATTGAAACATGTAATGCAATAATTAAAACCGAATTAGAAAAATAATTTTTGCTTAATGATACATAATTAAAACTTTACATATACATCTCGAGTCTCATGCAAACTAATATAATACCTAAGTGGTGCTCTGGTACACAGTTTTATTTATGTTTTTTTGTGATGGACACAAGTTGTTTATTTTTTTAATTTAGTGTTTTCTATATAAATATTGGATTTGAAACTATCTACCCGAGCACCGCTCGGGTATTACACTAGTTGTTTAATGTACTACCTAAGTAACATTATATATTGTAGTTGGACACCGTTAGTAATCGCCATTGCCTTCTATATTCTCTATCGCAAGCAACCATAACAATTAAACATCATGCTTTTTTATTCGCCAAAGCAACCGTATTGCACGAGTTCCCCGCTAGTATATATATTATAAAACATTTGTACCTTTTGCTTACATTCTTAAATTTTAAGTGTTTTGAAATTACTAAATTGTCCCTTATATAAACTAAATTGAGTAACTATTAGATATAATTAATAAGATTATTATATTCCATTTTAATAACATAACTTTACATATTTAAGAAAATCAAAGTCAATATAATTTTTTTAACAAATACCAATTAACTTAATTATTAAAAAGTATATTCATAACTATTTTTTAAATTATGGAAAACAGAAAAGTAAAGGAAATGGAAAAAAAGATAAAGAAAATAGACATGTCACCAAACGAAATTATTGTTGTCACCGTATTACATATATATCATACTCCTTACGTCTTGAAAATAGATATGTTGAGGAGTATAAATTATTAGTTGCCCACATCATTGAGCGGGTATCATGCAAGTCAAACATAAAAGTGTGTAAAATTAGGAATGAAGAAAAATAAGAACACTAAAATGTAAACTTACACAAAAATAGGCAAAATAATATAGCAATTAAAAGATCATTAATGATAATTATACCCGTATTAAAAAAATTGTTACAAATTTTAAATTTTCCAACTAATAAGCAAGAATTATTTCCTTAATAAATCTTAGACGTTATCACACATTTATAAAAATTTAATTTCTTACCATGTATTTAATAATGCATGCCCCTTTATAAGTAGCCTTAAGCTAAACCTTACTATCCATCAAAACACACATCACAAAAGCACTCTAGATATCTTGATTTTGAAGAAGCAAGAAATTAATGGCTAGAAACATGATTCCTTCGAGTTTGCTTATGGTCTTGATGGTTTTGTTGTCAACACAACACATAGAAGCACAAGTTGATTGTAGTAGTGTGATCATAAAGTTGTTGCCTTGTGAGGATTTCTTGTTCGGATACTCGCAGACGACTAGCCCCCAATGTTGTGCTAGTGCTCAAGAGTTGGTCAAATCGGCCTACGCTTCAAAAGATGCTCTAAAGGGTACTTGTCGTTGCCTCAAGGGCGCGGCTCAATCGTTCCCAGTTGACTTTGCCCATGCCGCTCAGATCACGACATTGTGTCATCTCGATGTAAAAATCCCCATTAGCCCGTCTATCGATTGCGAATCATTATGAAGAACTTGGTTCAACATTTCGAATATTAGTAGTAGATCAGTATCTATAGCATCGATCTTGAAGCATAACAGAAAATAATGGTAGAATAAAAATCAATGTTTTTTGTTTTTTATTTTATTTTTTAGTGTTATGGTTTTTGGACTTGACTCTTTAATTATATGTCGATTTATCTAAATAAATTTTCCAAATTTATAATCTTGAAACATGTACATATATATATATATATATATATATATATATATATATATATATATATATATATATATATATATATATATATGTCGTTAAGTGTATGTGATGTTTAATGTTGTAATAATCAATTAGATGTTTATTTAGGTTTTGTCGAATTCTAATTAGTCAAGATGTGGTTTTGAAAAATAAATGGCTAACAAATTATATTGAAGTAACAGAAAGGTCCCACTTCTGGATAATTAGTTTTGTTGTGACATATATAAACCTACTAATTAAAATTGGTTTATACTATAATTGAGTAAGAGTAATGATATACGTATCTAATAAATTCAACATTAAATTGACCGTGCATTTTTCTTTTTATACTTTTACTTTTAATTTGTCATGTGTTTTACCAAACAGTTTTCTTTTATTAAAAAAGATGAATAAAAGAAAGCAAAATTACAATCCATAATAGGGTTAAGAAAGTATACATGCTTCACGGATGGAAGAGTTTTGAACACCAAATGCATTATGTACTTTCCAAACATTGTGTAGTGTAGAGAATTTAAATGATACGTCTCAGTTACAAATAAGTCTCATGCGTCAATGGGGTTTAGCTCATTTGGTAATGCGCCCCCCTTTCTCGCAAGAGGTTGGGGGATCAAATCCTGCTGCATGCAGTGGGTTGGGGGTTTTTCCCTTAGGGGTTTTCTCCATGGAGTGAAGGTGTGGTGCTCGAACCTTGGTTAAAGCCAAATAACGAGGGGTGGTTGAAAACCCGCCACCAAGCAATTCGAACCCACACTGGAGAGGCGGGGAAGTGTCCCCAATTATTTGCCGGTCAAAAAAAAATAATAAGTCTCATGCAAACCTAAAAACTAGTCAAGGAAGATCAAGTTGTAATATACAACAATAATGTAGCCTTGATGAATGGAAGATGCAACATTGGCTGTTAAAAAAAATAATAACAACAATAATATCCAATCACGCTATAGAGTATGAAAAAGGTAAAATGTAGATAATTATATCTTTACTCATAGATAGAGGGATTGTTTCCTGCATAGACCTCCGGCAATGAAATCGACATAAGAAGAAAGAAAAAATACATAAATAAATAAACAAATTAACAAATTAAAAACTAATAAAAATTGAGAGTAAAAAAATAAATAAAATAAAAATAAAAAATAAAGTGGAAAGAAATAAAGTTAAAAATAGAAAAGGATGATATATATAAAATAAGAAGAAATACGCGTATAATTATCCATTTTTCCAGAAAAATCCTTCATCTTTTCAGAATATTTTTCTAAGAAAACAGAAAAAAATCTCTTTTTTTTTCGAAACTCCTCACTTTTTCAAACTTCATACTTTTTCAAACAACTTTTCTAGAAAACACTTCAACCAAACATGTTTTTCATTTTTTTTTTTTTTTTGAAAAAAGAAACTCCACTCCTTCATCTAAACACGTTTCCTACTCCTTTTTTTTAGAAAATGAAAACTCCACCATTTTTAACAGAAAAACTGAAAGGAAAAATAGAAAAAATTTCTCTTGCTAAACGCGGCCTAAGGGATTATGAAGAATTTTCAGTATAGAAGATACTTAATACATAGTCCTAAGGGACTAATTTTAGCCTTTAGATCAATGACATCAATAGTCCATATCGAATTTTAATATTTTAGGTGGAGGTGCATTTTCGTTATTCACATGTGATTATATACTGAATCATCTCTGATTGCATACTAAAATTTTAGTACTATGTTTTTTATATAGACTTTATTGAACACAACTCAATGGATTATTACAAACTTCTTATGTTAAGTCAGGTATTGTTATGAATGTTAAGTTTAATTTCATATTTATTTATTTAGTTAGGCCTTAACTTATAATGCAAACTTATTTCTTATCCTAAGCCCAAGGCTGTCAATTCCTCGTCTTCCTATCTTTGTATCCTAATCCTCCTTCTCCAAAAGAACCTATATGAGATCATATCCTTTGAGAGAGAAAACTCCTGCAGATACCCTCTAACTCTATCCTCCTACCTCAGAGAAGGGCTATCACGCCTCCTAGTACCATTAACTAGAATCAATTACACCCTCCTAACTGGCGTTGTTGGTCGTCTCCTTTACCATGTATGAACCAACACAATCTCCCATCTCTCAACTTGATGACAGTAGACGTCACTCCTAATTCAGTTCCGAAAACACCAATGGGGATTTTATCTAACAAAGTCTTTCAACTAGTCCATATAAGCATCCTCATCTTGGCCACTTTCATCTTCTCCGTGTGTGTCTTTTTCAGGGGTCAACACTCAGATCCATATAACATAGCAAACCTAATAGCCAGTATGTAGAGTTTTCCTTCCAGCTTTAGCGGTACTTTCTTGTCGCATAGAACTCATGTTGTTTCCCTCCACTTTTGTCATCCCACTTGAATATGGTTGGTAACGTCCTCATCTATCATCCCTATTCTGTGTAATATAGAGCCCAAGTACCTAAAAGACTCCTGGATCTCAAGGCGTGATCCCCAATGCAAATATATTGGCTATCATCATTTTGATCTTGCTGAAATCGCAAAAAAGATACTTCATCTTATTTCTACTAATTTCAGAGTCACTATCTATTGGTTTAATCTTCTAGTCAGCTCCTCTTTCGATTCTGAAACCAAGACAATGTCGTCAGCGAATAGCATACACCATGGGACACCTCTTTGAATCCCCCTTGATAGCTCGTCAAGGATCACTACATAAATGAACGGGCTAAGTGCAGATCAAGTGGTTATATGCAAAAGAAAATAATTATTTCTCTTCCCAAATTTACTTTTTGTAAATAGATTGCCAGACATACACTGGCGTACGAGCTTGCACGTGCGGTCATGTTTGGTACATTTGTCTTGCTAGAAGTCTGGCCCAACAAGCTAAATAGGCCATGCCATGCCAAACCCTAAGGTCCTGTTTGTTTCACCGGAATTGGCCGGAATTGGAATTGACAATTCCTAAATCCTACTCTTGTTTGGTTCACAGAATTCTAGGAATTGGAATTTTGAAATCCCTCCAAATTCAACAATTAAAGGATTTGACAATTCCATCCATAATTCAAAGGAATTAAAAAAACTTTTCACGGGATTTCACATATACGCCGAAACTTATATGTATTCATAGTCGACCTCGCTATCGATCTCCGCTTGATACATCGACGATACCTCCGCAAACCAAACACACGTAGGAACGAATTTCATTGGAATCCTTTCAATTCCAATTTCTTTCAATTCCAATTCCTTAACGAATTCCAATTCCGGTCAATTCCATTCCGCGAATCAAACGGGGCCTAAGATTCATTTTTAGACATGAATTCACAATGTTTTATACCATAAAGTTATAGTCTCAATCGTCCTAATAAATCATAACATGACAGGTCTAAGGGTTAATATTATTAAGCAGAACATGTGTCTTAACACTTTTAACTCCTTGTTATGCATATGATTTTTCATTAAATCATTAGAAGTAAAATTTGATTTTCTAAGACCACACTTAGTCGGCTCGTCATCCATCAGCTTCAAAAACACAAATCAAGCACCTCCAAATGATAGTAAACACATAATGATTTTAAAAGTTAGATGAGTTTTAATGCAGAACCAAATGCACTAGCCATTTAGCCTAAATAAATCTTACATGACGAATAAATAAATAAAATAACAAATACAAGTGTACATATACGCACAACATAATTTCACAAGATACATAAGCCTCATAGTCTCAAACCTAGCATACACGAAATCTTGATTCATAAATGCATCTCAGATCACACCACCAATTATACAATGCCAAGTGGTGCTACCCCAGATAAGCCACCTGGCAATAAAGCAAACCTTGAATCCGATATGACACCTTCAGTTATTTGACCAACTGTAGCATGCCAACCGGCACCATACTCGGAAGGCCATGTGGCGCCAAGGCGAGTAGTTGACATGTGATGCTCTATCGAAAAGTCACAGGTTGATCTCCTATAAAGCTTAAATTACATGATCAGAAACACACAGGGTATTGACATTGAACCTGTTGTAATATGGCTTTTGCTTTACCTTTTCTTCAGACAAATCTTGAAAAGCAAACCAAGTATGAGTAGCAAAGATTGTTTATGAGAATCCGATTGTTTTGTTGAGCAGCCAAAGTGTGAGTGACATCTCTATCGCGAAGATAGTGTGAAGTGATGATCTATCCAGCATGAATCCAAAGACAGTGATCCCAGCTCTGTTGTTCTCGAAGTAAGTCACTGCAGGAAACCATTAAAATCAGACAATTTCGAAATCAAAAAATTAAATCTGGAAGCAAGATTCTTGATAGGATTTTTCTAAGGGGTGTTTGGATGTGTAATTAAACTAATTTGTGCAAAGTGTTTTGGTAAAAGTAAAGATGACCGTTTCAACCTATTTATATAAAACCAGTCCATTTTGGGTGTATTTGTTTGATAGCAGGTCAAACAGTTACAATATAAATAATTAATAAAAAAAGAAAGGGGATAAGATATATACTTCTAGCAACAGCTATTTTAGGTGCTTCCACACTCATAAAGAAACAATTAAACTAAAGGACATGTTAGTCATTTCATCATTTACTATGTTTGTGAGTGTGGAAGCACCTAAGATAGGTGCTTCTAGCTGCACGGTCAAGAGTCATGTTCGGTGTAGTAAAATGCTTACTACTCCCTAAACCATTTCATCTAAAAGAAATGATATGGTTATTCTAACAATACAGTTTTTAAAACTTAATTATTTACAAAAAAATTCAAAAAATATGAAGAAAAAAGGAGTTGGCAGTCTGCACTCTGCCCAACCCAACCCGTCAATTTTAACACCCTCTAGGTAAAAAGTGAGTATATTTATGATAGTAAGATTATTTATGGTCAATGAGTATCTGCTCCTGATTTTCAGGTCCCATAAAACTCACCTAGGGCTTGTCTCTTTTGGTATGAGATTGTGTCCCTATAAATTGGAACCATTTTTGTATTGTCTAATTCATCTTCATCTCCTTCATCCATATCTGAATCCAGATGTGCATTGAAATGGTAATTAGCCCTATCAGAAATGTTAGCCACCGGGGTCTCTTCAGTAGGACCCACATTATCAAATGAGTCAATTGTGGCACACGTATGCCATTTGGCTGCTAAACTCGTCACTGATTGAGCCTTGTGTGTAATCTTTGCAGCACTGCGTAAGCATATGAATAGACCAGTCACAAGTGTCAAGGAGCACAACTGCAACAAATAAAACAAATTAACAATGGTTATTTAGTACAAAGTGGTTCTTACATATTTATCTTAAGAATAATTGAATGCAATCAAAAGTTGTGTCTATATGGAAGATGGAAATTGGTTAATGTGACCTCGGTAGGCAAACTCTCTCTGTTTATAATAATACATTGGAAAAGCACATGCCCTAAAAAAGCTTTTTGTAGCATCTTCACTATTATGTAATGTAAAATAGAATTTAAAATATAAAAAATAATATTATGATAAAACATACACTAGTTGAAAATCTTTAATCCACCACTAAAGTCGAATTCAACCCTTTTCTCATGAATGGTTCAATTTGAGTTGTGTTTTATCTCAAATGGGTCAAATAAAAAACTGTTGATATAAAAAAGGTATGAGCCAAATTATGTTTTTTATCATAACTAATTCCTACATATTTTCAAGAAAATATTTAAATATATAAACAAAAAAGTGTCAGCCAACCCGACAAAGTTAGTTTCAACCCAAACCTGTTTCAAACCGTTACCAAACCTGCCCATCTTCCCACCTGTATGTAAAGGTTACGTATATAACTAAATGCGTATATTATAAGAGGAATATATAAGATACCGCAAGTTCTCCAGCAGTGGAAATATTGACAAGAGAGCCAGTCTCGGTTGTAACCAGCAACGAAGCAAATTGACTTGCTGTAACGAGGATCAAAGTTGACAAAATGAAAGCACGAAACCTGTGACTAATGATACGAAGAGTTCTTCTAATAGCAAGATGTTCCATCAATATTGAACCCACATCAGCTTGTTTCTCAAATACTTTCGCAAAATCCTCTAATCGAAGAATTTGTAAAGAACAGGTGAGTTTGAAAAGAACACAGACAAGAAAGAAGAGTGAAGTTCGGTATAACCAAGAAGATAACAGCAGAGTACAAGCCAAAGTGTGGCTTAAGTAAATGTTGGAGATGTAAGGGATTTGGTTTGCACCAGAACTAAACCACCATATCTTGTAAGCACAATCAGCAAGAAAACATGGAACAATGAATGAACACAGTAGCTTCATTGACCTCTGCATATATAAAGTCATGTGGTCAAGATGTTAGTTTGACAACCAAAAAAAAAAAAAAAAAAAAAAAGATTGACACTACATTTCTAGCAGTACTTCATATTTCCTTCATTAGATGCAGAGAAGTGAAATAAAACAAAACAAAACAAAACAAAAATGAAAAAGACAGAAAAATAGATGTGTCAATCTCATAAGTCAAATTCAAGTTCAACCCACCCAACCTACCCATCTTTGTACAGTTTCTGTAAACAAATTAGATTTCACCAGCACTTAAGCCATTACCAAATTTGACAACCCATTTTATCATTTTGTCATCAATGAATATCCCATCTAATTATTCTTCCCAGAAATTTATAAACCGCTTTGAATTTGACTTTATATTCAAAAAAAATAAAACAGATGTAAAACAATAAGCTAATTGGAGGTCAACTTCTATGCAATTAATACTATGAACAGAGGCCTTTCAATAACAATATCACTGTGAACAGAGATCATCCTTCTGTTTCAAAAAGTATATTTTCTAGAAAAGTCTTGATGGCAAATTCGAAAATAAATTCCCCGCTGAATTTAAAATTACAAAAAAGCACCGTCACTTAAACCCTACGATAACGATGTCCTTGTCCCAAAACAAATATAAAATCATCACGCAAGCCAAAAGAGCGATGTGAACCAGAATTAAGATCTAATAATTCACGGCCTAATTTCAGTATCGTGACATATTGATTGTAATAAATATCACAAACTTCTATTTCAATCTTAATCTGATCATCTTAACGTTTAAACTTAATTAAAACTACTTGAAATTGTCATCAGACTCATCACGTCAATTAGACTAAATATCATTAATAATGATCATCCAACTTCGGTCTTCTGAAACCATTCAATTCATAAAACCGTTTATCACCTTGCGATTTATCTTCAAAATCACTCACAAAACAGATTTGAAGACTACAATGATAATAATCTACGTATTAAATCAGAGATGAAGTGAAATTGCGTTCCTGACTATTATAATTTGACCTAAAATTAACTCAAATGTGATAAACTTGAACGAAATAGTAAGGAGAAATAGGGAACGTACATGAAGCTGATCGGAATATCCATCGCGTACTTTCACACTAACGTCAGACAACTTATCCAGAAACAAAAATCGCCGGAGACCGTATTTCCGAGCAAACGACGATAAACTGATGAAGGAAAGAGTGGAGCAGATTGACAACGACAGCTGGACGATCAAATCGAACGGCCGTTGATGGCTGTTATCACATGAATTGCATTGGTACACGATGTGTGACAGGATCGGAACACCGATGGTGAAAACGAAGAAGATAAACCATGAAAGAACAGCTTTCCAAGGATTAGATTGATCGATGAAAATCCATGAAAAGCTTGTTGATTCAAGAGTATCGATGATCCAGTAGTTTGACTTTGACTTTGGCTGCTTGCTAATCATCACAATCGTCTCTCCCTCTTCCTCCATTGATGAATCTTGTGATTCGTCTGTCGATTAGAAGGTTTGGGGTGGACGCCAATTATACACTTTTTTTTAGAGAAGTTACAAAACCTACCCTCAAGATTTGGTTAATTGTCAGATATAAAGGTTATCTATGGAAAACGACATCTACACCCCCTGAAGATTTGGTTAATTTTCAGATATAAACATCTTTGTTTTTTTAAGTCCATCGGCATTATGGGCTAGAAAGGGTTGGAGGTGGGAGGTAATGTGGATGCTGATGTGGCAGTATGTTATATAGGGTAAGTATGTGTTGGATGTTGTTAATCTAACACTGCAAGCTTATCAAATGGTAAGTGATAATATAAAACCTTTCTACATTTTATTTTAACATGACACTTATATACAATGACAAATAAGAGATTAACTATACATATATGTAGATATATTTTATGAATAAAATGTACTTTTTATATATGTTCAGTTGTGTATTTAATAAGAACCGTAAACACATAATCTTAGATAGAATGTAAAATACCATTTTAAAAGATAGATTATTTATTTTTCCTATTGAAGCATAGAGGAGTGGTATGTGGCCGCCGTCTGAGTGGCAAGTGTGACTACTAGGGTAGGGCGGGGAACCAACCGGTGGCAGGGTTGGAGTTGGTGATTCTGGATAGGTTGATGATTGAGATGAGGATTTTTTTTCTTTTACTTCCAATGTCTAGATGAAACTTTATATTAATATATTTTACATTTTAGCTCCTATAAATATTTACATATTTCATTCATTTAAATTCTCACCGTATTTCTATTTTCCAAAATTTCTCTTAAACTCATATAGTGCAACTGGGTTGTAGTTCATCATTTATGAAAACGAAGTTGATAATTTGACCGGGTGCCGCTAAAGAAGAGGGTAAAAAGACAAGAAACTATGGGGGTTTCAAGTTTTCAATTCAGATATCGTCTCAATTTTATTCTAAAAACTTTTACAATTTTACCTTTATTAGGTGGTTGTGTTCGTGTCACTTTCACTTTTTTTATTTTTCGAGCTCGTGTCAATTTTTAATACAGGATTCGTTTCTTGTTTCGTATCGTATAAAAAATTATCAACCCTACTCATGGCTAGAAGGTCCACATTACATATGCATTATTTCTATTAACTTGATGGCTCTTCAGTGGTCCTGTTATTTTTGTACATAAACATGACTTGTATCTATCATATGCTTCGAAATCAAATGAGTATACACATTATCTTTATGGAGTTAAAGATAAGCACTTTTCAGTGATATGTACTAAACAATAATGGCATTAGTAAGTTTAGGTTTATTTCATTTCTTAAGTTTTGAAGCCTAAACTTTTGGTGCGAGTACACTATCACACTATGTCGGTATCACTCATGATGAAAAACGGATTTATTGAGTTACAAACCAAAGATTGATTCCAACAACACTACATATAGAGAAACGGGAAAATGATCAAAAACAGTTTTAGCTTCACGGGCCAGCTTACGGATGTGACGTAACAGTGAAAGCGGTCTGCTTATGACCGTTAGATAACTGTAAACGCTGTCAAACAAAAATCTTTATTACTATTGGATTTTCTCCATATCCTACCATGAGAGAATGAGTCTTGTAAGTATATTTGATACTTTCTTATACTATTCTTGATTGCTTTGTCTCCTTTTTTTTCTTTCATTTTTGTTTTTACTTCCAAAATCATTATCTTTTAAAATATAATAATCTTTATTTAAGAAATTAATCCTTAGACTATTTTGTATATTTCAAAAGGTTAATATTAGATTTGTTAATTAATATGAATGAGTATAATTTGAAAGTGTAAGTTTTTAATGTTTGGTGCTGAATATGTAAAATTTTAATTTATGAGTGTTGAACTTAATTGTCTTATATAATTTATTAATCAATCATTTTTTGTTTTCTATGTGCTTGTAATATTTAAAATTTATTATAATGTTGTCCTATTTACTAATCTAGTAGTGCTTGTAATATTTAAATTAATTATAATATTGTCCTATTTACTAATCTAGTAACCAGTTAAACCAGTAAACTAGTATCAGTCCAGTTTTCAAACTATTATTCAAGCTTCTAGAGGGTATAATTCTTTTCCTTTTTTCTTTTTAGTTGCATTACCTTGTTTTGTAAAGTAGATCCATTGCATGGACTTAATGACACTTTTATTTCAAAGGCAAAAACTACGGAGTAAGATGACATTAACGAGGGAGGTAACCAATCGGGCCTCATAGTCACTACGTGGTGGTAGTTTAAAATGAAATATTTTACTTTATATAACACCTGTCTAAGAGGGGATCCAAGATTTTTGACGTCATATAATAATAAAAATAAAATTAATTAAAATTAAATAATTTTTGGTTTTTTCAAACTTTCAGTTAATTGGGTTAGGTTAACAATTTTTTAGTTGTTGTTCCGGTATTTTAGGGTAAACCACAATGTATATAAAGCTATGTTATCTAAATTGATATTTCTATAGTGGATTAAAATAATTTGAATGTATAAATCAAGTATTGAAACTGCTATCTTATTTTTTTTAAATTTCATTTTTCATTAGTTTTGTAAAAAAATCGACACCTCGAAAATGTTGAAATGACCCATGCCACCACCAGACCATATATAGGTCCGCCGATGCACCGACCTGGAAATGGTAGAAAGGAACCATGCCATAATCGAGTTATAAGCTAATAAGTGATAATGCATAACTAACCGACGATGTGATGCGAGTCCACAACTCATATTACTCTAATGAATAATTAAATACCATTGTCTATAACTAGTAAGATAGTATTATTATGAAAAGCATGGCAAAATGACTAACATACGCTTATTAAAAATGTTTATGAAGGTGAAAGCATTTGAGTTACGTGTATGCCTATTTAAAACAGATTTTTTTTAACATACCATCTTAATTAAAGCTCCTACAAACTAAGCAAGCAGTGTATGCAAACCGGTAATTCGATCTAACTAGCACCAGCAATCACCGTCCGGATACTTAATTTGGGTCGTTTGGACTTTAAATTTAATATTACGGGATATATGGACTGTTAATAAAACTTTCAATGGATCAGAATGGCCCGAAAATAAAAATATGATTTTAAGGAACGGGTCAATATGGGTGAAGAAGGAGCAACGAACGGTTGCATACCTGCATCTCCTCTAATCGCCCTAGCCGGCCCTCTCATCTTTCGACGGACGACTACATCTCTCTCGCTAAAATAGCTTGTTATCTATCATCAAATCAAACTTCGATATATTCATACATCAAATGGTTTCTGATTTTCTTCGATGATTTTTCTTCGATAATGCATAGCTAACCGACGATTTGATGCGAGTCCACAACTCATATTACTCTAATGAATAATTAAATACCATTGTCTATAACTAGTAAGATAGTATTATTATGAAAAGCATGGCAAAATGACTAACATACGCTTATTAAAAATGTTTATGAAGGTGAAAGCATTTGAGTTACGTGTATGCCTATTTAAAACAGATTTTTTTTAACATACCGTCTTAATTAAAGCTCCTACAAACTAAGCAAGCAGTGTATGCAAACCGGTAATTCGATCTAACTAACACCAGCAATCACCGTCCGGATACTTAATTTGGGTCGTTTGGACTTTAAATTTAATATTACGGGATATATGGACTGTTAATAAAACTTTCAATGGATCAGAATGGCCCGAAAATAAAAATATGATTTTAAGGAACGGGTCAATATGGGTGAAGAAGGAGCAACGAACGGTTGCATACCTGCATCTCCTCTAGTCGCCCTAGCCGGCCCTCTCATCTTTCGACGGACGACTACATCTCTCTCGCTAAAATAGCTTGTTATCTATCATCAAATCAAACTTCGATATATTCTTACATCAAATGGTTTCTGATTTTCTTCGATGATTTTTCTTCGATAATGCATAGCTAACCGACGATTTGATGCGAGTCCACAACTCATATTACTCTAATGAATAATTAAATACCATTGTCTATAACTAGTAAGATAGTATTATTATGAAAAGCATGGCAAAATGACTAACATACGCATATTAAAAATGTTTATGAAGGTGAAAGCATTTGAGTTACGTGTATGCCTATTTAAAACAGATTTTTTTTTAACATACCGTCTTAATTAAAGCTCCTACAAACTAAGCAAGCAGTGTATGCAAACCGGTAATTCGATCTAACTAGCACCAGCAATCACCGTCCGGATACTTAATTTGGGTCGTTTGGACTTTAAATTTAATATTACGGGATATATGGACTGTTAATAAAACTTTCAATGGATCAGAATGGCCCGAAAATTAAAAATATGATTTTAAGGAACGGGTCAATATGGGTGAAGAAGGAGCAACGAACGGTTGCATACCTGCATCTCCTCTAGTCGCCCTAGCCGGCCCTCTCATCTTTCGACGGACGACTACATCTCTCTCGCTAAAATAGCTTGTTATCTATCATCAAATCAAACTTCGATATATTCATACATCAAATGGTTTCTGATTTTCTTCGATGATTTTTCTTCGATAATGCATAGCTAACCGACGATGTGATGCGAGTCCACAACTCATATTACTCTAATGAATAATTAAATACCATTGTCTATAACTAGTAAGATAGTATTATTATGAAAAGCATGGCAAAATGACTAACATACGCTTATTAAAAATGTTTATGAAGGTGAAAGCATTTGAGTTACGTGTATGCCTATTTAAAACAGATTTTTTTAACATACCATCTTAATTAAAGCTTCTACAAACTAAGCAAGCAGTGTATGCAAACCGGTAGTTCGATCTAACTAGCACCAGCAATCACCGTTAGGATAAGTCCGTGTATGTATATCAAATCTGTTGAAGTTAATTTCTGCTTATGATCATAAATCTATGGTTCTTTTGATGCTATTAATTGTTAATGATCATAAATCTACTTATGTATTTCCAGGGTGTATTGTACACTTTCTTGTGGATGGTTTGGAAGGCCAGGAATGAGAGGGTCTTTAAGACCAATTTCTGTTGGAAATTACTAAATGATTAAACTTGGATGTTGTCAAGTTTTCTCAACTTGAAAGTTGTCAAGTTGCATTTGTCCCACATAGGAGGGAGGAAGAACATTTGGTGGGTTTATAAGGGATTTCCCTCCCTTAGTATTCAAACCAAATGGTGGGGGTCTAGTAGGGGTATCCCCACACGCGCGCCGAGCCGGAGCCGCGTGCTCGCGAGTGGCGCGTGTAGGCGCACTTTGCACGTACGCATCGTCGCTAGGAGCTAGGGAGCTTTTCTTTTTCAGAAAGGTGGGTCGTGGTTCGGGTGTTCGTTAACTGCATAACGGGTCGGGTTTACCCGGTTGTACCCAGTCACGTCGGTTAGCTGAAGAAGGGGAGTCAGCCCACGTTTGGGGGAGCTGCTCCTTGATTCTCGGAACCGATTTGGCTGCCTCTGCAGCTATAAAAACAGCCCCAGCAGCCCTCATTCTCATACACGAAAACTGCTTCAGGATCTCTCCCTTCTCTGCGTTTTTTGGCTTTCGTTTTCTACATCATTTCTTCCAGAATAACTCGAAAATCAGTGCTGTGATTTTCAGTTCTTGAGGCTGCATTAAATCCTGGGTTCATTGCGTTTGAGGCTGCAGCAAATACAGCAACGTAATCACCTTTAAGGACCGGAGCGATTCCTTACGGTTCTTCGTGTGTTCTTCGTATTACTTGCTGAAGATTGAAGCTTTCAGGTTGGTTTTACATTTGTGTACTGTATTTTAACAGTCCGATAACGGGACACTCTCCTTCTACCTTTCTTTCTGATTGATCGAGGAGGATCATCAGGGTTGGCAAACAACTTGGTAATTATAATTAATAGTCAGATTATTGTTGTTTTGTTTGAAGTGATAAGAACAAATAAAGTTTTAATCTTTATATACATTGTTTGTTCATATCATTTGATCATATTGTTTGGGAACATTGTTAATCTCTCTTATTTAATCTGAAACATATTTTCAACAATCTTAAAGGTGATTATCTTTTGATAGTTTTTTGTGAAACTATTTTGATTTCAGATTAACAACAACAATCAATGGACTCTGAATTGCCTTCAGCCAACCTTCGCTTCATGAATCAAGAGTTTGTGAAGCTTGACCGCTTTGATCGGCAAAACTACACCCGTTGGGTGGAGAAGCTCAAGTTCATGCTGATGGTCCTGAAGTTGTATTATATTCTGGACCCTAGCTTGCCTCCCATCCCTGCTAACCCCATTCCCAAGGAGGGGAGTGAGCCAGATCAGAAAGAGATTTCTGATTTGGAAAAGCAGAAGATGAAGAGGAAGGAGGATGAGGATCTGTGCCTGGGGCACATTAATAACTCACTCTCCGACCGCTTGTTCGATCTGTACGCGCAGGTTACGGATCCGAGGGACTTGTGGAAAGCGTTGGAGGCTAAGTACAAGGCACATGAAGAAGGTACCAATAAGTACCTTGTGTCGAAATACTTAGACTTCCGTATGGTTGACGACAAACCGATCATGGAGCAGGTTCATGAGCTCCAGGTTTTAGTTAACAAATTGAGAGCGCTTTCAGTTGTCCTCCCAGAGCTCTTTCAGGTTGGGGCAATCATTGCAAAATTGCCGCCTTCTTGGAAAGATATTTCCAAGCGAATGATGCACAAGTCTGAAGATTACAGCTTGGATGACCTATTGAAGCACCTCCGCATTGAGGAGGAAACGCGCAATAGGGACAAGCGTAATAAGGTTGGTCCGAGTGTGTATCATGTTGCTGGGGGTTCTGGGTCTTAGAACAAGCAGCCGTGGGTCCCGAATAAGGGAAAGAATCTTGGCCCTAACAAGCCTAGTTTCAAGAAACCGGCTAATCAGCAGAACAAGGCCAACTCCTCCAGCCAGCCGAAGAAATTTTCTGGACCGTGTCACGTCTGCGGAGAGACAGGGCACTATGCGCGAGACTGTAAGGATCGGAAGTCCAGACCTGCGGCTAATGCGGTTGAAGGTGGGGAACATTTACTTGCTAATGTGGATTTAGGAGGGGTCTATATGATCTCCTCTTTGACCAGAGTGGTTGCGGCTCGTGGTTGGTTTGTGGACACTGAGGCCACTATTCATGTTAGCGGACAAAGGACCGATTTCCACACCTACCGTCCTGCGCCTCCGGGGACGGTAGTGGTATGTGCAGATGGTCATCGTGCTGAGGTTCTTGGGTTCGGCGATGTGACTCTGAGTTTCAAGAGAGGTCGCACAGTCACCCTCAAGGATGCACTCCATGTTCCTACTATCAGCAAGGGGCTGATTTCTGCTCATAAGTTTGATGAGGCTGGTTTCAAAATGGTGATTGAAGACAACCATATCGAGATCAGCAAAAGCGGCACCTACATTGGGAAGGCTGTGTCTTGTGGGGGCATGTATCGTTTAGCTTTAGCTAGTGGCGGTGAAGTTAATAATGTAACTGTTTCTCATGTTGCTAGTAATGATGTACCTTCCAGTGTTGGAAGCAATGATGTACCTTTCGCTTTTGCTAATGAAATTTCTTATTCTGGTTATTTTGTTTGTTCTATTTCTTTATGGCATAAACGTTTAGCTCATACAAATGTTAAAAATATTGAGAAAATGCAAAGTAAAGGTATGTTAAAATTTGACAAAGAGGTTTTTGGTAAATGTGAAACTTGTGTTAAATCTAAATTTACAAAGAAACCATTTCCTTCTGTCAAAAGAAATACATCATTACTTGAGTTGATTCATTCTGATATATGTGAACTAAATGGAATACTTACACGAGGAGGTAGGAGGTATTTCATCACATTTTGCGATGACTCTAGCCGTTATTTATATGTTTATTTGCTGAGATCAAAAGATGAGGCTTTTGATGCATTTAAAATATATAAGGCAGAGGTTGAGAATCAACTAGAGAAACGGATTAAAATACTTCGTTCAGATAGAGGTGGAGAATACTTCACGAGAGAGTTTGATGCATTCTGCGAAGAGAATGGCATTAAACATGAACGAACTTCACCCTTCACTCCCCAACAGAATGGTTTGGCTGAGAGAAAGAATAGAACCCTAGTTGAGATGGTCAACTGTATGTTGAACTAATCGGGTTTGCCAACCAATCTTTGGGGTGAGGCTCTACTAACTGCATGTCATGTGCACAATAGGATCACTAGTCGTGTAATTCCTACGAGTCCATATGAGTTGTGGAAAGGGAGAAAACCAAACATCGACTATATTAGAGTCTGGGGGTGTTTGGCTTACTACCGCACGCCTGATCCTAAGAGATCCAAACTGGGAGACCGAGCTATTAAGAGCATATTCGTTGGTTATGCGATGAATAGCAAAGCCTACAGACTTTTGGATAAAGAATCAGGTGTTATCGTAGAATCCAGAGATGTGGAATTCTTCGAAGATAAGTTTTCAAAAGATGTTGAAAACTCAAACCCCACTGTAACTCCTAGTACTTCTCGAGATGTTCCCGAGCCTTCTCGAGTTATAGAAGAGCCAAGGAGAAGTACTAGAGTTAGAAAAGAAAGAAATCTTGGAGATAATTTCTTGTCTTATTTGGTTGAAGGGACACAAAAGAAAGTGACGAGACAGGTTATTTTCACCATTAATTTGGATGATGACCCTAAGACCTTTACTGAGGCTATGTCATCTAGAGATGCTCCTTTGTGGAAGGAAGCTGTGAATGATGAGATGGACTCAATTTTGGGTAATGGAACTTGGGAGTTAGCTGATCTTCCCAAGGGAAAGAAACCCATTGGATCTAAGTGGATATTTAAGAAGAAATACCACCCAAATGGATCCATATATGCCTATAAAGCAAGATTAGTTGCTAAGGGGTATAGGCAGGGAGAAGGCATTGACTATTTTGACACCTATGCTCCAGTTGCTAGGATTAGTTCTATTAGAACTCTCATAGCAATATCCGCTTTGAAAGGACTGTACATTCATCAAATGGATGTGAAGACAGCTTTTCTTAACGGATACTTAAATGAGGAGATTTATTTGGAGCAACCCGAAGGGTTTGTGATACCCGGACAGGAAAACAAAGTGTGTAGACTTATTAAATCCTTGTACGGGCTTAAGCAAGCACCTAAGCAGTGGCATGAGAGATTTCATACCACTGTGACTGCCTTCGGATTTCGGCACAACGGTGCTGATAGGTGTATTTATACTAAATGCACTTCTGATTACACAGTAATCATTTGCCTATATGTTGACGATATGTTGATCGTTAGCAATCACCTAGAAGGTATTTCTGAGACGAAGAAATATCTCTCCTCGAACTTTAAGATGAAAGATCTTGGAGAAGTTGATACCATTCTTGGTATTAAGGTGAAACGAGAAGGCAATCAGATTTCTCTAAGTCAGCCTCACTACATAGAGAAAATTCTGGCAAAGTTTCAGCATTTGGATTTAAAGGAATTTAATACTCCCTTTGATTCAAGTGTGAAACTTAGTGTGAACTCTGGTCGAGCAGTAGCTCAACTAGAGTATGCTAGTGCAATTGGTAGCATGATGTATGCTACACATTGCACTCGACCTGACATTGCTTTTGCTGTAAGCAAACTGAGTCAGTATACTGTTAACCCTGGTGTAGAGCACTAGAAAGCAGTAAGCAGAGTATTGGGGTACCTGAAAAGGACCATTACTTTTGAATTGACATACGCGTCATCTCCTGGTATACTAGAAGGGTATTCCGATGCTAGCTGGATTGATAAAACCAGTGATTCAAAATCCACAAGTGGTTGGATTTTTACCTTAGCTGGAGGAGCTATTTCTTGGGCGAGCAAGAAACAGACGTGTATAGCACACTCGACTATGGAAGCCGAGTTGATAGCCTTAGCTGCGGCGGGCAAAGAGGCAGAGTGGATTAGAGATCTACTCTTGGACATTCGTCTGTGGGATGTTCCTATGCCTTCAATTCCCATGTACTGTGACAGTGAGGCCACACTGTCTAGAGTATACAATGCAGTGTATAATGGGAAGTCGAGACATGTTGGTCTTCGACACGATTTTGTGAGACAACTTATTGAGAACGGTACCATCAAAGTTGTCTTTGTCAAGTCGAGTAAGAACTTGGCAGATCCACTAACCAAACCTCTGACGAGAGATTTGGTTGGAACTACCACAAGAGACATGGGTTTAAAACCACAGTAGAATCGGTTAGTGATGGAAACCCAACTTGAATTTAGTGCTCCTATCTCTCAAGTTTAAAGGGTAACAACGAGTCACTTAATCGATAGAAGGCACTATCAAATGTGATGGATCCATGTGTGGTAATGATAGTGCGTCGTTGCCGAGAATTAGGTTGAGATTATTCTCTTAACAAAGTTTTGGAGGCATCTAAGCAACGAAGATGATGTAAAACTTTGCCTATATGACCTAGAGGTGGTGCCGCCTTGAATGAAGATTTGTGGTTTATCTACTAGAGGGTCATTAATAGGATTTACAGCGCATGGCCATATACGCGCTCAGTGAAAACTGGAAGATATTATGTGATATGTGTAGGTGAGTCGGAGGGGTCACCAGGTTCTTGGTTTAAATCTATACGATACCATTGAATCGATTTCTCTTTGTTCACTTGCATCAAACTAGGTTTAATCTTCGTGACACGTATGTGATATCTCATATCTGAATGACAAAAAACTTGCCAACATGGTGGGGGATTGTTGGAAATTACTAAATGATTAAACTTGGATGTTGTCAAGTTTTCTCAACTTGAAAGTTGTCAAGTTGCATTTGTCCCACATAGGAGGGAGGAAGAACATTTGGTGGGTTTATAAGGGATTTCCCTCCCTTAGTATTCAAACCAAATGGTGGGGGTCTAGTAGGGGTATCCCCACACGCGCGCCGAGCCGGAGCCGCGTGCTCGCGAGTGGCGCGTGTAGGCTCACTTTGCACTTTGCACTTCGCACGTACGTATCGTCGCACGTCGGTTAGCTGAAGAAGGGGAGTCAGCCCACGTTTGGGGGAGCTGCTCCTTGATTCTCGGAACCGATTTGGCTGCCTCTGCAGCTATAAAAACAGCCCCAGCAGCCCTCATTCTCATACACGAAAACTGCTTCAGGCTCTCTCCCTTCTCTGCGTTTTTTGGCTTTCGTTTTCTGCATCATTTCTTCCAGAATAACTCGAAAATCAGTGCTGTGATTTTCAGTTCTTGAGGTTGCATTAAATCCTGGGTTCATTGCGTTTGAGGCTGCAGCAAATACAGCAACGTAATCACCTTTAAGGACAGGAGCGATTCCGTGCGGTTCTTCGTGTGTTCTTCGTATTACTTGCTGAAGATTGAAGCTTGCAGGTTGGTTTTACATTTGTGTACTGTATTTAAACAGTCCGATAACGGGACACTCTCCTTCTACCTTTCTTTCTGATTGATCGAGGAGGATAATCAGGGTTGTCAAACAACTTGGTAATTATAATTAATAATCAGATTATTGTTGTTTTGTTTGAAGTGATAAGAACAAATAAAGTTTTAATCTTTATATACATTGTTTGTTCATATCATTTGATCATATTGTTTGGGAACATTGTTAATCTCTCTTATTTAATCTGAAACATATTTTCAACAGTTTCAGCCCCTCCAGGTGGTTAGTTCCATGCGTGATCCAGTCTGACGTTTTTCTAGATCAATCATCGTAAAAAAAAAAAGCTAGTTTCTATAGATTGGAATGTTTGGTGTTGTAATCTTGCTTCGTTATGTTCTTTTGTTCAATGACTCCATGTATCTAGCGCTTGCTATTAATATTTATTGTCTTTTGGTTGGAGTGATGACTATACCGAAGCTCCCTCCTTGAGGCCTTTTGCCATTTAAACAAAAATTGTTAAGGTTTTGGTTTTGGTTATTCTTCAAAGTGGCCGACCCAAAACGGTGTGTTTCGACCCGAATCCGTTTGGTCCTTTATTAAAATGACCCATTTCAATTCAAACCCGTTTCGACCTGCTACGCAATCTGACCAACCCGCCCGCATTACCAACGCTAGATCAAAACATGTTTTGTTAATTTTTTGTATTTTAATTTCTTTGTATAAAAAACGTTAAAATCCAAACAAACCCACATTCTGTAATCTGTACTTAACACTGAAGAGAATCAAAAATTGCGATTCCGAACCCTAATTGGCAACATATGAGCAATGATCCTGACTGGTAATCTATGACCAATGACAACCAGATCATGTAAACAACTGAATGTTGCGATTCGATTCTTATTATTGCTTCTTGAATCTTGATTACTCTTTAGAATTCTAACAAAGTGCATACTTTTCTAATTATTAAAAAAAAATTAAGATGATAATGTGATTCGAACCATAAACGAAGACAATCTTCACAACCAAAATAGAAACCAAAAAAACAGAAGGAATCAAATATTTGCAAAGATTTGTTGAACAGAGATTGTGGACGAGCAACAATCAGATCGTCAATCGGAAAAAATGACGACTGAAACGATATCTCGCCATCTTTACTTTATCCATCTGTTATCGATCTGAGGAGACAATTTATCAATGTCTCTCAAAAAATTATCGACAGAGGAATATAAAATTTAACTAAAGAAGAAATTAATCAAATTATATCGCTAGATGAAGGACCTAATTGCAAATTTTTAGCAGGATTTTACAAACCTTAAAGCCCTATGAAGAATTGGGCAAGTATGACGGTGATGAGGACGAAGGGACTGCTTTGCATTTTATAGAGTTCTTTGAAGTGGAAAAAACCCTAATGGCCGCTTGATGTAGATTTACTTTCTTGCCCCTCGGTGCACCTTTGTTGGGAAGCTTGGAATGATAATAAAGAAATGGAATTGGTTAGTTTCTATCATAGGTAAAGATATTATTGTGTTAGGGTTAAATATGATTTATTATATTTTTTTTATAAAAATGAGAATGAGTCTTATTTTGTATTATTATTATATTTGTAAGAAAACATTATATATATTATGTTTGATCAAATATAAAAGAATTTTAACCCTTCTATGATATACATTCGTATAATCAATAATGCACTTGAAAAATGGTCTTAAGGTTAATTTTTTTAATATAGTTCTATTATGTAAAGAAGAAAAGAAGTTTTCAGTGTCTAATTAATTTATCTATATTATATTATAAAGCATTTACACATCTTAATCTTTTAATTTTTAAGTAAGTTAAAATGACTATTGTCCTTGGATCTAACGATTTTAGTAATTAAGAATCGAATATATAGAAAGTCATTAAATTCTTATGGAAACAAGTTAGATCTTAGTACAAAATATCTTTCTTATTTTGTTAATTCAAAAGACGATATTTTGCTAACAACATACATTTCTCCCTTTATATTGGTCGCACAATAACATAATACTAAACGAACATATTATGAGACAAAACTATTCCGTTACCGCCGCTTTGCGCGGGTACTATACTAGTTAAGACTAAAGAGTATACTAATATTGTATTGAAGCATGACTTAAATATCATATTGAGGCTTGTGAGAACATCACCCTTCCGTTTCATCCCGCGAATTCCTACCTAGATTGCGGTCTCCAACCCAAAGAGTGAGAAGCATGAGGTACAATAGATAAATTATGACGTATAATATGTGAAACATGGTGAAATGAGGCTTTTATTTTCGTGTTCAGTGAAATGAGGAATGAGAAATAATGTGATAATAAATAGATGGATATATAAGTCAGAACTAATTATCGATTAACCATTGGTTCATTTAGAAATTTATGTTAGGATGTGAATTTCAATTGTAGTAGAATTATGTGTTAATTAAGTTAATTTAATATTTTTCAATGGATTTTTTGCAATTCCATGTTTGAGATTTGGGTTTTCATCCATCGATAAATAGTTAAACTGGTATTATTGAATATTAAGTAATTTAATCAAGTATTGAAATAAAAAACAATAACATAATTTCAAATCAATAATTTTTCTCATCAAAATGGTTTACTATATTTTCATCACTAGGTTTTGAGAATGCATGTTTCTCTATATGAGATATGTTTAATAAAGACTATATAAAAAATATAGTCTTATGCAACTAATATCAGCCATTGGATTAACACAAAGTAATGATCAAGACTAATCACATGTTTTATACAATCACATGCGAACATGTATACAATCACTAAGTGATTGTTATACAATCACATGTGATTTTTTAGAAACATCACATATGAATTGATAAATACCCCTCCACCCAAAATTATGGACCATTAATGTCATTGGTCCAAAGTCTAATTAAATTAGTCCCTTAAGACTAAGACTTAAAAATGGACTACATTGAACAATCTTCGTCTCTATACAAAACGATAATTTGAATATCATATATATCTATACTATCGGAGAGTTTATTCTTCGTATATGTTATTGTTAAAATATATTTTTTCACACTAATTAGTCTTTGGAGGTGTTAATATCAACTTCATGATATAAATAGACGTGATAAAAATTTTAATATTTCACACGGGAGGGGAAAAAATAATAAAACCGATGGAAAAGACCAAAACCCGAAACTGATAATTAGTTGTTGTTGCATCTCAAACTGACCCTACATGAATTATATATTATATTTAAATTTATTTTACATGCACACATACATAAAACTCACATAAACTCAACACAATGGAGTTCCAGGTGTCCCGACTAAGCCCGATAGATCTTGTTCTAAATGAAGGGACTTGACCAACTGAGTGTGAGGGTAAGTGGTGTCCTTGTTAGTGAAGGGTTTTGTAGGGTATAAAAAACATATCAGAATAACATGCATAGCGGAATAAAGCAAAACCCCCTTCAGTGATCTCATCTAACTCGTACAGAAACTAAAAGAAAAGTAGAGGATTAAAAGTTATACCTTTGCAGTTCAACTTGAAACTTCAATCCTAGAATGTTAAAGGTAGAACACCGCTACTGCACCACCTCGAACAGGCTGCTAGACCGCCAAGGACTTTACCAATGATCGAAACTTAATCCCTTGTGTGTGTGTATCACGTCGCCGACCACCTTGGTGGTTCTCGGCTTTTGCGCCGATCGAGAGTAATTTTCTAACTTGTAATTATCTTAATGTGTTTCTAAGGTTTAGTAAGGTGATATTGCGGTTTTTATATATATTTTTAAGGTGATATTTAATTGTTTTTAAGGAAAAATATGGAAAATACATTTAATATATGTTTAATATATTTATTTATTATTTTCCAGGTTTAAATTGAGATAAGCATCAAAGATTTGAAAAAGTTAAAATCTGGCCGGAGTCTGGTTGTAGCGGCTCTAACTTTTGTGTAGCGGCGCTAACTCCCAGTTTTCAGCCTATATATTGAATTCGACTTCTCTTCGGGATTTAACCTATTCCAGCCGACTTTTCCACCACAAAACCTTCTGGAAACACCATTAAAGTGTAGAGTAAGCTTGGAGCAAGGTCTTGGAGGATTGGAGCTCAATAGTGAAGATCAAAGTGAAGACCCGTTCGGCTTTTTACGGTTTTTCTTTCTTTCTCTTGATGTTCTTCTTTCTTCTTGATTTCCAGAAGTTTAGAACTATTATGATTGGCTAGATCTTTTGTTTTCCTCCCTAGAGGAGATGAAACTCATGTAATGGTTTATTGATTCATGGCTTTGATGCTTTAATTCATGTTTAATTCAAGTTTAACTTAATCTTAGTTCATCCATGCTTCATAATCTGTTTTGGTTGTTTATAATCTAAGTTTTGTGTTTTAAAATACCATTTAATTCATAAAACTTGCATCTTGATTATCTAGGACCAATAGATAATTAAAGAGATAGTGATTGATCAAATCCTAGTGTTAAACAGTTTTAAATAGATGATTTTGCATGTGATTAAACATATAATAACCCTTTATGTGTTAATGATGTTTTGTTGATCATATGAAACATTAAAGGTTGAGTCTTTATTTGGTAATCGAATTAATTGGCTAATTATCTATTTTAATCGCACTTTTGACCATAAAGACTATTAATTGGTGTAATTAGACGGTTATAACCGGATCAAGGTTTTAACTAATTTAGAAATCGATGCATGAATGCTCAAAGTATATTTAGCTTATCTAGTCATGAATTAATTGTCATGAAAAGGGTTGAATTTAATCTAGGGAGGGAACATCTTCATTATATAATTAATTCTCCGAGTTATTCGATTTCTTGTCTTTCTTGCATGCTTTACTGATTTTCTAGGGTTTGTAGTGGCATTAGTTGGTTGATAGATCACTTACATCATATAATTCCCCCCTTTATTGCTTTATTTATTTTATTGCAGTAGTTTAGTTTAGTTTAATATTTATATTAGTATAATTTTATCAAATCATACTCGTTCCCCAAGAGTTCGACACCCGTACTTATTTGCTATACTATAATACGATTAGGTCATCTTGCCTATTTGTGTTGTAGTCGTACTAAATAATAACGGATTTTATAAATATAAAACTGGTACGCTTTACGCACATCATAAGGTATTATATATAACCTTATTAAAGCCCAAGCCCGTTTAATTAAAACCCAGCTTTAATTAAATTATCAAGTAATTACAGAAAACACACTTAACCTTTCTAATTAATTAATAACTATTAATTAATTTGTCTTGTTAATATTTAAACTAAATATTAACTTCTTCTTTAATAAATAATTATTATTTTCCTTTCTCTCAATAATTAATTAACTAATTAATCATTCTTACACATGGTAAAATCCAGATGGTTCTAATTGGGTGTGTAGCAGTGTGATCCTTTAGTGTCACATAGTATTGGACACGAAGATACATGTTATCTATCTTTGCACACAATCTAACAGGCTCTCACTTGTGCAAGATAAGTAACACTCCTTGTACATCGTTGACCTAAGGAGGTCCCCAGCCATACACTTAGGTTAACCGGACTATGAGATCTCTTATATCTAGAGATATAATCCACCCCTTGGATTATCTAGGCTTTTCCTTTTGCATCGCGATATTCCATAATGTGAGTATTAGACATGGAGCAGGGATCTTATTCTAAATACTCAGATTTTCTCGACTCTGATCTCGACACTCTGCAGTTACGGTTTACCGAATGAAACCTATCATTCTAACCGAGTGCGGCCACGCATTTTCAGTAGTCTTAATCGTCGAGGGGCCCAGAAATATCTCCCCAAAAAAGGAGGTGCAAATCCCATCTTGACTATTTGCAATCTGAGCACATGGCTTTCGCTGCACCTAGACATGCCCCTTATGATCACCCTGTTACGGCGTGACGTTAGAACACGCTAAAGTACAGAAGTTACCATGCCCCAAACCAAATATCTCAGGTCTAAGGACAACCTATCAAGTTTACTTATGATAACGCTCATGAAGTAAACTCGATGCTGATCACTCCCAATATCTATCCCCAGATAGATATCTATGAATATTTGGTCACAACCTTGTTCTTTCATTCATCCCCGAATAAATCATCAAATATCCATAATAGCGTTACCTCCCTAATGCAGCTCCCACTACATTAAGTAGCTACGGGTATTTAGACAATTCATCACTTGACTTGTCATGGATAGGTTAAACATGTTAAAAATAGAAGTAGCTGCTATGTTCTAAGTACTGCATTCCTATAGAACTCGCATGTCTCTCATGCTTAGCCCTAGCTAGCGGCTTTGTCAACGGGTCAGCAACGTTGTCGTCCGTCGGTATCTTTTGCAACCTAATATCATCTCTTCCAATGATCTCTCGGATGAGGTGATATTTTCTGAGTACGTGCCTAGTCCGTTGATGATCTCTAGGCTCTTTAGCTTGCGCCACAGCCCCTGAGTTGTCACAGAATATATCGATCGGTCTAGAGATACTGGTAACAACTCTAAGATCCGAGATAAAATTCTTCAGCCAGACGGCTTCCTTTGCAGCATCACTTGCCGCAATATACTCTGCTTCTGTAGTAGAATCTGCTATTGTATCGTTTTCGTTTTTCTCGCTTTCTGTTTCTTGTTTTACTTGTTAGTTTCCTTTCCTGTTTTTCCGGGCCAGTTTAGGGTAGTGCTTTCTGCTCCTTAGACACTCCTTAGGTTTGCTTTTAGTGTATGTCCCGCGCTTTGTCGTCCGAGCTAGTTGAACCATTTGAAGAACCGGAGCGCGAGTTTAATCGTTTGAGGCGAGCCGCACGCGAGAGAGAACGCTTACGTAGGATGGCTGGAGATCTTGCAAACTTATCGTTGGAGGAGTACGCGAGTCGTCTTCGCGAAGGAAACGCCGTCGGTATTCACCGCCCTGCAATTCCCTAGCAAACCAACTTCGAGATCAAGGGCCAATTTCTCCATCTCTTGCACGAAACTCCTTTCCTTGGATAGGATCATGAAGACGCCAATCAGCAAGTCGAGGCCGTACTCGAGATCGCCGACTACTTCCACATCCCGAGAGTAACCAAAGATGCCGTCATGCTGCGAGTGTTCCCGATAACACTCCAGGGCGGAACCAAACGTTGGCTAAGATCCGAGCCACCCATCCGTACATGGGATGCGCTCAAAACAAAATTCATAAAGCAGTTTAGCCCTCCTTCAAAAATTGCAAAGATGAAAATGCTAATCCAGAATTTCACGCAATTTGAGGGCGAGACTCTTTATGAAGCCTGGGACCGCTACAAGGAGATGCTGCAAAACTGCCCGCAGCATGATCTAAATCCTCACCAGGTTGTCCAAACGTTCTACAATGGTATTAACGTCTGCACAAGACAAATGGTCGATTCTCAAGGGCCAATACCGAAGAAAACCCCCGCTCAGGGGTATGCTATCATTGAGGAGTTGGCTCAGCACTCCCATCAGTGGCATTCTGCAAGGGATGCTTCCCATCGCAAAAACACTTCCTCTCCTACCGACCGGTTGGACCACATGGCGGCCCTTAATGCCAAGCTGGATGCATTAGGGCGTGATATGAAAATAGTTCAACAAAACATGCATGCCATGCAGGTCGGTTGTGACAACTGCAGCGGTCCCCATCTTGCGCGAGATTGTCCATATGACAAGGAAGGAAATCTCAAAGAATCTGCTTGTTATTCAAATGCGCAGGAGTATGATCCTCTAATAGAAAGCGAGAATGTCCCCTTCCGGAAACCTCAGTGGAAACCCTATCCTGAGTACCGTAAGGAGATGGAGGAAAAATATCGGCAACACGGCCAGGGATAACTTCGGAAAGACCAACCGAGATAGCCGGAGAAGCAGCCGAATTTTGAGGAGATGCTCAACCGCTTTGCAGCAGCGTCCGATCAGAGGCATAAGGAAACTGAGGAGCTAGTCAAGAGGATCGGATCTACTACCGAGGCAGCACTTAGGAATCAGTAGGCTTCCACCCAAATCAGGCAAATCTTTCGGGTTCTCCAAGACCGCTTCCCTGGGACTCTTCCAGGCAACACCGAGACCAATCCGAAAGCCGACCTTAAGGCAGTGTCTACTAGGAACAATCACACACTCCATGATCCATCACCTAGTAGTCTTAACACTGATTCCGAGGTGTCGCCGCCTCCGCAGCCTGAGCCAGAGAAAGAAAATGAGGTAGCTCCTGAACTTCCAGCTGCACCACCTGCTGCTCCATCTAATCCACCCGTTCCACCTCCCTTGAAACCATACCGTCCACCGATACCCTATCCGCAGCATCTCCAAAAAGACAATGAGGATGAGCAATATGGGAAATTCCTCGAGCACTTGAAATCTTTGCATATTAACATTCCCTTTGTTGAGGCTATGGCTCAAATGCCAAAGTATGCAAAGTTCATGAAAGACCTGCTTACTAATCGTAAGAAACTTGAAGAGGTCTCGAGCGTCACGCTCAACGATCAGTGCTCAGCAGCGATGCTCAAAAAGATCCCGAAGAAAATGACCGATCCCGGGAGTCTTACTCTGCCTTGCCAGTTAGGCAACCTGCCCATCATTCAAGCGTTGGCTGATTCAGGTGCGAGCGTGAATCTTATGCCATATTCTTTCTTTGCCAAACTGGGCCTGCCCGAGCCCAAGCCCATTCGTATGTCCATCCATCTGGCAGATAAATCCGTCACTCATCTGCGAGGGATAGTTGAGGATTTATTAGTGAAGGTAGATAAATTCATCTTTCCCACGGACTTCATCGTTTTAGACATGGTGGAAGATGATAAAGTCCCGATTATTCTGGGCAGACCCTTCCCGAGTACAGCTAGAGCTTTAGTTGATATTCATGAGTCACAACTCACACTCAGGGTAGGGACCGATGCCATCACTTTTGGACTTAACGAGTCTTTGAGATATTCTAAATGTCTCGATGATTATGCTTTCTATGTGGGAATTTTCAATACTCTGCGAGACAAAAAGCTGCATGAAGAGAGAGCCGATAAGGCCGAGCACTCGAAGCCAAAAGAAGAGAGTCTTCTCAACCACGAGAAAGACTAACCAAAGGCTCGTGAAAAAGGGGGTAAGCATTTCGACCCTGGGGATAGAGTTCTACTATTTAGTTCGAGGTTGAAGAAATGTCCGGGTTATCTGAAGACCCGGTGGTACGGACCTTATGAGGTGAAGAAGGTATTCCCTAACAGCATCATTGAGCTTCATGATCCAAAGGGGATGACCTTTAGAGTTAGCAGGAACCGAGTGAAACACTACTCGGAAGGAGGCACCAACAAGAGGGGAGGTGAATACAAAGGCCTCTCCAGGCCAAAACCCTAAGTGTGGGGTTGGGAGTCAAACTAGTGACTCATTAAAAAACAAGCGCTTCTCTGGAGGCAACCCGTGTTTAGTCTAGGTTTTTCGTTTTTCTTTCCCTTTTTGTTCCAACTTTATGGGTGTGTTGTCTATAAACCCTCACGAGACTACAACTCGTCCTCTCGGGCTACCGAGGGGTTTAAAGGCTTGTTGCATACGCTAAATGCAACCGTGATTCCTACGAAAGTGAGTTAGGTTTGTTTTTCTTCTTGTGTGTTTTAGTTGTTTGATTCTTTGCCGGGATCCATCTTAACCTTTGCTCCGAGTGTTTTTCTTGCAGGTGGTTATGGAGCACATGCTTTAGCTGTCTTTTTGCTCAGCCTTATCTTTTATTGCTCAGTGTGTTGTGAGAATACCCGAAGAGAGTTTTCTCTAATCTTTTTCTACCCTTGTTTTGATTTTGTCTTTATGTATAATGGAGATATTGTACGATTTAAGTGTGGGGTAGGGGGTTAGAAAATATTCCTAGCTTGAACTTCATTTGTCCTTAATTAAATCATGATGGTATTTGGGCTATAATTTTTAAAATTTTAATATAATTCGAGTAAGTGTTAAGTATTGGTTGAAGGTTCAAATGTTTGATTTGTGAACAAGTTCAGAGGTTATACTTGGTCTTTATGCATAGTATTTAGTGACTTTTCACCATTCCAGAGAAAGTTCCATTTATGGTAACCAACTTTTAATTTTTAAATTTAAATAAATGGTTAAGCCCTTTCTGAATCTAAGCTCGACAAAAATAGTCTGAGTGTAGCGGCGCTAAATCCCAGTTTTCAGCCTATATATTGAATTCGACTTCTCTTCGGGATTTAACCTATTCCAGCCGACTTTTTCACCACAAAACCTTCTAGAAACACCATTAAAGTGTAGAGAAAACTTGGAGCAAGGTCTTGGAGGATTGGAGCTCAATAGTGAAGATCAAAGTGAAGACCCGTTCGGCTTTTTACGGTTTTTCTTTCTTTCTCTTGATGTTCTTCTTTCTTCTTGATTTCCAGAAGTTTAGAACTATTATGATTGGCTAGATCTTTTGTTTTCCTCCCTAGAGGAGATGAAACTCATGTAATGATTTATTGATTCATGGCTTTGATGCTTTAATTCATGTTTAATTCAAGTTTAACTTAATCTTAGTTCATCCATGCTTCATAATCTGTTTTGGTTATTTATAATCTGAGTTTTGTGTTTTAAAATACCATTTAATTCATAAAGCTTGCATCTTGATTATCTAGGACCAATAGATAATTAAAGAGATAGTGATTAATCAAATCCTAGTGTTAAGCAATTTTGAATAGATGATTTTGCATGTGATTAAACATATAATGACCATTTATGTGTTAATGATGTTTTGTTGATCATATGAAACATTAAAGGTTGAGTCTTTACTTGGTAATCGAATTAATTGGCTAATTATCCATTTTAATCGCACTTTTGACCATAAAGGCTATTAATCGGTGTAATTAGACGGTTATAACCGGATCAAGGTTTTCACTAATTTAGAAATCGATGCATGAATGCTCAAAGTATCTTTAGCTTATCTTGTCATTAATTAATTGCCATAAAAAGGGTTGAATTTAATCTAGGGAGTGAACATCTTCATTATATAATTAATTCTCCGAGTTATTCGATTTCTTGTCTTTCTTGCATGCTTTAGTAATTTTCTAGGGTTAGTAGTGGCATTAGTTGGTTGATAGATCACTTACATAATATGATTCCCCCCTTTATTGCTTTATTTATTTTATTATAGTAGTTTAGTTTAGTTTAATATTTATATTAGTATAATTTTATCAAATCATACCCGTTCCGCAAGAGTTCGACACCCGTACTTATTTGCTATACTATAATACGATTAGGTCATCTTGCCTATTTGTGTTGTAGTCGTACTAAATAATAACGGATTTTATAAATATAAAACTGTACGCTTTACGCACATCATAAGGTATTTATATATATAACCTTATTAAAGCCCAAACTCGTTTAATTAAAGCCCAACTTTAATTAAATTATCAAGTAATTATAGAAAACACCCTTAACCTTTCTCAGTAATTAATAACTGTTAATTAATTTGTCTTGTTAATATTTAAACTAAATATTAATTTCTCTTTTAATAAATAATTATTATTTTCCTTTCTCCCAATAATTAATTAACTAATTAATTATTTCTTACACATGGTAAAATCCAGATGGTTCTAATTGGGTGTGTAGCAGTGTGAACCTTTAGTGTCACATAGTATTGGACACGAAGATATATGTTATCTATCTTTGCACACAATCTAACAGGCTCTCACTTGTGCAACCTAATATCATCTCTTCCAATGATCTCTCGGATGAGGTGATATTTCCTGAGTATGTGCCTAGTCCGCTGATGATCTCTAGGCACTTTAGCTTGCGCCACAGCCCCTGAGTTGTCACAGAATATATCGATCGGTCTAGAGATACTGGAAACAACTCTAAGATCCGAGATAAAATTCTTCTGCCAGACAACTTCCTTTGCCGCATCACTTGCCGCAATATACTCTGCTTCTGTAGTAGAATCTGCTATTGTATTTTGCTTCTGACTTTTCCAAGATATGGCTCCTCCGTTTAGGGTAAAGACAAATCCTGACTGCGACCTAAAGTCGTCCCTGTCTGTCTGGAAACTGGCATCAGTGTAACCAGTTACACTGAGCTCATCTATCGAAGCTCCATAAACTAGGAATATTTCTTTTGTCCTTCTCAGATACTTGAGAATATTCTTGACAGCTACCCAATGGGCTTCACCAGGATTTTGCTGATATCTACTCGTGACACTGATAGTGTAGGCAACATCGGGCCTAGTACATAGCATGGCATACATGATTGAACCAACTGCCGAGGCATATGGTATCAATTTCATCTTGTCCTGATCTTGACTAGACACAGGACACTGAGCCTTGCTCAAAATCGCGCCAGATTGCATAGGAATAAATCATTTCTTGGATTCATCCATCTTGAATCTTTTCACAACTTATTCAATATATGTACTTTGACTAAGTCCGATAAGCCGCTTAGATTTATTCCTATAGATCTTTATACCCAGTATATAAGCAGCTTCTCCCAAGTTCTTCATCTGGAAACATTTACCTAACCAGGATTTTACTCCTTGTAACACTGATATGTTGTTTCCTATTAGCAGTATGTCGTCCACATACAAGACTAGGAAGGTTACCGCGCTCCCACTGAATTTAGTGTAAACACATGACTCGAACTCACTTTTGGTAAAACCAAACTCTTTGATACGCTCATCAAAGTGTAAGTTCCAGCTTCTAGATGCTTGCTTTAGTCCATAAATGGATTTAAGCAACTTGCATACTTTATTAGAGTTCTTTGGATCCACAAAACCATCAAGCTGTATCATATATACGTCCTCAGTCAACTTCCCGTTAAGGAAGGCGGTTTTGACATCCATCTACCATATTTTATAGTCAAAATATGCTGATATAGCCATAATAATCCTAATAGTCTTAAGCATTGCCACCGGGGAAAAAGTTTCATCATAGTCAACACCATGAGTTTGCGTGAAACCTTTTGCCACTAGTCTTGCTTTAAAGGTATGCGCCTTTCCATCCATGTATGTCTTCTTCTTGAAGATCCATTTGCACCTAACAGCTTTGCTGTGTTGAGGCAAATCCACTAACTTCTAAACTTGGTTGTCATACATGGATTGCATATCTGCCTTCATGGCTTCTAGCCATTTCTCAGATTCTAAACCTGAAACAGCATCTTGGTAGGTGGTTGGTTCTAAAAGATCCCCTTCATCTTGAGCAACTAGGAATCCCAAATACCTATCTGGCTCATGACGAGACCTACTAGACCTGCGAAGGTCTTGTGTTTGCACTTCTTCCTCAACCACAGACTCGGGTTGAGATTCAACAATTCTATGTTGAACCACGGTTTCAATTATCGGTGGTGGTGTTATCTCTTCCTCTTTAATTTCTTGAAGCTCTATTTCTTTTCTTGTAGTCTCTGAGTTTAGAAACTTCTCTTCCAAGAATACCCCATTACAAGCAACAAAAACTTTGTTCTCATCTGGGTTGTAGAAATAGTATCCCATGGTTTCCTTGGGATAACCCACGAGGATACACTTATCTGATTTGGGATTGAGTTTATCCGTGAATGTTTGCTTAACATACACCTCACATCCCCAAACCTTGAGAAAAGACATTTTGGGCTTTTTCCCCTTCCATACCTCGAACGGTGTCTTTTCCACCGAATTTGTCGGAACCCGGTTCAGCATGAACGCCACTGTTTCGAGTGCGTGCCCCCAAAACGACAATGGTAATGAACTTCGACTCATCATTGATCGTACCATGTCAAGCAGTGTACGATTTCTCGTATCTGATACACCATTCATCTGAGGTGTATACGGAGTTGTGAGTTGTGAAACAATCCCACATTCCTTCAAATGATCGTCGAATTCCTGACTCAGATATTCGCCACCTCGGTCCGACCGAAGCAACTTTATCTTCTTGTCCAGCTGATTTTGTACCTCATTCTGAAACTGTTTGAACTTGTCAAAACTTTCAGATTTGAGTCTCATGAGGTAGACATAACCGAACGTACTGAAGTCGTCAGTAAAGGTTATGAAATATTGGTATCCTACTCTAGCTTCTGGAGTAAAGGGTCCACACACATCTGTATGTATAATCCCTAGTAGCTCACATGCCCTTTCATTCTCACTGTTGAAAGGTTGTTTTGTTAATTTACCGGACAGACAAGATTCGCAAATATCATATGACTCCAAGTCAAATGGCTCTAGAATTCCGTCATCTCGGAGCTTCTCTATGCGTTTCTCGTTTATATGTCCTAAACGACAATGCCAGAGGTAAGCCTGATTCAAGTTACTCTTGGATCTCTTACTTATATGATAGATGTTATTGTTATCTAGATTTAGCGTATATAGACCATTTTCTGGAATAACTTTAAAAAAGAAAATATCATTTTTAAAACATGAAATAACCTTTTCATTCAAAACATAATAAATTCCATAGTCTATAAGCAAATCAAACGAGATAACATTTTTAATAAGTCTAGGAACATAATAACAAGGTTCTAGTTCTAAGACCATGCCCGAAGGCAAACTAAGACGATATGTTCCTACAGCTTCAGCACCAACCATGGAGCCTTCGCCTACCCGCAGGTCCATATCTCCCTGTCTTAGCTTCCTACTTCTCTTGAATCCCTGCAAATGATTGCATATGTGATGACCACATCCGGTATCCAATACCCATGATTCATAAGAAGTAATAAGACAATCTATCATAAAGATACCTGAGTCATTGGGCGAACCAATATCCAGCTGATCTATGTCGAGTGAGTGCTCGCATGAATCCTTGCAGCCACAGTCTGGGCAACAAATTTCTCCAAGCTCTCTTTCAACCAGTCATCTTCCTGCATAGGGTCCACAACTGTTGACTCTATCTGCTTTGGGTTCAACTCATCGCTGATGCACATAAGGATCTCGTGCAACCCCGCGACAGTCATCTCAAAATCACCGAGGACATACATTACCCTTCTTTGGTAATAGACCGACAAGGAACCAAACAAGAGCATAACTAGCTCATGTGGTTTTGATTTTGACCCAAAACTTTCATAGCAATCCAAAAGCCTTCTCATGTTGATGAGATTATCCCTAAGTGGCTGGTTTTCTTTCATTTTCGCTGAAAGAATTTCCTTCATCAGCAAGATACGACATATTCGTTCACTATACTTGAACTTACACTCCAGTCCCTGAACGACCTCATAAGATGATTTCTCCCAGAGATCATCCATAAACTCGGATGAAGCTGTGAGAACGATAATTGACATAACGTCAGATTCATCAGCCAGATACTGATAGTACACATCGTACTCACTATCCTGGGCATCTACCTTTGGTCGTCCTGGAGGCAATGTCTCTATGATGTGAAGCTTTCCCTGTGCATCCAAAACATTCTTTAGATGCATCTTCCAAACAGCAAAGTTTGGACCTGAAAGCTTTCACTTGCCAACGATGAGGCTTAGAGATTCCTTTGGTGAGTAAAACGGAATAACAGATAAAATGGACATCTATAGAAAAGAAAAGATAAAAACCGATTCAGTATTAATTATATCTTCTAATAATTATTATCTTTTAAAAATAAATTATTATACTAGGATCCATATTTCACATTTACCGATGCAAGGTTTGGGCACTTCCCACCGGGACAATGCTATTTCTGGTAGGTAAACCTATACCAATCGTATCCAACCTGGACACGACTCTTAGATCCGCGGGACATCGGTTACAAGAACCGTGCATGTTTAGCCCCTCTAGTGCTTTTTGGGCCGGGACTCCTGATTACCACCAAAATAGATCGCACCACCTAAGACAGTGTGAACTCTGGCCGGGACTCCCGTGTAACATCCTCAAATGGGCCCAGTCGTATATACTATCGGTACGTTCCAAGTCTCAAGTTTATTAGTAAATGTTAGAATTATATTAAATATTAAAATTATTATTAAAATAATTAAGAAATCATGATATTAAATATTATAACGAAAATAGATAAGTTTAATAAAATATTAAACGGTTTTGAATAAGGATTCCGGAAACATCTCCGTTAGTTGAAACGGACAAGTGGGTATTAAGTTGTAAGTTGAGAAGGGGAACAAAATACCCCATTTGGATAAAATTGGAGACCTTAAGTCGGCCTCCCTTCTCAAACACAACCCGTACGTACACTTCCTCACTTCTCTCTTGTTCTTGAACCTTGAAGGAGTAAATCAAAGGAGAAATCATCAAATCTATCTGTTCTTGCAGCAAATTCAAGTTTCAATCTGTTCTAAATCATCTCCTTCCTCTTTGTAAGTCCATTTTCTCCATCTTCTTCATTGTTCTTGAGTTTGAAGCTTTAGGTCAAAAATGGCAAAATTCGAATTAGCCATCCATAGTTGGTTTCAAGTTTTCCAATCTGTTCCTTTATGATTTCTAAGTGTTTAGAAATCAATTTCAGTAATTAAAGTGATGATTTTGGTGTTGTTTCATGAAATTCATGAAATGGGTCAAAATGGAAGAATTTGATCCCATACCTTTAATTCTTGATTAGAGATTGTTATATGTTTGTTTTTGGACTCATTTTGATACCTTGAATGTTATGCAAACACTGGAAATTGAATTAGGAATGCTGGAAATGAGTTTGGGTTGAAAATGGACTGAACAGGGGCTGTTTCTCGCACACTGTCTGCAGGATGGTTCCTACGGCCGTAGTAGGTTTCCCCTACGGCCGTAGAAGGGTGTTCAAAAATAGTCCTACGGCCGTAGGGCCTTTTTCATACGGCTGTAGGGGCTGGTGTTTATGAACAGTGCACTGTTGTACTGATTTTCGATGTTTTGTTTCACGGGACAATTGTTTAGGGTTCTAAGTAATTTGAGGACATTATTAGGGGTATCATATGAGTTATATTAGTTAATGTACTTGTGTGAAGTGACTAAACATGAGTATTATCTTATAGGTAAACTGTACGACTCCGAAGAAGAACGAGACGATCACGATATTGTTTGCTTTAGCCTTTAGCCTCTCAGGTGAGTATAGGATAACATACGAATTAATATAAACATGTTACATGTTACTAGTATGTGCAAGTAGTTCCATGAAAGGTAATTCACACTGTTGTATGCTTGAAATGCGTACTGTATGCTATATTCATGCATGACATACGTAACTGTTGAATCATGATTGTAATATGATATGTATGCGCGCTATGAGGCCCGGAATGGGTCAGTTTTGTGTTTATGAACGGATCCGAGATATGGGGGCTATTTGTAGTCCTTGATCGAGGCCATACTGCGGTCTGGGATGCCTTGAGGCATGCGGGTCGATGATAGCGTCAACGGTACCTGGTTAGGTATTTTGGGTTTGGCTAACCCAACGTTCCTCGTGCGATGAGGGGATCAGTTACCCGCTGTACCCCATGGAGTCTTTGACTTCATAACGCAACGGTGGACCGCTACCCGCTCACCCACCCGCGCGGTTGATGTGTCTGGTTTCCCCAGTTAGGAGTGTTGAGCCGGGCTCGCTACCCTGCAAGATTATGCTTCCTTCTGGCTGTGCCAGCTCATCGCGAGATGCTAGGATAGCACTGTTTGATTTATTGATGATATGTGATATGTTTGTATTACAGATTATGCTATCTTATGCTCACTAGCTTTAATTAGCTAACAGATACTCTCCAAATGTTACAGGTGATACTTAGGCATGTGAGCCTGGGTGCCTGCTGGTTGTACTTAACTTTTGGAGGAACACTTGTCTTTACTCTGATTGTATATGTTTGTTTCGGGTGGTCGGTGGACAATTTCGGTAACACCAACAGTACTTTATGTATCGTGGCTGATTTTGTTGTAATTAATAGCCACTTTTATAATTCCGCTGCTATTATTAAGTTTTGAAAAACAGGTTTGGTCTAAGTTCAGTTTACAAATGGATCGAGGCAGTTTGGATTCTTGACCTTCTATTATTAAAATGAAAAATCTGGTTTTCAAAATCGCGGTTTTACAAGTTGGTATCAGAGCCTAGGTTTGAGTGAATCGGGTACTTGTAAGAGTATTCAGTCTCAAACCCAGGCCCGACCATTGTTTAGTGTTCCTCGGGGGGGTCGTGGGGTGTGTAAGAGAGTGTTATGTTTGTAATATGCCATTGTTTGTTTGCTTGTTATGCTAATAATATTTGATAAAAGTACTAAGTATGTTATCTATGTTTTGTTTGACCAGATTATTAAAAGAATAATATGGCTGAACATGGAGATAGAGAGGCTTACATAAGAGACTTAGAGGCTCGTTTGAAAGCTTCGGAGGAAAGAGTACTTGTGCAACCGGTGGCAGAACCCAAGATGTCACCGGATCTTAAAATTTTTCTATCTTGCCAGCCACCTACCTTTGAGGGTAGCATAGATCCAAGTGTTACTGAGAGGTGGATCCGCGAGATGGAGTTAGCTTTCGACAACAGCAGTTGTAAGGAATCCAACAAAGTGGGATTTGCTCGGAAGCAGTTACGGGGTAATGCACAGACATGGTAAGACACCGTGATCTCATCCACGCCAGCAGAAGTGAGAGCTACGTATACTTGGGCAAATTTTGTGACAATTCTCCGAAGTAAGTATTGTTCAGATCAAGTGATGGATAGATTGGAGGAGGAGTTCATGGCATTAAAAAAAGGGGATAAACCGGTCGAAGACTTAATCGAGCGGTTTTCTGATAAGATGAGGTTTGTGAATCATTTGCTGCAAGATGAAAAGTCAAAGATAAAAAGGTTTGCCAAAACTCTTCCACCGGATTATCGAGCTTCAGTTAGGAGTGCTCTGTCTTTGGATATCGCGTTCGAGATGACGCGACAGTATGAAAGCGATCACGCGCAGAAGAAGGAATCTACGAGTGGGGGTTTTAAGAGGAAATTTGATCAGTCTTCGGGGTCGAGGAATTGGAGTGGTGGGTCTCGCCAGCAACAGGGTACCAAGAGATATAGCCCGTCTACCACTCCATGGTGTCCCCAATGTCGTTCTAACCACACTGGTCATTGTACCCGGGACACAGCCCGTTGTTACAAATGCGGGCAGAAGGGGCATTTTACTGATGCATGTCAATTTAAAGGAAATGTTTGTTATAAATGCTTCAAACCGGGACATCGCTCGTCTGAATGCAGATCAAGTCAGGGACGGGGATCAGGAGGAGCCGGAGGATCATCGTCGGGGCCGAAAAAGGAGAATACACCACGAGCAGCTGGCAGGGCTTTTCAGATGACGGCCGATGAGGCCAGGACAGCAGGTGATGTTATTACAGGCACATTCTTAATTAATTCAATGTCTGCATGTATTTTGTTTGATTCTGGTGCTACTTACTCCTTTATTTCTCCGAAATTCTGTGAGAAAACTCAACTTCCTAGTTCTCTTATGACAAGTCCTATTGATGTGGAAGTTGCTGATGGTAAGTTAGTGCACGTTACTTCATCAATTCCACAAACTTCACTTGAAATTGACAGTCATAGTTTTCCTATATCTTTGTTGCTTTTGTCTATCTCTGGTTTTGATGCGGTTGTTGGCATGGATTGGCTTGTTAATCAGAATGCTGAAATTCTATGTTCTAAAAAGCTAATCAAGATTCCTCTACCCAATGGGTCATATGCTATGGCTCGTGGCGAACGGAGGAAGTCTGAAATTCCATTGATCTCAACAGTGAAAGCTCACAAATCAATAGCCAAAGGATGTGATTCTTACTTGGCTTATGTGGTTGACACGAAAATGGAAAAGAAAGCTGTTAGTGATATAAGGGTGGTGTCGGAATACCCTGATGTCTTTCCTAATGAGTTACCCGGATTACCGCCAATACGAGATGTAGAATATCAAATTCATCTTGTTCCAGGTGCTACACCTGTAGCAAGAGCTCCTTATCATCTCGCTCCATCTGAAATCCGCGAGATGATGACTCAAATTCAAGAACTCCTTGATAAAGGCTTTATACGTCCCAGCTCTTCGCCTTGGGGAGCTCCAGTCTTATTTGTCAAAAAGAAAGACGGGACGATGCGTATGTGCATACACTACAGGGAGTTAAATAAAAGAACTGTAAAGAATAAGTACCCTCTTCCTCGCATAGATGATTTGTTTGATCAGCTACAGGGTGCTACTTGTTTTTCTAAGATCGACCTTCGATCTGGTTATCATCAAGTTCGGGTACGTGAGGAAGATATTCCAATCACAGCTTTTCGAACCAGATACGGGCATTATGAATTTCTGGTGATGCCTTTTGGTTTGACAAATGCTCCGGCTGTGTTTATGGACTTGATGAATCGAGTCTGTCGTCCTTTTCTTGATAAGTTCGTGATAGTATTCATTGACGATATTCTCATATATTCCAAGTCTGAGGCAGAACACGAGACTCATCTTCGTATGGTTCTTGATACTCTTTTACGTGAGCATTTATATGCTAAGCTTTCTAAGTGTGAGTTCTGGCTTGAAAAATACATTTCCTTGGTCATGTTATATGCAAGGATGGTGTAATGGTTGACCCAGTCAAATTTGAGGCCGTGATGAATTGGGGAATTCCTAAAACTCCATCTGAAATCAAAAGCTTCTTAGGACTCGCTAGTTACTATCGGCGATTCATTCAGAATTTCTCCAAAATAGCAGGTCCTTTAACTAAACTCACGCGAAAGGATGTTGCTTATGATTGGTCTGCTGAACAAGATAAGGCCTTTCAAACTCTGAAACAGTTGTTATGTCAAGCTCCAATTCTAACCTTACCTAATGGGTCGGAAGACTTTGTTGTTTATTGTGATGCCTCGTATGCAGGTTTGGGAAGTGTCTTAATGCAAAGAGACAAGGTAATTGCTTATGCTTCTCGGAAATTAAAGCCTCACGAGAAGAACTACCCAACACACGATCTTGAATTGGCTGCCGTAGTATTTGCTTTGAAACTATGGCGCCATTATCTTTATGGCACTAAGTGTGTGGTATACACAGATCATAAAAGTTTGCAATATGTTTTCACTCAAAAGGAGCTTAATATGAGGCAACGGAGATGGTTAGAGTTGATTAAAGACTATGACTGTGAAATCAAATATCACCCGGGAAAGGCGAACATTGTAGCAGATGCATTAAGCCGAAAAGGCTCTTCGGAGAATGTCAGATTCATGAAGCTTACTATCGTATCTGATATCATTACTCGGCTTAAGGAGGCGCAACAAGAGGCTTTGTTAGAGGCTAACTTGAAAGCAGAAAGAATGACTAAACTGAAGGATCAACTGGAAGATGACAACCGTGGGCTAAAGACTTTTAAATCCCGAATCTGGGTGCCTAGCCTTGGAGGAAATCGTGATCTAATTCTCCAGGAGGCTCATAAGTCAAAGTTGTCTATTCACCCTGGATGTACTAAAATGTATCATGATCTTAGGGTGCTTTATTGGTGGCCCACATTGAAGCGTGATATAGCTTCATGTGTCGAAAAATGTCAAACATGTGCACAAGTCAAGACGGAACATCAAAAGCCTTATGGTAATTTGCAGCAATTGCCAATTCCGGAATGGAAGTGGGATAATATTACCATGGATTTTGTCACTAAATTGCCCAGGACTTTAAAAGGGCATGATATGATCTGGGTAATAGTCGATCGTCTCACTAAAAGTGCACATTTTCTTGCAGTCTGCGAATCTTGGTCTATGACTCGCCTTGCTCAGTTGTATATCAACGAAATTGTGTCTCGTCACGGTATTCCTTTGTCTATTATTTCTGATAGGGATACTCGTTTTGCATCAAACTTTTGGGCCAGTCTTCAACGGGAACTTGGTACTCGTGTTCATTTGAGTACCGCATACCACCCCCAGACTGACGGACAGTCCGAAAGGAATATTCAAACTCTTGAAGACATGTTACGCGCGTGTGTACTTGAATATGGTGGTTCGTGGGATTCTCATCTACCTTTGATCGAATTTGCTTATAATAATTCGTATCATTCTAGCATTGGTATGCCACCATATGAGATGCTTTACGGTAGGCATTGTCGTACCCCTACTTGTTGGCTAGAACCGGGAGAGAAACAATATGCAGGACCGGATCTGGTTCAAATTACAGCCGATAAAGTCAAAGTTGCACGTGAAAAGCTAAAGGCGGCTCGTGATAGACAAAAGATGTATGCTGATCCGAAACGTAGACCTGTTACCTTTGAAATTGGTGACCGGGTATTCTTGAAGGTTTCTCCATGGAAGGGCATAATTCGGTTTGGTAAGAAGGGCAAGTTAAGTCCTCGTTACAATGGTCCTTTCAAGATTCTTGCCAAAGTCAACGAGCAGACTGTATCTTTGGAATTGCCTCCAGAATTGTCAGGTATTCACAACACTTTCAATGTTTGTTATCTTCGAAAGTGTAAAGTGGAGGAAGATCAGATTTTGCCTCTACAAGATCTAAAGATAGATTCTACCAAGCGATTGGTGGAAGAACCTATTGAAATCTTAGATACTAAGGTCAAGTGGTTGAGAAAGAAGAACATCCGATTGGTCTTGGTCAAGTGGAAACACAACCTTGGGTCAAACTTGACGTAGGAAACTGAGGATGACATGAAGGCCCGATATCCCCACTTGTTTACTGAAGAGCAGATTCCGAGGACGGAATCTTCTTAAGGGGGGTAGATTTGTAACATCCTCAAATGGGCCCAGTCGTATATACTATCGGTACGTTCCAAGTCTCGAGTTTATTAGTAAATTTTAGAATTATATTAAATATTAAAATTATTATTAAAATAATTAAGAAATCTCCGTTAATAAAATATTAAACGGTTTTGAATAAGGATTCCGGAAACATCTCCGTTAGTTGAAACGGGCAAGTGGGTATTAAGTTGTAAGTTGAGAAGGGGAACAAAATACCCCATTTGGATAAAATTGGAGACCTTAAGTCGGCCTCCCTTCTCAAACACAACCCGTACGTACACTTCCTCACTTCTCTCTTGTTCTTGAACCTTGAAGGAGTAAATCAAAGGAGAAATCATCAAATCTATCTGTTCTTGCAGCAAATTCAAGTTTCAATCTGTTCTAAATCATCTCCTTCCTCTTTGTAAGTCCATTTTCTCCATCTTCTTCATTGTTCTTGAGTTTGAAGCTTTAGGTCAAAAATGGCAAAATTCGAATTAGCCATCCATAGTTGGTTTCAAGTTTTCCAATCTGTTCCTTTATGATTTCTAAGTGTTTAGAAATCAATTTCAGTAATTAAAGTGATGATTTTGGTGTTGTTTCATGAAATTCATGAAATGGGTCAAAATGGAAGAATTTGATCCCATACCTTTAATTCTTGATTAGAGATTGTTATATGTTTGTTTTTGGACTCATTTTGATACCTTGAATGTTATGCAAACACTGGAAATTGAATCGGGAATGCTGGAAATGAGTTTGGGTTGAAAATGGACTGAACAGGGGCTGTTTCTCGCACACTGTCTGCAGGATGGTTCCTACGGCCGTAGTAGGTTTCCCCTACGGCCGTAGAAGGGTGTTCAAAAATAGTCCTACGGCCGTAGGGCCTTTTTCATACGGCTGTAGGGGCTGGTGTTTATGAACAGTGCACTGTTGTACTGATTTTCGATGTTTTGTTTCACGGGACAATTGTTTAGGGTTCTAAGTAATTTGAGGACATTATTAGGGGTATCATATGAGTTATATTAGTTAATGTACTTGTGTGAAGTGACTAAACATGAGTATTATCTTATAGGTAAACTGTACGACTCCGAAGAAGAACGAGACGATCACGATATTGTTTGCTTTAGCCTTTAGCCTCTCAGGTGAGTATAGGATAACATACGAATTAATATAAACATGTTACATGTTACTAGTATGTGCAAGTAGTTCCATGAAAGGTAATTCACACTGTTGTATGCTTGAAATGCGTACTGTATGCTATATTCATGCATGACATACGTAACTGTTGAATCATGATTGTAATATGATATGTATGCGCGCTATGAGGCCCGGAATGGGTCAGTTTTGTGTTTATGAACGGATCCGAGATATGGGGGCTATTTGTAGTCCTTGATTGAGGCCAGACTGCGGTCTGGGATGCCTTGAGGCATGCGGGTCGATGATAGCGTCAACGGTACCTGGTTAGGTATTTAGGGTTTGGCTAACCCAATGTTCCTCGTGCGATGAGGGGATCAGTTACCCGCTGTACCCCATGGAGTCTTTGACTTCATAACGCAACGGTGGACCGCTACCCGCTCACCCACCCGCGCGGTTGATGTGTCTGGTTTCCCCAGTTAGGAGTGTTGAGCCGGGCTCGCTACCCTGCAAGATTATGCTTCCTTCTGGCTGTGCCAGCTCATCGCGAGATGCTAGGATAGCACTGTTTGATTTATTGATGATATGTGATATGTTTGTATTACAGATTATGCTATCTTATGCTCACTAGCTTTAATTAGCTAACAGATACTCTCCCAATGTTACAGGTGATACTTAGGCATGTGAGCTTGGGTGCCTGCTGGTTGTACTTAACTTTTGGAGGAACACTTGTCTTTACTCTGATTGTATATGTTTGTTTAGGGTGGTCAGTGGACAATTTCGGTAACACCAACAGTACTTTATGTATCGTGGCTGATTTTGTTGTAATTAATAGCCACTTTTATAATTCCGCTGCTATTATTAAGTTTTGAAAAACAGGTTTGGTCTAAGTTCAGTTTACAAATGGATCCACGCAGTTTGGATTCTTGACCTTCTATTATTAAAATGAAAAATCTGGTTTTCAAAATCGCGGTGTTACATCCCGATTATTGCAGAATCTTTCACACCCTCCCCCGCAATGGTTTGAACCCGAATACCCAAGGTTTGGTCACTTCCGACACCCGAGTACCGTTTAACAGGAAAGGTGTACCATTAGGTGGGTAGCACACTGATCTAAGATTTTTCTAAAAAGGATTTCAAAAGTTTCTGACGAGAAAAACTTTTTGCCAGTTTTCTTTAAAACGACTGTTTAATAATTAACTATTATTAAAACCTTGTTTTATTTCATCGTGAGAATCACAACCACGCATATATAATATGTAAAGAAATAAAACAACCATAAAAACTATGCCTTAGCCTTGCCCTTAACTAATGTCGGTTTCGTGAGCCACACGAAGAACCCGACGGTCAAAACCTAAGTGGAAAAACACAACACACATGGCATTGCACTCTGAAGCTCCCACTGGCTCCATCATCCAATACTGCTCTCTGCTCCTTGCTCCTTGTATCAGCTTCAAATATATTCTAATAAAACTATTCTATTCTATCACCTAAAAACTAGAAATAAAAGAACAAGATTTTCAAAGGCACGCAGACCCGCTAATCTAATACTTTTACAAAATAGAATAGGGGTTGCAAGTGGCATGCAGGCCTTCCCACACCATAGAATATATTATATATCAAAAACAACCACAAGTACAGTAAATAAAACAATCCACAAGGTCTAAAGGGCTCGGCTATGGCATCTCAAACATGTATTAAAACGAATATATGAAGTAAAACTACAACTGATTTCTAATTATTCACCTTGACGAAAAGATACTGATTTTAACAACCTGTTAAAATCCCTTATGTTGTTTCACTGATATTTGCAATAAAATATATTTTAAGTTTCATACTTGATGTTTAATCAAAAACTTAAAATAATATTTTAATCTTGAAATTAAAATAATAACCGTATTTTAACTCCACTTTTAACCACGCATACCCGAACCACTAACTGGGCCGAATACATGAACCTGGGTCAAAAGATATGAACCGGGCCGAAAACCAGAACTTGGTTGGGCCGTAGCCCTCTCGGACGCAAAACCGCAGCCGGGCCAGCCTTGGGCCGTGGCTCTTGGGCCGTAGCCCACCACGCCGTAGCGCCGCCAGCCTGCCGCCGCCTGCCACCTCTCGACCGTCAACCACCACGCTGGTGGTTCCGATCAGACTGCACCGCCCCGCCTGGGACCGTCGCCGACCAACGACATCCGCCGGCTGGGATGCCGCCGATCAACGACAGCCGCCTGAGGCCGCCGCCAATGAGGGTGGTTCGGTTTGTATTTTGCGCAAATAACAACAATAAAAAAAACAGATTTAAAGGATTAATTTAACAAACTGTTTATCCAAAACTAATTAATTAATCCTTATAAAAATCAAAACTTGATTCCTATTTACTTGGATAATCAAAAAGCTTTTTCTTGGATAAAAAGAAGCCTATTTTATCAGAATAAAAAGAAACCTACCTAGTTCCCTACGAGGTCAGAAGTGGCTCTGATACCACTGAAGGGTTTTGTAGGGTATAAAAAACATATCAGAATAACATGCACAGCGGAATAAAGCAAAACCCCCTCCAGTGATCTCATCTAACTCGTACAGAAACTAAAAGAGAAGTAGATGATTACAAGTTATACCTTTGCAGTTCAACTTGAAACTTCAATCCTAGAATGCTAAAGGTAGAACACCGCTACTGCACCACCTCGAACAGGCTGCTAGACCGCCAAGGACTTTACCAATGATCGAAACTTGATCCCTTGTGTGTGTGTGTATCACGTCGCCTACCACCTTGGTGGTTCTCGGTTTTTGCGCCGATCGAGAGAGAGAGAGGGGGAGGATTAGGGTTAATTTTCTAACTTGTAATTATCTTAATGTGTTTCTAATGTTTAATAAGGTATTTATATATATAACCTTATTAAAGCCCAAACCCGTTTAATTAAAGCCCAGCTTTAATTAAATTATCAAGTAATTACAGAAAACACCCTTAACATTTCTAATTAATTAATAACTATTAATTAATTTGTCCTGTTAATATTTAAACTAAATATTAACTTCTTCTTTAATAAATAATTATTTTTTTCCTTTCTCTCAATAATTAATTAACTAATTAATTATTCTTACACATGGTAAAATCCAGATGGTTCTAATTGGGTGTGTAGCAGTGTGATCCTTTAGTGTCACATAATATTAGACACGATGATACATGTTATATATCTTTGCACACAATCTAACAGTTAGCACATTCGGTCTTCGACACACGGGTCTCTTTATATAGTGGAAATGATAAATTTAAAATCATTAATCAATTGGTCGAATTATTTTTAATAATTGTAATGAATTTTTTAAACATTGTTACTCAAAATTTTTAGTGCTTTTGAATGATTTTTAAACTATGAACATTGACTAAGCCTTAGAGAACTAACTAAGTTTGAGGTAACTAACCAAACCTTTGATGTAACTAACTAAGTTTGAGGTAACTAACAAGTTTTATGGTAAATGACCTAGCCTTTGAGATAAGTAATCAAGTATGAGACAATTGATCAAGCCTTTGAGAAGACTCATCAAGTTTGAGATAGCCGATCAAGTCTTTGAGATTACTGCTAAGTCTGAGATAAAGTTCATCTACATATCCCAAACACCAACTCTAAATTAAATATTAAACACTAGATTGAAACCGAAGATTCCAATTTCATTTCGTTTCAAACTTGATAAAATGAAAACCCGAAGCATTAAGTTCATTTATTAGAAGGATTGAGTTGTTATGAGACCTTTTGTGAAGCTACTGTTCCGCACACTCACTCACGGCGGAACCAAACTATAACATCCCATTTTTTTAATAAACCGTCACTTTTGACTACCAAATGAAGTGGTCAGGAATGTCATCGGGAGGCATGATCATTTCGGTACACGACCTTTCGAAAAATCCAACAACGAAGCTGATACGACTATTCTAGACACCTGATTGGTTATATTGATTTGTAAAGTGTTTGTTAAAACACCAAGTAAATAACCTTGACAAACAAAACATTCAAACCAGAGTTTTCATACTAAACATAATTTATAGAACATAATAGCGGAAGACTTTTAATATATGAGCTGTCTTCACAAAAGAAAGTGTAGATAATGCTCATAGAGTCAACAACTTTTTTACCCTTATAATTAAGAATATCTAGCCATTCTTATAAGTGGGTGTGAATTATTGAAAGATGATTTATACACAACAAAGATTTTATATACACAAAGATATGACATTTTACTCTTATAAAATTGTGAATTATATTTCTCATCAATATATTTAAGGATATTATTGTTTAGACATATATAAAAATGAAAAATACAAATATTGTGCAATTGATGCATAATAGAGAAATATTTACGGAAATACAAAAGTAATGGAGCCCCAACAATATTTACGGAAATACAAAAGTAGTAGGCCACTTGATAATTTGATATTCATTATTCAAGCTCATCAGCTGCTATCTAGGGTTTTGAAGTCTACCAGAAAAAACTTCCTTTAAACCCCCAAAATCCAATCTCATTATTCTATCTCCTCTTCCAAGAATTTCAATTTTCACATACAGCGATCTCATATGCTTCAATCAGCTCGAAAAGGAGTGTACTTGATCTATAGCTAGGTAACTTCTATCGCTAATTTCTCAATTTCGTGCTTAATTTGTTATCCAGCATTCTGTAAATTAGATAGATTGTAGTTTCTGTTCGATTAAAGAGTTCTGTTTTAGATAATTTGTAGCTTCTGTTCAATTTAGGTTAATTATTTCTGTATTAGTTCGAAAACATGGGGAAATCTGGAGGTAGGAAGAAGAAGGGCGGTGGTGTTAATCAAACTCAAAACCCTAGTCAAACCGAGAGTCATGTATCGGGAGTTAACACAAAACCTTTATCAACGATGTCTAATGGTGGTGGCGGTGGTGGTGGTATTGATTTGGAGTCCACCATTTTTCTGAAGAGAGCTCATGAGCTTAAAGAAGAAGGGAACAAAAGGTTTCAAGCTAAGGATTTTGTGGGTGCACTTGAACAGTATGAGAATGCCCTTAAGCTCACCCCTAAGACCCATCCAGACCGAGCCGTGTACCATAGCAATAGAGCTGCTTGTTTGATGCAAATGAAGCCCATAGATTACAAGATGGTGATATCTGAGTGCTCCATGGCGCTTCAGGTTCAGCCTCGGTATGTTCGGGCCTTGCTTCGTAGGGCTCGGGCTTTTGAGGCGGTAGGGAAGTATGAAATGGCTATGATGGATGTGCAAACGCTCTTAGGTGCTGAACCAAACCATCGGGATGCTTTGGAGATTGCCCGAAGGCTGCGAGCTCCGATCATCGGGGCTCGCCAGGAGGCCCAACAGGACCTTCAGAGCCGCCCTTCACCTGCGGCTTTAGGGGCTTCTGCTATCCGTGGGGCCCCCATTGCTGGGCTTGGACCTTGTCTCCCAGCACGTCCTGTTCAGAAGAAAACCAGTCCCGGGACAGTTGGTGTTACTAATAACAAGCTAGATAAGACGTATCCGGTCCCACCTATTGAAATCGATCAGGAAGTCAAAACAACCCAAATGCCAAAGCTTGTTTTGAAGCCTTCAAGTGGTCCTCCTAATAAATCTAGTGCTACTGATGACAAGGATAAGCGGAATGAAAAGCTGATGTCTTCAAAACCGCCTGCTTTGGAGGTTGCAGTTCAATGGAGATCTTTGAAACTTGTGTATGATCATGATATACGGCTTGCACAAATGCCTGTGAACTGCAGCTTTAAACTGCTGAGAGAGATTGTTAGCAAAAGGTTTCCATCTTCGAAATCTGTCCTGATAAAATACAAGGATGATGATGGGGATTTAGTGACTATAACCTGTACCCGTGAGCTCAGATTGGCTGAATCCATTGCAGATGGTCTTGTTATTCCAGATAAAGAATCTGATATAGAGAAATTCGACTTATTTGGGATGTTGAAATTGCATGTTGTTGAGGTTAGTCCAGAGCAGGAACCGCCACTATTAGAAGAAGTAGAGGAGGTAGAAGAAGAGAAGCCTGTTGAGATCGAGGCGGTTGAAGGAGACAATAGTGGGTCCCCTTCTAATTCAGAGAATGAACAAAAGATAGAAAAAGAAGCTGATTTAACAGAAAAACCGGCAGCTTCAGAGGATCCTGAGTTGAAAGAAGTGGAAATGGACGATTGGCTTTTTGAATTTGCTCAACTATTCCGTACCCATGTCGGGATTGATCCAGATGCTCATATCGACCTTCACGAGCTTGGAATGGAAATGTGCTCTGAAGCCCTTGAAGAAACCGTCACTAGTGAAGAAGCTCAAACTCTATTCGACAAAGCTGCCTCAAAGTTCCAAGAAGTGGCGGCTTTGGCTTTCTTTAATTGGGGAAACGTTCACATGTGTGCAGCAAGGAAACGGATCCCTATTGATGACTCAGGTGATCAAGAAATGGTGGCTAGCCGACTTCAAGCAGCATACGATTGGGTGAGAGAGAAATACACATTAGCAAGAGAAAAATATGAAGAGGCGTTGTTAATAAAACCAGACTTTTACGAAGGATTACTAGCATTAGGCCAGCAACAGTTTGAAATGGCGAAACTTTATTGGTCCTTTGTAGTTGCCAAGAAAGATGATTTGTCAAAGTGGGACCCAACAGAAACAATTAAGCTTTTCGACAGTGCTGAAGAGAAGATGAAGTCTGCAACAGAAATGTGGGAAAAACTTGAGGAACAAAGAGCCAAAGAAGCTAAAGATCCTAATGTCAGCAAGAAAGAAGAATTATTAAAGAAGAAGTCAAAGACTGGTGCTGATGTGTCCGGTGACGAGGCAGCAGAACAAGCAGCTGTTATGAGATCTCAAATACATCTCTTTTGGGGTAATATGCTTTTTGAAAGATCTCAAGTCGAGTGTAAGTTGGGTCTAAACGGTTGGAAGAAAAACTTAGACACAGCAGTTGAACGGTTTAAGCTGGCTGGTGCATCAGAGGTTGACATAGCAACAGTTCTCAAGAACCATTGCTCTAATGCAGAAAGTGTGGAAGGTGATGACAAAAAGGCAAAAGCTTCAAGTCCAGAAGCAGTAAACAAAGAAGACAATGGCGAACAATCTTAAAAAGGTATGATTTTTTTTCTTTTTCTTAACTTCAACGCAACAATTTTCGTGTGTTTGTGATGTTAGATTTGAGGAAGGGTTTGTGAGAGACAATTTGGCACCATACTGTCTCATTCTTTGGATCATAAGTTTTAGGTGATGCTAATTTTTTCTCACCTAAACCTTCTTTTAATGACAAGATGCTCTCAGGTTCCCCTTGGGGGTTCCTAATCTCTTATGATCAACAGCATGAATCTACTCCGATTGGACCATAATGTTTGATCCTTGCGCAAAATAAACTAACCCGACTCTTGAGTCTTGTCAATTTGTCATATCTTTTCATCTTTTGGTTCACATCCTCCCTTATTTTTTTGATGTTGAAAAGTATTTTAGACATTTGACTAGTAGAGTTAACAGGGGATTGTTGGGATTGTTGGGAAAGGTTCATTTTTTTATTTTCGCTTGACGGGTTGTTGACTAGCCAACATCGAGAGAGGTTCTGAATCTTTCTACTAAATATTTCTCTACCCATCATCCTACACACCACATGAAAATAAGTGTGAAAATCAACATAGGAGATGTAGTAAGAGTATGTAGGAAGATTTAGTATTTTGGAAGGGCATTTTGGACAGGCCAGGAAAATGTTGAACGAAAACCGCCAATTATAGCCAATTAGTTTTCAGTTGGATCCCTACATGAACTCCACGTAACCCATAAGTATCCACGTGTTAGGCGTGAAAAAAACACACGTGAGTGGCCGTGTTGAGTAATATCCCAGCATAAGACGAAAAGTGATTTTTTAATGTGCTTAATAAAAGTCATGATGTACTTCACTTATAACTAATTGATTTTGAGCTAGAACTCTACCAACTTACCATTCCAATCCAAACTGATAAATTCGGTCAAGCACATTAAAAAGTGTGATTGTGAATGATAATTTAGGGTTGTAAGCGAGCCTAGATGAGCTCAACACTAAACGTGCTCGGCTCCTTTTAGAAGCCCGAGCTTCTTTTGAGCATGTACTATGCAACTTGAGCTTGGCTCATGAAGCATGTAGGGAGCTCGGGATTAACTTGTCAATGCTGGTTTGTTCGTGAAGCCTAGACGAGTTTAAGTTGGGCTCGGGATCTAACTCATTAATAACAAAACTCTAGCTCACTTACCGACAAATTTAAGCTTGTTAATGAGCTCGTTTCGCATAATTGAAATGACAACAAATTGTAAATATCATTTACCTCATAATATTGAAACATAATTAAAATTGCTGTCACACATCATTATATAAAAATTCAAATGTATTCAAGAGACACATGTACATAAAAATATCAACTGCATAAAAAAATATATAGCAAGAGATTGGAAATACTTATTTTCACATGTAATGATAATTGCAAAACTGCATAAAATTAGAGGTTTTGAAGCGGCCACCTTACTAGGGCTGCACATGAGTCGAACTTTTATTTGGTTATTCAACTCGAGCTCGAACACTTTCGAGTCGAGCTTTTATCGAGTCGAACTTTTATTTGGTTACTCACTTCTTTATTTTTCATTGTGAAATTCCCAATGGGTGTGACCTTGATAAACATCTTTTAAATTTGGTTACTACTCTGTGAAATTATTTTCCTTATTTAAAAATTGTTTTTGTATAAATATTCGAGTTTTTCAATTCGAATTCAAGATGTTGTAAAATCCTCTTCGAGCATAACCCGAGGCTATATCATGAAGGTTAATTAAGCTATTGAGACGAGGTCAAGTTTGCTTAAAGTACTCAAATCTTGTTAAGCTAGAGATTGGCTCGACTCATTTACAGCCCTATATCTCACCATTTCTATATTTCACTACCATATGCAAGTAACTGATCAATCAAAACAATCATTCCACATAATACTATAGGTCATTTAGTTATATCAAAATAAAATCATTAAATCATAGTATTGGCTCCCATTATACTCCTTAAACATCATTCGTACTCTAGTAGCATGAAACAGTACCAACACACCGAAACACAATAATTGGAACTACATTAGGCCCAAAAATAGTACAACGTTTATCTTTATAGACGTTTTTGTAATTTCATACATTGTCTAATCCAACCCCCTTCACAAAATAATATCTGAATCGTGTCAGGTTTCAATAAAGTTTGGCATGGTTCTATGCTCACATTAAATGTTGACTTGAAAGCAATCGTGAAAATAGAAATTGCAAGTAATACATAGTCATCTTTGATATTTTTCAACTTTTGCATGTTCCACCATTCCAAGGCGTTAAACGAATGCATTCTTCGTGGTCCTTGCACCGTATGTATGTAATACTTTGTGGTCCTTTCACGTCCACACTTTCAATAAACCGCTCAAATGTCTCTCTTAGAGATGGAGGAATCGGGCAATGGAGGGCTCGATAGGCGACATACGAGTAATCGGGGATTCCATTGAAGTTGGGACATGGGACGAGGGAAGTAAAATGGGAATGATGAATGGTGAAAGTAACTTAGGGAAAAATACTGAATTTTGAAATTTTATTTTTCATTATGAAGTTTTTTATGTTCTTATACTTCATTACCCTCTCTAGCTACTAAACACATGTAGAATATGCTTATTCTCTGTTATAATACTTTATATTGATTTTAACACTTATCTTGATCTAGTAAGTTGAAAGATTAGTAGAAAGATCTAGCAAGATACATAACTTCTCTATTCATATTTTATTATATATGTAAGTAATAAGAATAAAATATAAAATCATAATATGTTATACAAAGGCTTGTTTAAGCTCACATGCTTACATGAACCCTTACCTGGAAGCTCGAACCCATACTCGTTAGTTAAATGGGTTTTATTTAAAGTCTCGTTTATTTCGTGTTTTTAACGATCTGAGCTCGGGTATTTGTGAGACACATTTACAGTACTAGTTTAAATTTTAAAATCAAACAATTTTTTAAAGTATTCAGATAAATTAGGTGTTTTTTTTAATTAAATAGTTTGCAATACATGTTTTTTCTATATCACTCTCAACACAACTTATGCATTATAAATTGTACAAATATCTCTCCATACAAGTTGAATTTATAGTCTAAAGTTCGTTTAGTTTTTTCTTATAAAAAATTCTAAATTGTTCATTATTATAATCCTTTTAAGAAATCTGTAGTTTTCATTTAAATTTAGTTTTTTAATTTTTTTTCTTAACATATTTAAAAATATAATATAAAAGTATTAAATGTGTTTTAAAATGATAAAAACAAATCATATTTCAAAATAATAAAATATTATTAGAAAGTTGTTAGATGTTTCTTAGAAAAACAATATAATATAATAAGAAATGTTCGCTATAATTCATAGTCATAAAGGATTAATTTTAGCCTTTGGATCAGTCTCATCAATTGTCCAGATTGAATTTTAAAATTTTGGGCGGAGTGACATTTTCGTAATTCACATGTGATGTTTTTACAATCACATGTGATTGAATATTAAAGTTTCAGGACTATATTTTTTACATGAACTTTATGGAACATAACTTATAATATAATAATAATATAATAATGTTACCTTTCTAGTAAACTTGAGTTATCTATTTAGTCACTCTTTATTTCCCTTTTTTTTAATCATTTGATATTTGCGAGTTTCTTTTATTTATTTTACGGACATAACTTATTCAAAAATATTCAATTTTATAAATTTTATGTTTATATGTAACTTTAGAACTTACTTTATAATTTGTATACCTTTTTTGTGGATTACTCAATAACTTTTGATTGATATATATACCTTTTTTTTTTGTTAGAAATTAGATTTTATAATTCTCATTTAGTAAAAACATATTTACATTACCTACATTGTTATTAATAATACTTTTCTGACAAGTTCTTTTATTTTATTAACTATATTACATACATTTAACATTCTATAAACTAAAAGGACAAAGTTGTCTTTACATATCAATTCAATGCCACCAATTATAGCCAATATTCAAAATTATCCATTTTAACATGTTACCGAGCTTCATGTCATAATCTAGAACATAATACAGGAAATTTAGCACAATTTTTTTTTTATCATTAACAAAGAATGTTGCTAGTCTTCAATTACACTTACAATACAAGAACAAATTTGAGCAAACCTCATGAAAAACCTCAAGTATAACACTATGAAATTCCTCAGAATTCATTGATATATAACAATTCAAAAGCCGGCGAAGATCTTTAGGCTCACGGACTCGGTTTGCAGTGATCATCTCCATCATGGAGTCGCGAAAATCTTGTCTAAGGTTATAAGATGATTTCTCCATGGCCACCATTACAAACAATTGGTTGCTCTCTTCTTTTACCCTTCTTCTCCTCTCTTCATATCTTCTTTCTTGCCTTTCTTTAATTATCTGGTCTAATCGTTCTTGAACCATGGCGTGTGCAAGACTCGAGACTGTTGGGAAACGGTCAGATTTCCTGCTTTCGGTTTCTTCACAAGAAGAAGAAACACTAAGCCTACAATTGCAACAGAATGTCCTGCATCCTTTATATGGAAGTTTTTGCTTCTTGAGAAGCCCTCTTGAGGTTTGCATTCTGATAGAGCAGGATCTTATCAACACTGTGTGTGTGTGTGTGTTGTGTGTGTGTGTGTGTAAAAAAGATATATTTATGGCAAGTGAGTATGAGACCAAAAGCAAAAAGAAAAAGATAGTGAAGTAGGAGATCTCATGATTGTGTCACTAAGAATTCAGTGAATCATCCAATCAATATACAATTCTGTATCCACATTCCAGTTAGAGTGTGATAACCCATGGTGAATGTAGAGCTTGATTAGAGTGTGTTTAAATTAATTATTGCAACTTGAAGTCACAATAATTGGTTTACAGTGCCAAAAGGGAGTTGATCCATACACAACAATTTTTAGCCGTACACAACAAGGTACAAACATTTATTGCACATGGTACAAGTTGATGATGCATAGATTTGTTGTGTATGACTAAATTTTTTGTGAGCGAATCACAACATATTTGTAAGCTTCACAGAATTCACGACAACGTTCGTCTTTACAGAATAATTGAATACCAAATAATCAGCTCCCATGATGGTAGCTTAGCAGTTGGGCCAATGGCTTACGTTATTTACCACCTCCTTGTTGGCTACAAGACCGGTCAGTGTGGGACCCAAAAAAACATGTATAACTCACATGTTGATACACTTATTTTAACACTGTTCATATGTCACATGAGTATTCCCTGTCATTTGAACAAACCTAATTAACCTAAAACACCACATGGCCTCATCATTGAAAAGAACCTTTTTACTCCAAAGCATAGCACTAAAAACTTATTCTGCATCCTAAACTCTGCCAAACAATCACTTTTCATCAGTTTTCTAATACCCTTTTGGCATTTGAGAATTGCCAACATGTTTGGTGAATTGCTGACATGGCAGCAGCATCACTCCTTAAAGAAAGCTCATAGCTTTGCAGGGTTCTTTACATTAGTTATTCTCTCCTACTGAATCATGGGTACATAATGATTAACACTAAGCTACTTTAATCAACACATGATATATAATATTATCTCCATTAAGGATTAATTAACCTCAAAATATCAGTTCTTGTCTGTGTTTTTTGGATAAAAGCAAGACTACTATGTGCTGTTTTTAGGTGCTCCCAAGTTTCCTTCACTCCTCTTGCTTGATCCTAACTCCTTAATCATGCCAAGAATCACAAGAGGATTGTACAACTAGATAGAATATTTTCTTTAAAGATTTCCCTTTTGGGGTCTAATCTCTTTGCTCAGTTTATGCACATAACAGATATAGAAAGCTTATAAAGTTTGTGGTTAGTGCTTGTAACTATGTTTTTACCTAATATATTATATTTAAAAGATTTAAGCAAACTTTTATGAAGAAATATACTGAAAAGCTCCTAAACTTACTTGGCAAAAGTGATTCTTGGAAGTTTGAACACGAGAAATGTTCAATATAGTCCATACTTAATACATAATCCTAAGAGACTAATTTTAGCCTTTGAATCAGCCACATCAATGGTACAGATTGAATTTTAAAAATTTGGGCGGAGTAACATTTTTGTAATTAGCATGTGATGATTTTACAACCACGTGTAATTGTATACTGAATCACATGTGATTGAACATTAAAATTTCAGGACTATGTTTTTTATATGGAATTTATTGAACATAACTCAGTTTGAACACTATGGGTGTGTTTTTGGCATGTAAGAACTAAAAGCACAATATTTTCAATCTAATTCAAGAGAAAAGGATATGTGTAGCTAGAAGTACCATAAGGTGCTTTCATACTCACGAGCACTTAAATAAGTAAATGATAAAATGACTATCGTACTCCTCCTTTAAAGTGATTCTGAGTGTGAAAACATCCAAGATAGATGCGACTAGAATCATATATCATATCCTCTAATTTAAACATAATTTAACACCCAAGTTTTAACTTTTATTCAGTAAATCGCTATGAAAACGATTAGATTGTACATCAAAGCATAACTTCCCATTTTAAAAGAGAGAGAATTCGGTAAGTATTGAGTAAAAAGGCATTTCATAGAACACCAAAAAAAAAGAAGCTTTTTCAGGCATTTCATCGAACACCAAAAGTACAATAAAAAATAAAATGAACACCATGAAATTGCTGGTGTCGATTAAAGGAACTATAACAAAATAATGTCTAAAAAATTTCTTAAACGCTAAAAGATGAATGATACTAACTGCATACTTGAAATCACTAATTACTTTTCTTCAATTGCTCGGTGTTTCCTGGAGGTTGTTTCGCTGTAGCTAATTTATATATCGCAAAAACCTTGAACAGAATTATGGAAAATTATAAGGATTTATGGATGGATGTGATTAAATGCGATGAATGAATATAAAAGTTGGGGGGTACCAGTGCCAAGACATGAACTGCTATCAATATAAGCGTCGCGAACGTCGACGCCTCGAGGATCCATGGCTGATTTGAGTTCTTCTGCTGCATTGCCATTTTTCTGATTGTGTGAGGTTATGATCGTGTAAAGATCGGGTAAATATTTTGAGCAAATTTAACGAAAATAAATTAATAATCGTTGTATAGAACCAAAATTTTATTTTAAAATAATATAATTAGCTTTCATATTTTTTTTTATTATATGTAAATAATTTTTAAAAAGGTGGAGTAATTGTTATGATGATCGAATTACCTTTTTTTTAAATTGTTTTTTAAAGAGTTGTTAATCAAACTTCCATAAAGATAATTAGACAAATCATTAACGACATACCATATTTAAGAATTGAGATCAACACTGTCGCCCCTCCTATGCCGTCGCACGCAATAGAGATGATAGTAGTCCATCCCGAAGCTGTTAGGGATGAACAAGGAGTCACTTAGATTGGACAATCGATGATGATGCCCGACAGCTGGGGAGTCGAGAGTGGCTATGGGAGTCACGATGATGTGAAGCTGAAATGCTTCCTGCGCAAAGAAGATTACGAAATCCAGAACGTTGTGGGTGAAATGAGAAATCACGAATATGCTTTCCTAGTTACACTATAAGTCAGTACTAAAATTTACTGCCCACTCCCTTCACGATGACCTTGGCCGGGGTCACCTACCCTTTGGCCCGGCCCTGAATTGATGTATTCGTCATGATAGTTTTTTTTTACCGGTAAATAGGGACACTTCCCCGCCTCTCTGGTGTGGGTTCGAATTGATTGATGGCTGGTTTTCAACCACTCCTCGTTTATATGGCTTTAACCACGGTTCGAGCACTACACCTTCACTTCATGGATGAAACCCCTAAGAAAAAACCCTCAACCCACTGCTTGCAGCAGAATTTGATTCCCCAACCTCTTGCGAGGAAGGAGGGCGCCTTACCAAATGGGCTAAACCCCATTGGCATTCGTCATGATAGTTGTTTGCTTATTTATCTTCTCATATTTGTTTTATGAAGAGTTGCAGGTCACTTTCCCCCAAAATTTCTTCACTTCGAAATCGAAACTTTGAAGGCCAAATTCTCCATGTATACTTAACGAAAAACAATGATTCTTGACTGTATGGAAAGATAACCGAGTTCTCTTGAATTCTCAAAACTTCTGTCGCTCCATCTCGTAGGGGCAGAGAACCCGTCGTGTCTATGAAGTAGTACCAAAAAACGAATAAGAATGAGTTTAAAATGTGTCAATTCATCAAAATACCGTAAAGGTGTCAAATAGGGTTATTATCGACTTTAATTAGCAATAACTTGGCCTACACTTGATGGTTTTTTCATGAATTTGATGTCCATTGAAAGGTAGAAAGATTTATGTAAAATGATCAAGAATCAAGCAAAATACGACTCTTTTTCTGCCCTGTTTTCGAACAAAACAGGTTTAAAATTCTAAGTGCTAGCCACTCCGCCCAAACTTCAACTATTAAACCTACAAGCTTTATAGAATAAAAAGAATATTTAAAAACTTTGTAGAAAAAGATAAAATAGGTACTGTTCATACTCGCCAAGAGCACATTCAATAGCTCCTCTTAAGGTTTAAAGACCCAAACCTTCTTCATGTTATTTGTTTTATAATATATATATATATATATATATATATATATATATATATATATAACTTGAATTAAATTACGTGATATTTTCAAATATAAATAAAATAGTAACTTAAATTAAATTTATTAGACAATTCTAATCATTGATTTAGATAAAGAATTTTAATTATCAAATATTAATCATTCATTTTGATAGAAAATTATAAATCAATTTTGATTTTTTTGAGTCAAAATTTATATTATTAAAATTTAATAATTTTAATATAAGATAAGACATGATATAAATCAAATATTACTTAATTTCAAAAAATACAAAAATTCAGTTTTAAACAGATTAATAAATTATTGATTACATTGGTTTTTAGAGTTATCATAATATGTTATCTTCCATTAATATTTAGACTTGTCATTAAAATCACAAAACTTGATAGTAATTATAATCAAATAATGTTTTTTTTATTTGAAGATTATCTTTTAATATAAATAAAAAGCTTAATTTTAATTAAGTTTATTGTATGATCTTAACCTTTGATTTCATAATTCATTTAATTGTGTAATATTGACAATCAATTTTGTTAAAAGTTAAAATTTAATTTTGACTTTTAATTTCAATTTGAATAAACCTTTTAGAAATAATCTCATATATACCCTTCTTAAACACTAAAATATTATATTTGTCTACCTTAATTTAGAAATATCACATTTACCTTTATAATATTTCAAAATAAAACATTTACGAAAAAATTTAGTTTTATTCTTTTAATTAAAACCAATAAAGACTTGAACTTATTGTGCCTAATTGTTATAATAATGATCGATGACTTGTACAAAAAATACAATAATATCTTTTCATATCATGATAACACGTTTATGTCGTTATGTCTGCCCACACCCACATGTGATACTTCCACCAGTGGTTTGGATGCTGATGTCGTCTATCATCATTATTTAAATTTTTATTACTTCCACATTTTATAATTATATAGTAAATTTTTTATTAATATTATTATATTAATAATTTTTTAACCAATTCGTACATCACACCGTGTTTAATGATTAATCTAGTAAATTAATATACATATAAACTACTAATTTAACGTAGTAAGATCTTACCACCTTGATTCAATCTTACAATTCGGATTTTGTAAAAACCAAAACGATCAATAACAATATAACGATCTTGCAACTTTTACTTGGTGAAGTCACATAATTTTGGAGAAATATGCATAAGATAATAGTGCTTATGATGTGGGTCATGTCTAAATGAAATTTTCAATGAGAGGCTAGAGATGTTTATGGAGAAGATATTTTGCCACATCTAACATAAAAACAAAACAAGCACACACACTCAAATCTATCAAATTATTCACCATTCATCTACTTCTTCTTCATGACAATGGAATCCTCAACCATTCTTCCATTATCTCACTTGTCTATTTACTATCACAAACCCCTTTCTGGAACAACCACCCATGATTTCGGTCGAAAACATTACCGATCACCACCAGCTTTTCCGTTCAAACAATCCAACCAAACGTCTCATAGGACGATTCTTTTCAACTGTCAAAAGATGTATGTCCCAGGTGGACTCTCTCTCTCTCTCTCTCTATCTCTCTCTCTCTCTCACACACACACACACAATCACACACGCACACATGATGGTTATTTTGATTCCTGTATCTTTGACTTTTGATAGGATTTGGTGAAGCATCACCAGAGGCCAAAGCAGCAGAAAATCTTCACAATCTCTTTACATATGTTGCAGTCAGGGTTGTGAAGGCACAGCTTGAGGTGTGTTAACTGTTAAAGTTCATCTTAGGAATATTCATACATGCTATTTGACTTCTATGATCAAACAAGTAACCATTAGCAGACAAATTTGCCATGACTTGTATTGTTTTAGAGGTAACAAAGGTTGTATTGTCAAAGTAGATATGAGTTTGTTAGCAATACAGTTCAAAGATTTTGATTGATCAAAAAATTATTTATGGATTTAGGGATGACTTGTTTGACTACAAATGTCAAAATGAACATTTAGTTTTGCAAAATAAATGCAGCATTTGGTTTAACATACAGTTTGACAGAACAGAGCTACAACCCAGAGGCCCATAAGGAGTTGACGGAATTTTTGGAAACACACTCTTTGAATGATGGAGATAAGTTTTGTGCGGATTTAATGCGTGAATCATCAAGACATAAAACCCTAGGTATGCCATAACTTTATAAACAGTTAGTATTTTTGAATATGATCACATTAGGGTGGGTGAGAAATGTTCAATATAGTCCCTAATTAATCCATAGTCCTGAAGGACTAATTTTAGCCTTTGGATCAGCCCCATCAATGGTCCAGATTGAATTTTAAAATTTTGGGCAGGGTGGCATTTTCGTAATTCGCATGTGATTGTATACTGAATCACATGTGATTGAATATTAATATTTCAGGACTATGTTTTTTATATGGACTATATTGAACACAACTCTAGGGTGGGTATGTAGTTGTTTAATGAATTAATTGGTCTTAGCTGCATGGATCATTTCCTCGTTAATATACTATCACAAATGATTCGATTTCCTGTCTTTTAGTTTTATCTTTTTAGTTCTCCTTATGTTTGGTACAATACTAGATTGTTTTATTATATAAAAAGGTAAAAATATAAATGATGTGTAGTCAAAGTGTAGCATGTTTGATATGCCAATTCAAGTGTTAAGTATTTAGAGTAATGGTCTGTTGTTTTTCTAACTTAACTGTTGTCTTGATAAGCTGTTTGTCTAGATAGATGAGATTTGTGTAAGTAGTACTGTTGTTTGTTTTAGGTGAATAATAGACTTTCAAAATGATAGTAAAATACCAATTTTATCCTTTTATTTTAGAATTAAGCAAAATATAGACTAAATTACTAAAATTTCTAATAAAATAAAAGAAAAAGGAAAAAATTCATTGACTTAATGTCAAAAGTATCACCCTCACAACGTATTCCCCTAAGTCATGCTTTATGGATTACGTAATAAGCAAATAAGATGATTAGAAAAATTATATTTCCTCATACTCACTAAAAGATGCCATGTGTATTCCACTATTTTCCTTATGTTCTCTCTTGATTTTGAAACTTGTCTTCATCTAGTAAGTAGATATAGAATATCTTGTATGATTAACTTACCAGATTAAGTCTCTATTCTATCAAGTCTATTAAGTCAAAATCAAGCACCACGTAAATGTTATTTCATATTGATGTACGACTTCTAACTATTTGAAATTTTCTTATCATTGGATCTGTTGGATTGACATTATGCTTCTCCCTTCATAGCTATGAGGATATTGGAGGTAACTATAGTTTTTGTTTATTGTTAAGTTTTTTCTTATGCTAATGGCATTAAACTTAAAGACTATTTAATCTAATAGTACATATATTTCGCTTAGGTTCGATCTGCCTACTGCAAGAGAGATTTTGAGTGGGACAATTTAGAACGATTAGCTAAAAAGGTAATAATTCTGCAATCTGTTAGAATTTACTAGATTAAGTGCCCCGTGATACACGGGTTGGTTTAAAAATGGTAAATATTAAACATTAATAAAAAAATATCAAATAATTATAAAACGCGTTAGAAATGAGAATTTAGAAAAATGGCGAGGGGAGGGCAGACGTAAAGGCAGAAATGTGGTATCATGATACGGGAGATACCTTTTTGTATTTCTTGTACAAGTCATCCGATCATCATTGTTACAATTTGAGGCAATAAGGTCAAGTCTTTATTGGTTATAATTAAAAAGGATTTAAAACGATTATAAAATATTTTAACATGATAAAACTAAAAATTTGGTTAAATATGATATTTGAAATGTTATAAAAGGTAAATATAATATTTGTAAATTAGGGTGGGCAATTACGGATATTTAAGGTTTAAGGACATGAAATTTTCTCTTAAAACCAAGAAAAGTCAAAATTTTGATTTCAATTTATATTAAAATAAATGGTTCAGTCTTGATATTTTTGAAGTTTTTATCTAAAATTAATGGTCAAGGTCAAAATTGGATTTCAATTTTAAATAAAAATGTATGGTTCAGATTTGATAATTTTAAATTTAAATCTTAATCAATGGCTAGGATTGTCTAATAGAAATTATTCATGTGAGTCTTTTATTTATATTGGAATATTCCTTTACATCTTCTGCTCGCTAACTTTGTTATTCTTAATTTATATTCTTTGTAGATGGCTGATGAATCTAATACAAGACTCATGAGGGATTATGTGTTGGAAACAAGTCATATTGAAAACGAACAATGAAGTTGGTCATCTGATGGATAATATGCGGTTTTGTTTATAATTTGTGTTACATACGATCATGTCGTTTTATATTTCATGTAATGCAAGTCATTAGTATCATTTTTATACTTTATTCAAATGAAGATAACATGTTACAAACTACAAAGCATCTATACAGACTACAGAAGCTAGTTACAGACTGATGAGACACATTCTTCATCCAAGATTACTGCCTAATTTTTCAAATCTTCATTTTTCTCCGGTACCTACAAATTGAAAAAATGTGGTCTTGAGCAAATATGTGGAGTTTTTTAGTGTATATGAGTGAGTATGTGTGAGATATATATATATATATATATATATATAGGGGAGGGTTCATGCTAGAACCGTTGTTAGTGCGAGAACCGCGAGAACCAATCTCAGCCGTTCCTTGGATATGGGAAGTATTATGGATGGAGAGCGTGGAGGGATAGGGTGTGGCAGGGTGCATGTGAGGAATTCATGGGTGGGCAATGACATTGAAGGAGAAGGAATTGGACGGCTTAGATTGGTTCTCGCGGTTCTCGCACTAACAACGGTTCTCGCATGAACTTTTGTCTATATATATATATATATATAGGGGAAGGTTTAAACGAGAACTGTTTTTCGTACGAGAACTGCGAGAACCAATCTCAGGATTCTCAGCCGTTCCTTAAATATGGGAAGTTCATGGATGGAAAGCGTGGAGGGGATTAAGTGTGGCAGGGTGCATGTGAAGAATTCATGGGTGGACAATGACATTAAAGGATGGGGAATTGGACGGTTCAGATTGGTTCTCGCAGTTCTCGTACGAAAAACAGTTCTCGTTTGAACATTTGCCTATATATATATTTCACATAATGAAACATGTAACGCTAAGGATTTTACAATGATAATTACCTCGGTATAGCAATGGACATCGGGTGAAGCTTGAATATGGCCTGTGCTGAAATATGCCTGAGCATAATCTTCAATATGCTCCAAACTGCAGATACATTTTAACAAGAATATTATGTTCCACCATGTTTAGAAATTCGCCGTCTTTCAATACAAGTATACAGTTCACCAATTACTTGATTTCACAATGAAAAAGGAAAAATAGAAAGATATTCTAATCCTTCTAGATGTAACATTTTTTCCACTAAATTCATCCATCATTCCAACACCTATTCTTCTACAATTCCTCACATCATAGAAACAAACCCACAAAAATAATACTTTGAATGACCCGAGATGATAAGAACATTCTATTGGGTCAAAAGATATGAAAAAAATGAATATGGACTTGTTTACTTGGTGTGGTTAGAAATCAAGATAAGAAGCAAAATTGAATTAAGATTGGATGTATGGTTTGTCTGTTTTATCCTGATACTTTTGTAAACCAAGATGAGTTTAGTTTTCTTAGTCACCTGTAGATGTAATTAACCATAATTCCTCCACTTTGACTAAGGCCCTTTTCTGAGCGATCAGCCATCCAGTTTAGTCTTCCAATCATCTGTAATAGAAAATTGGAATGGTTGATCATATCAAAGATGGACAATTTATACAGAAGTAATAATTGTTCGTTTGACATACGGCTCCATTTTGCAAGTGAAAATTGGCAACTGAATCTAGAGCTTTCCCTCTCTTCTTCTCATGTAGAAGGTACCTGTTGTGTTTAACAAAGTAACATAACTTACCATGACGGTAAAAAAAAGAACATAACTTAATGAGTCAAAAGTCTAAACTAAGTGTACACGCGAAACTAACCAAAGCTAGTCAACCCAATCAAAGATATTATTGATCTTATCCTTATTGTAAAATATCAAGAATTTATAAAGATAATAACCCTGCCTTATTCATACCCCTTAGGTCAACTTTTTCTATCAATAAAAAATATAAGGTAAAGAAAAATGAATTACCTGGCACACAGTCTCAGTAGAATCGGTTTTAATATGGATATCAGTTGATCAGACTGAGTCCACTCAAGGTTGGTTGAGGTCAACAAGTGCAACAACACTTCCATGCCACTTTTCCCAGCAGTGGAGTCCCTGGTACAGATCAAATATTTATTTTAAAATGAAAGAACTTGAAACCATCACATGCAAAACAAGCCAAGCTTGCCTATATATACATGTCACCATAAACATACAATCAATATACAAAGACCTTGTGGTTCACCTAGAACCCACAATAATATTTTCATTTCTCCTACCGCCATATAAGTTTAAAACTATAATGATGAATATTAAAAACAACCAAGGTATTTCCCCAATGTCAGTCAGGCATCAAATTCTCACTTCCATTAATTTTTTATTTAATATGCCTTAAATTTGTGAATAATTCATATTTGAGGGCGTGTCTCGTCAGGCAAAAGATTATCTTACACGTTTGCATCCACTAGTCCTCTTTCTTCTGCAGGTTTGAGGATGTTCTCACAGAAAATGAGACCAGATCTCTCAGATGATGCCAACTTAGAAATAAGCCACTGCATGAAGCCTGGGATTGGGCTAAGGGTTGCAAAATTCTATATAAAAAATATTTATAAAGTCAGAAATAGAGGTAACCTTTGACATTATATCAACCCTAATATCAATTTTGCAATGAATGCTAAATATTAATTTATAGCACTTACATATATATTTGGCATGTCTTTTTTAACCAGATTTATCACTCGTTTAATGAGGAACTTTCCTAAGTTAATTCCTGCTAAGCCAGGCTGTCGATATAATATATTAGTATCAGTCAAATCGAAGACAACCATCATATGCATTCTATCTGTGTGAAATCTTTATTCTTATTTATTTGCAAAAAAGGAAAAAAAATTGTTAGAGAACCAAAATAGCTATACAAAAACTATAATGTGAAATAAAAATAAATTTTACCTGAGTTGATGAAATAGAGTAGAATAATGCAGTAGTTGCTTCACATTCAGGTGTTGGAGGATCATGCCACAACACTTCCTGAATTCAGCAAGTTATGGTTACTATTTAAAATAGTTAAGTGGTCAAATGCTGAAAAAAACAAACAAAAAAAAAACAAACCCAATACCTGTATGGTACTAGCTATATTCTTCATAAGAGCAACTTCGATAAATATAAGTGGTTCACCTGAAGAGACGATTAGCTACTATTTTATTAATTTAAAGGAGATATGCACCATAATATAAGCATGCAGTATTTATTTATTTTTCAATCAAGTTTCACGTTCTTGTTTTATTTGAATCACTAATAAAGAACAATTTATGGAAGCCAAGTGCAGGAAGACTGACCAGGTATAGCTGGATGTATGTATCCAAAACAGCGCCGACCTATTCCCAATCTCCTTTTTAGATCTATAAGATTACTTATAGGATGCACAGCCTGTGAATATAACGTACATAAATTCATAAGCACAAATATAACCACGGACATTAAATTAAATCTAATGGAAACTGGTAACAGATGCAAACCTCATAAGCTACAATCTTCTCTAACAAAGAAGCAGGATCGTCCCAGGTAATTTGGTGAAGCTCCAGGTTGGCTGGACTTAGCCAAGTAATAAGTGTTTCTTTCAAATACGAGTCAAGAGCTCGTACTGATGCAACATTATCATCCCTAAATGTTAAAATAACTGACTAAGAACCCCAAGTTCCTTGCTTTATATATTATTATCCTTTTGCATATATCCAGGAGCTAATAAATGTGAACAAGTGAAAGAATCACACTCGATAATGTAAAAAGAATTCATGGAATCAATCTCACAAAAGTATACACAATAGGAACTCAGGTATCAAATAATAACAGTTTTGGGCATAACCTTACGCGATAATAGATAAAATATCAGCTCGAACATAGGCCAAGAACTTCAAACCACCAGGATGTGTGTTAAGCCTTTCGAATAAAACCGAATACATTGGTTTAAGGGCATGCCTTAAATTTCTTTCAATTCTATAAAAAGCAGAAAGCTGCCCTTCCATTTCATGCCCATGTTCATCAGTTCCATCACCTGATATTAATTGTTTTACAGGAAAACCACATGGAGTCAAATTGCATTTGGGAGAAATTCAATCAAGAGCTGTTCTTCGTACGTGAACTGCGGAACTGTTTGTAACACCATTAATGACTTATTAATAAGAATATTTTGGCCTTTTATATATTTACCCAACCGTGAATTGTGTCCGAGTGAGCCGTCATTAATTTGCGAGGCTTGATGTTCCAAAAAAATCTCTCATTAATGAGCCGCCAAAATTTTTTAGCCATTGATTAATTTTAATCAAGGGCTAAGATTGGTTCTCACAGTTCTATTTATATATATATATATATATATATATATATATATATGTATATATGTATGTATGTATGTATGTATATACATATATAGGGGAGGGTTCATTCGAGAACCGTTGTTAGTGCGAGAACCAATCTCAGCCGTTCCTTGGATATGGTAAGTCCATGGATGGAGAGCGTGGAAGGATAGAGTGTGGCAGGGTGCATGTAAGGAATTCATGGGTGGCCAATGACATTGAAGGAGGGGGAATTGGACGGCTCAGATTGGTTCTTGCACTAAGAATGGTTCTCAAATGAACTTCTTCCTACATATATGTATACATACATATATATATATATATATATATATATATATATATATATATATATATATATATATATATATATATAGAGAGAGAGAGAGAGAGAAAACCTCACCATCAGGGATCTCTAGCCCAACATACTGCTTCATCAGCTCCCGAACTTGATTCCTATTAAGATCATACTCTCGCGCAAGAACGAGTAGCAATTTGTGACGGTTTTCTTGAGACAGACTGGAATAACCCTATATCACCACAGCCATACTGTCAATACCATTATCAAACAGCAACATAAATGAACATTAACCAAAGAAATAGAATGTATTGTTTCACCTCTGAGAATTCACTTAATGCGGTATCCAATATCTCTTTTTTGTTCATGGAAATTACTGAATGCATGGATTCTCGTACTTGCCCAAAATCTCTGAAATTATTTTTAAAAGGATTAGAGTTGCCTAAAAGGGGGAATAGAAGTTCCATATTCATGATGACTTTGTATACAATTATTAACATTACCAAACCTCTGGGTCCTGCTGGAGGCATTTTGAGAAGATACTTTGGTCCCTTCTAGAGGAGCCACTTGCAGTTGGTTAACTTTGTTCTACACGAAAAAAAGAAGATATCATCATCAGATATCAGAAAAAGGCATGCTTGCTGTTTATTTATACAATCACAACAGTCCTTTGATCCCAAAATAATTGGGATAGGAGAAAACTGAAAATGATCCCAAAATAAATAGAGATTCATATTGATCAATTGATCTTCGGGTTCTGCCAGTTCACTAAACATGGAAACAAAGAAGGAAATATAAATTTTGAGGGTTCCAGAACAACAATGATATCCTTCAACACAATCATGTGCCACGTACACTCCTTTGATATACTCCAATGCACATCTCACTCCATGTCGATATTGGATAAAATGAGTGATTAGATATAGGAAATAAATTATATGTATTTGTGTGAACATGATAATAGTGAAAGAATCCCTAAGCAAAAGTGAGATAAAAGTATAACAGTCCCATATTCAATTGCTTCAAAACCTAAAATGGAAACCAATATAAGTTTTTCCAGTCAGTAAAACGAAACACAACCATATTAATTCTGAATTTACAATCCTTACATTCTAAATACTTTTTAATTCAGGAAAAAAAAAAGCACTTGTTCAACCAATGAAATTTGCAGCAATTTGAGGTTTGAAATTTCAAGACAAATTGAAATGGTCACCTCAAAAGTCCTCTTTGCCCATAGTTACAAGATATAAAACCTAATTGCCTGGCCCAATATACTATATGATTATTTAGGGAGAAATCAAATAATAGTCTAAAACATTGCAATTTGATGTAGAAGCAGATATGATCAAGCAATTAGAAGTAGGAAATGTTTCCAGGATTCAGTTTATACACAGAATGAAGGTATTCGTTTACATAACTATACGCACATCTCGCAATCGTAATGCTTATGTATCTTCTAAAGCTGAGGAAATTTAAACTAATATACACTGAATTGAAGTTAATAAGTCCAAATTCCATCGATATAAGATCCAAAAATCTGAAATTATTGAGTGAAAGAGACGATAACAACTTACAGAAACAGGGGAGAGCGGCCTCATTTTAGAACGCAACAAAATCGCTAGACCTTTCTTGTTCATAATATCTGAAGATTTAGAAGACTTCGATTGGAAGTTTCACGATTACCGACAGAGAGACGTTATGCCATCAATTGTTCGTTCGAGATCATCATGAATCTCGCTTTCATCTGTTCGACAACAGCTCTCTGCTTCGGTTTTTTAAGCTCAAAGCAATCCTAATATAAATATTTATGATATCCAAACCCACATGCCACGTATCTACTATATCAAGGTTTTTTTTTCCTCAAGCTACACATTTATCCCAAATAACTCAAACAATTCAAATATTTTTTTCTCTTTACTCTCTCTACAAAACCAAAAAAGAGGAAACTGAAAACAAAAGGAAACCCAAAATGGGTGTAGAGGTGTTCTCGATCAACCCAAAGTTACCCGAAGGCCACCCAAAGGGTTCGGACACCGCTACGGGTAGCCTAATAAGTGAAAAATAAACCTATTTTTTATTTACTTATTTTCTGACTTATGAACTTATTATAACTTGAATAAAAAATAAGTTGCGTTTATACAGTATAAGTCTGAAAAAATAAGCTAATGAAAATTAAGGCGGGATTTAAGGATACTTAAATGATTTCATTTTTTAATAATTTAAATGAGTTGTTAGTACAGCAGCGCCTAAAATAAATGTTACCAACATCGTGTATCGTTTTTCCTATTGCTCTTGAATAATTTTTTGTGTTAAAATTGGCTTATTACATACAAATTTTCTTCTTCTTTAAATTATGCTTATTCATGTCCTCCTACTATTAAATTCTAGTCATACTCACTAGATGATTTTAGTCATACTCACTAGATGAATACAAATGTCACAGAAAATATAATTTCATATAAAAAATAAAATTTTATGTAACAATTTTTGTTTTTAATAACTATACCTGTAAAATAAATATTTTTATTATACAATTGTAATCCTATAATAATAAAAACACAATATGTATTTTGTAATATACAACCACTGTTTATAGAGTATAATAGATACAAGACACACACACACACACATATATATATATATATATATATATATAGGATTAGGATCAAATAAGATGTGAATTAGTATAAGATGTGTAAGATGTAACATGAGTTTGACACGTGACAAGGGTAGTTTAGACTTTTTGCAAATCTTTTTCTCCCTCATCCCTTAATTATCGCAGCCTCCAATATGGTAAGTCGTTCCTTTTCTCTCTCATATATACGAATCGCAAAAACCAACCACCCTCAGCCCTGCACTCTGCCGATTTAAGGCTTTCGCCGCCGATGGACCACCACCGAGGACCACCACCGATGGACCAACGCCGATGGACCGCCGCAATCTATCATCAATCTTGGTGACCTGAAATCTGCTTTCATGGTGAACCAAATCCGCCGATTTAGGGTTTTTCGCCGCCGATGGACCGCCGCAATCTTTCATCATTCTTGATCATTCTTGGTGATCTGACATCTGCTTTTCATGGTGAACCCCAATGTGAGAGTTTCGGTTTTACGGTTCAATTTAGGGTTCTTTTTTATTTTGAACCGTCGAGGGTATTACCCACCACCACCAACTGTGGCTTCCATCCAGGAGACAACCACCGCCATACCAGTCGCACGCCCCTTGTCGACAACCACCGCCTTCAAACGAGCCATGTAAGTTGCTTAATTTCTCGAAATACAAATCTGGCCGTATTAGGGTTTCGGCGACGCCACGGTGAAATTGGCTGGAATCCGGCAGTGTTAGGGGTGGAGAGCTACCTGGGTCGACGGGATTTGATGTGGGAAATAACCTATGGTCTCAGATTAGTCGTATTTGTCGATTTCTTCATCAAGTTCTTAGGTTTTCATCAAGTTCTTATTTTTTGATTTCATAATCTGAGTTGCTCATCAATTTTGGTGGCTTATATTTCAATTTCGATTGTGGATCTAATTTATTCATCAATTTTTAGTTATAGATCTATGTTGGTTATATTTCAATTTCATTAATTTCCGCCGATGGTATTCCCTGCATCAACTATGATCTGGGTTATGTTCATCAAAAAGATCTTTTAGATGGGTTAAATGGTATAAATTTTTGGATGTATCATCAACTGGTTTGTTTTACTAATTTAAATTTTTTCCGATGAGTTATAGAGAAGATGAACCCCTAAACTACCACCTGTGCGAGCTTTATAAAATTTTAGTTTAGTTTGTTGAATTTTATTCTGTAGTCATTCATAAAAAAAATTATCAGTTTTTGTTGTTCATCGAATTGTTTAAGCATTAGTTTGTTGTTTATATTAATTTTTGTTTGTTTATCAATTTTTTCTGCAATGAAGAAGGCTTATTCATCAGTTTTATTTTGATGAATATCGACTGTAATTTTTTTCACAATGTGGTTAGTGTATTCCATTTTATTTTGATGAATATTATAAGCAATTTCGTATGATATAGTTAAAAATGAATAAAATGATGTTATTATATTTTTATTTGATGAATCTTGTCTCGCATTTTGATGTATCAAATTTTTAGTTAATTTATTTAGATTATACATTTAAAACGTTAGCATGTTTTTAGGGGATGATTGAATGGTGAAAAAGTCAAGAATACCCTTAATTGCTATTTTTATTAAATTATTTTAAGAAATAAAAATATTTCATAAATTGTAGATCTGATAAAAAATAGACGATCCAGATCGCATCTTACACATCTTACAAGATTTTACATCTTACAATAACCCTCCCCTATATATATATATATATATATATATATATATATATATATATATATATATATATATATATAAATGCAAATTTTCCAAAAATAACCGTAAATTGAGCTTCAATCAACCAATCACAAGCTTCAAATTTAAAATCATTCAATTATTAATAACAATTTTGGAAAGATTATACAAGCTAATTTGAATTCGATTTTGGATTTGGGAGGGGGTTAAATGAAAATTAAGAGGGGGTTTTATAAAATATTTGAGGGGCTTTTAAAAAAATGTGAGGGTGTTTTATAAAAATTGTATATTAATGTAATTAATTATAAGGTGTTTATAAATTATGTTTAGTAACTTGTGATATATTTCGTTTAGAGAAATAATTAATTATATATTTACGATCGTCTCATTTTCATCTACGTTGTGATATAAATTTAATTGTAATATGACACTTTTTTGGAATTAGTATTCCACTAATAGTAGTAGATAAGTAATTTTTGTTTAGCTGAGTTGTTTTTTTGGGATTGTGGTAATGAGTTGAGTGGTCAACTTGAATATGCTATTCAAGGTGTTTAGTTACTAATTTTAAAACATTTTCAATCTTATTAGAAAGATATATGAAACATTTCATAAAATATGGTTTAAAATAAGATGTATCGTTAAAAAGATGATATATTATATATTTAGAAATCTAAATTCAAAGATGTAAAGATAGCTGTTCTTGAGGGTCCTGAAACTATATTATTAGTGTAGATGTTAGCCAAAGAAGACAATTTCCTCAGATGATGTGTTTTGCTATGACGATTAACAAAAGTCAAGGACAGTCACTTTCAGAAGTTGGTTAATTCTTCAGGGTACTTGTGTTTATACATAGTCAATTGTATGTTGTTGTTTCACATGTTAACAGTAAAAAAAAGATTAAAAGTTTTGATTTGTGACAACAGTGGTAATGTTACAAACAAAACAACAAATATAGTCTACAAAGAAGTGTTTCAAAAAAAATTTGTTAAGAATAATGATATATGTAAGTTTTTGATTATATTTCATTTATTGCAATATTTGTATTTAAAAAATTTAATATCTTAAATACGTTTCCAAAATACTCGTGCGTACACGAGACAATAAACTAGTATATAACAAGAAACTTTAATGGTTCTGGCCCATCTTGACTACCATGTTTGTTAGGTTATCCTGTATTCAAACTCTAATATACATTCCACCTCATAGTCGCTCACTGTGAGAAAACAATAGAATGGAAACGACACTTAAAGAGATTAGGAAATAAGTAAACTACGAATGTAAGCATTTTAGGCTTGAATATATATTAGACCACCCGTCTGACCTGTATATTCTTTTTTCTTATCCAAATGTTATATTTGTGTTACATCATATTTTCTTTCTCTTAATCTTCTTACTCAAATATTGTATAGCTTAACCCAAAGCAACATAATTTTCCCCCATTTTTATAGTATATATATATATATAGACAAAAGTTCATGCGAGACCGGTTGTTAGCGCCAGAACCGCGAGAACCAATCTAAGTCGTCCAATTCCTCCTCCTTCAATGTCATTGCTCACTCATGAATTCCTCACATGCACCCTGCCACACCCTATCCCTCCACGCTCTCCATCCATGATACTTCCCATATCCAAGGAACGGCTGAGATTGGTTCTCGCGGTTCTCGCACTAACAACGGTTCTCGCATGAACCCTCCCCTATATATATATATATATATATATATATATAAGAGAGAGAGAGAAGAGGGAACAACGAGGAAAGATATAGAAGGAGAGTATGGAGATACGATCAGGTGTGGAGAACCAAATTACGAAGCTCACGGGTTCAATATTGGGCGTATGAGTACTTGTTGCTTACCCGAAAAAGCTGGTAACTAAGCCAATGTCAACCGAAGAGCCATATGCATTGTCTTATCATTTAGTCACGTTTCGTTTTTCATAAATGATTTTCTCATAACAAAAATATGATTTCATAATAAAAATAAACTAAAATTTCCCTTTTTTGTGAATGATAAACATATATTTGTTTATTTTTTGTATAATAAACGGAGAATATATATTTGAACAAACTTTACCACTGCTATAGTGTATTACACTTCAGGAATTCATAACCAAGTTACTGTTATTTTTATTTGTATTATACGTAATAATAACTGTTATAATTGTTTGTTATATCTTATTTTACTAACAACTATAATTTGTTATGACATGTCACATCTTTTTTTTAAGACCTCGTGATCCAGATAACGAGACACCAAATAACAAGATAGATGACGAGGCTTCCATACTAGCACTACGAGACTACGAGATCTTGACGGGAATAAACAAGCTTATCATGGCAAACAAATATAAACCATTAGGTGTCACTACAAAAAAAAGCGTTTTTGCGGCGACAAAAATCGCCGCTAAAAAGCAACATGTCGCCGCTATACCTCTTTTGCGGCGATATGTCGTCGCAAAACCGTCGCCGCAAATAAATCGTACCCAAAACTATTTTGCAACGACATTTTTGGCTTTTTTCGACGACACACAACGGACCCATCAAGTGACACGTGGATCACTTTTTGCGGCGACACCCGACCATTTTGCGGCGACATTTTTTATTTAATTTAAAAAACAAAATAATTCTTTTTGCGGCGACATTTTAACTATTTGCGGCGACGGGTAATTTAAAATTAATTATATTTTAAATTCTTTTTTGCGGCGACATGTCGCCGCTAAAAGGTAAAAAAAAATTCCAGCAAATTGTTGTATTTTGCGTTTTTCACCCATTTTAAACCGGGCAATTTCAAAAACCTGCTGTTCAGAACTCAATAACACATTTTAAGCTATATAAAACAAACATACATATCAATCAATAGTTTCAACAATAATCCCAAGATTGACAACAATAGTTTCAACAAAAATTAACATAAACGTTTTTAAACAATCACAACGTCGTCTAACAAACTAATAGTCTAATCCTCATGATCGCTAGACTCTTCATCACGAGAAGCTAAATCAGTGCTTGGTTCATGTCGGGAAGTTGAGGGAATATCGACATTCATACCTGCCGAACGTAATACTTCAAGTATTGCTTCTGTACGTTGAGAATTAGTATGCATCTGCTCTCGGACCTGCTGGATTTCAGAAGAATGAGACGCAAGTATGCCATCTACCTCTGCTTGTGTATATAATCTCCATGTAGGCTGGGATTGTGCGGTAGATTGTGCAGCAGATATGGATGAAGAACTTAATGTTCTTCCCATTCCACGAACATGTCCTCGGCGTTCACCCAACACCGTCTTCAAGATTTCTTCTTCGCTTAAGGGATTTTGGCTCCCGACATGGCCGTCTCTCAAGAAAACCATACGGCGCTGTGTATGAATAAGATATAAAAACAATTAAAATCATATTATATATATTTAAACACACAAGTTTCATGAAGTATAAATAATTACTTACATAATTTTCTTGAAGAGACTCGGATGTAAAGACGTCATTGCGTGAATGGTTTAACATGTACTGTTCAATCAAGCTAGGGGGTTCTAGCGTTTCCGGGTCACGCTATAAACAAATTTAATAAGTATATATTTAATAACGATTAATATATCATTTTTCCGGGTCACGCTATGTCAAAATTAAGATTTGAAGATAAATAGACTTACGTTCTCGAATCGATACTGACTGTATGATCTCCGACCATGCAAGCTTTGATCTACTTGCTGCGCTCTTACTTGTGTGTTCACTATTGACCGTTGAACGGTCTTTTCCCCACAAAAGTAGTCAATGTACAAACCTCACTCACTCAGTTCCATGTTAGGAGGAGGATTTTGACGCAGTCGTTGAGCCTGCGAGACCCCCCCTCTTCTCTCAAACCATTTAACCTTAAACTTGTATTTTTGGTCTCTATACATCTCCCCACACATCTTATCGATTCCCGTCAAGATCGTCGAACGGCTTGGGGTGTTATAATGGTGCCTCAAATCAAAGTAAGTCTGTAAATTATACGAAAAAATTAGTTTTATTGTATATTTTTTACAAATATAAAATATATAGAATAAACTTAAGTGAAACCTCAAGGGAAGGTACGATCGCTTCCTTCAATTCTCTGGGGACTTTTTCCCATGATGGAAAGTAATATGGGATGTTGTCTCTCACCAAGGTCCCCGCGTGACTCGTAAAGTAATCGGCATTAACCCCGACCGGTCTCCAAGTTTTGTTACATTTAATATCATCAAACTCGATTGGAAGTGGTCGTTTCCCGTTCCTCTTCCACGCCTTTCTCATCTCTACATTTCGGGCTACTCCACGCCCTTTCTTGCGGCCTACAATTTCAAGCAAACAAGTTAAGAATACACGTAATTAAATTAACCTATAAAAAACATTTCAAAGTTATATAATACCATCACCGCCACAAGAACCAGAAGGAGGTTGCCAGTTACCATGCGGTGGATCACCACCACAGTCTCCACCATGGCCTCGAGCTACAGCTGCCATCTGAAAAAAAAATACAAATATACAAACAAGCCCATGAAAGTAGCATTAATGTTAGTTTACAAATAACCATTATATAAATCAAAAAACCTCCTAAAAATAACAATTCAAAGTAGTATCTTTTTACAAATACAATTACTACTTTAGATTAATCTTTTCACAATAATCACACGGGCAACGAATATTACCATAGCTATTTACGTAGTCTTTACACCTATCGAGGAATGCGTCAAGACCAATAAAAAATCCACGAAAATTACGGTTTGCTAAAGTAGTCCAACTCTTATCAATCGTCATAACTGCGTTCAAAGCATATCATACTAATTAAAAATACAAATCATGTATTAAAATTTTATACTAAGAAATTGTGAGTGCTTTGTAGCAGGGTGGTCTTCCTAACCCACTTTTTGAATACTTTACCTCATAGGAATTAAAAACACTTTTTATACTAAGAAATTAAAAACACTTTTTATACCTTAATGAGGATCGGAGGAGGAGGTCAACGGAGGCGAGGCAAAGGGTTCCGACCGGTGATGGCAGCAGGAGTGAGGTCGCTGGACGAGAATTCCGACCGGCGGCGGCGGCGGCAGAAGCGTGGTCGACGGCGGCAGCAAGTAGAGGGGGAGGAGGAGACCTTGTAACAAAACAAAAATAAAAATTAAGGATAAAAAACTAAAACCCTAGATCTAAATAGAAAATGGGATGTTTACCTCGGATTAGTGGTTGCCCGCGACGGAGAAGGCGGCGAACGGCAGCGGTGCGCAGGCAACGGCGAGAGGGAGCAACGACCGGAGAGAGGGAGCAACGACCGGAGAGAGGTAGCAACGACGGCGAGAGAGCGGCGGCGAGCAAGGGGAGCGATTTTAGCTTCGACGGCGGCGAGAGAGATCGGCGGAGCATGAGAGAGAGTGAACGACGGGATGTGGGCTCGTAAATGAAAAAAAGAAGGAAAAAAAACCCTATAACTCGTAACCTTTTTTGCGGCGACACATTTAGCGGCGACATGTGGCTTTTTGCGGCGACATGTTACTTTAAGTAAATAAACAAATAAGAAATAGTTTAATAAAATAAAGAAAATGGAAAATGTATTTTGCGGCGACACCTTTAGCGGCGACAGTCGGGTTTTTGCGGCGACATAGAATTTTCTAGCAGGGAAAATATCCCGCCATGGTTTTCGTTGGAGGGAAACCCCTTTAGCGACGACAAGCGTCGCCTCAAAAACTCTTTAGCGGCGACTCGTTTCAATCAGATGAATGTGGGCCATCTGTTTGTCTTTTAGCGAGGATTTAGTGGCGATACTTTGTCGCCGCAAAAAATGTCGCCGCAAAAACGTTTCTTTCTTGTAGTGTGTGGTCTTAACAACACTTTTCACATAATAATTTTACATTGAATTACATTACTATCAGAAAAGTATAATTACCTAAAAAAAATTTAATATTGCAGCATTGATTACATAATAAAATTACACATTAAAAAGATGCTCATAAATTGTATTTTTATAGTTTATTATGTATTTCATACCCTGTTCAAATAAGATTAGATATTATCTGGTAATTTATTTTGTATATTTATATTGTATACAATAGTGGTAAATTTAATAATATTAATATATTGGAATTAGTTTTGAATCTATATTGATACTTCCAACTTGTTATCCTACCTTCAGGGTGTCTTAGAACTAGGGGTGTGTTCGGTCCTGGAACCGAACCGAACGGACCGGAACAGAAAGAACCGGGAACCGAAATTGGTCAAAAGCTAGAACCAATAACTGGACCGATATAAGGGAACCGGTTCCGGTTATTAACCGGTTATTTCGGGTATAGAACCGGAAAAACCGAAAAAAACCGAAAATTTTCTATAGACCCGGTTTCAAGCGTAGGAACCGAAAGAACCGATACAACAAAGAATGAATCAACTACAATTTTGATATATATATATATATCATCGATGAAGTAGAAGCACTGGTCTAATATATTATATATACACATATTAGTAGATATATATTCGAAGTTACGATCCAGTATATATATATATATATATATATATATATATATATATATATATATATATTTCTTCGTGAATCATGAAGCAGAAGCACTAGTTTAATATATTATATATATACACATATTAGTTGATTTTTACCCATAAAGGTTAACTAATAACAAAAAAGCTAAACGGTTTAAAGTTAACAGTAAAAAAACTTGAAATCATAAGTAGACATGCATACATTTTTGACACTAGCATATAACCAAAAAATAATAGTTCGTTGACTTCGTTCTTACAAACAATAATTATTAACCATATCACTAACAATAGTATTTCAATAACCAACCATATCACAAAAAATAATAGTTCATAGCCAACCATATGACAAATACAAAATCACAAACCAACCGGTTCCGGTTCTAAGACCGAATTACCCGATAACCGGTGGAACCGGAACCGAAAGAACCGAAAACCGAAAATGAGATTTTAGGAGAACCGATAACCGGACCGAATATTCCGGTTCCCGTTCCGGATCCGGTTCGGTTTTTCGGTCAAAAAGCTCATCCCTACTTAGAACTCCCTTTAAGCGAGTTCCGGAGGTGTCACAATTAAACATACATTTAAAAGGGGCCCCAACTATATATACATGTATTGTATATAAATATAATATTATAATTTTTCAAAACCACTTAATTAAATAAAATTTAATGAAGCTTATATTCAAAATAGTTATTCTTTATGCTCAAAAATTACATATGATGAAATATGAGGCGTTGAGGTCGAGACAATCAAAGAGAAACCAAAATATTTAACATTCGATCCACATCACAAGTCGGGTTTGTTTATATATATAATAGTTTTTTTTACCTGCAAATGAGACACTTCCCCGCTTCTCCAGTGTAGGTTCGAATTGTTTTGTGGCGGGTTTTCAACCGCCCCTCGTTATTTGACGTTAACCAAGGTTCGAGCACCACACCTTCACTCCATGGAGGAAACCCCTAAGGGAAAAAACCCCCAACCCACGACATGCAGTGGGATTTGATCCCCAGGAAGAGAGGCACCTTGCCAAATAGGCTAAACCCCATTTGCTATACATAATAGTTGCTTAATGTTTTAACTTTCAATTATAGTGACTGTTCCGTAACCGTAACATCTGTAGAAATAAGTTTCTCATAACTTAAGTTGTTGAAGTCCAACTTACGGTTTAAAATGTCACAACAAAGACTTGATAAATTAACAATGATTGCTATTGAGATCGATATCTTATAAGTATTGATAAGTAAGAATTTATTCATGTTAGATTGTGTGCATAGATAGATAACATGTATCATCGTGTCCAATACTATGTGACACTAAATGATCACACTGCTACACACTCATTTAGAACCATCTGGATTTTACCGAATTGTGTGAAAGAATAATTAATTAGTTTAATTAATTATCGAGTAAGAGAAATAATAATAAGTTAATTATTATTTGATGGAGAGGTTAATATTTAGTTTAAATATTAACAGAACCAATTAATTAATAGTTATTAATTAATTAGAAAGGTTAAGGGTATTTTCTGTAATTACTTAATAGTTTAATTAAAGCTGGGCTTTAATTAAACGGTCTTGGGCTTAATAAAGGTTTATTATATATAAACTTTATTAACCTTAGAATCACTGACAAGTAATTTACAATTAAGAAAAAACCCTAAGCTCTCTTCTCTCACTCTCTCTCTCTCTCTCTCTCTCTCTCTCTCTCTCTCTCTCTCTCTCTCTCTCTCGAGGTCGACGTGAAGGCCGAGAACCACCAAGGTGGTCGACGGCGGCGGCGCACACACACACACACACACGTGGATCAAGGTTTGATTCAAGGTGAAATCCTTTGGCGGTCTAGCAGCCCGTTCGAGGTGGTGCAGTAGCGGTGTTTTACCTTCAGCATTCGAGGATTGATCTCAGGATTGAATTGCTACAAAGGTATAATTTTTATCCTCTACTTGTTTTAGTTCCTGTATGAGTTAGATGGGATCACTGGAGGGGGTTTTTGTTTTTATTCCGCTGTGCATGTATGATATGTTTTTTATACCCTTCAAAACCCTTCAATTCATACTTTGTTTCCAATAATATTAGTAGAACTTTATGAATCCCTTAATGGTCAAATATGGTTTAATAATCAAAGTTTCACTTACTTTTCGGTTTAACTATTAGAGCATGGGGAGTACCCATGCTTGGGCATCCCAATGCTTCGTGCCACATCACTGTCGCATCATCTATGTTTCAGCTATGCTTAAACTTCGTACTACCCATGCTTCAATGTTTCAAAGATTTTTTTATTTAAAAAAATATCCTATCTCCTCTCTACTCTCTCCTCCTTTTCTCTCTTTCTCTCTCATCTCTCTCACTCCTCTCTCCATCGGCATTCAAGCACCGATGTTGAATGCTTCTTCGGTACCTAAGCATAAGGGGTGGTGTGTCATGCGGTATAAGCATGCCGAAGCCATGCTTTCATGGTACTCCGTATGCTCTTTAAGTTTTATTTTTTTGAATGGTTTTACCATAAAGTTTCGTTGATGATCATTTTAATCCTTAAGTTTTATTTGATTTTCGCTTTTACCTATTTGTTTACCTTTAACCTACTTAACAGATTAATTAATCTATTTCTTTTCTCTTTTATTTTTTCTTAAAATTCTTGTTGAATGTTTAAAGATCAGGGATCATCTAAACTATCTTATAAATCATTTATTTCTTTTTTTTAATATCTTAATTTTAAGTAATTTGAAATTACTAAATTACACTCAAATCAAACTAAATGGAAATTGTTAAATGAAGTAAGTATTAGATGGATTAAACGAAATTCATAATACCATTTTATTTAACAAATCTTCCATATTAAGAAATTATTTAAAACATCAAGTCAATATCTTTTCACTTAATTATTACAAAATATCTTAACAATTAAACAATTTATTATAAATCAAAACCGAAAATACTAAACAGAACCATTAGGCATATAGTAAATATACATGTCTAAAATATCAAATATTCTATGATTTTCCCATTTACATTCACGTTAGGGTTTCACAAAAGATGTCTCACATTGATTCCTTTGCAGTTGTAGCTTCATGTGGTCGTCGGACTACTCGATTGAGTTCACCTACATCACTTCATTTTGAGTCGACGAGTTCAGTTCTTCTCGAATTTTATCCGTTTCATTTAGTACAAAAATCAATTTGTAGTTATTTATCTCACTTTTCAGATTCTAGTTTTCTGAGTTGTATAGTTTATCTAGAGTTGCTTATTCATCTTGATTTTCAGTTTTGATTTGTTTCAAATTTGGTTTTAAAGTTTAAACATTTGACAGTTTATACATTTAAAAGTTATAACTTGAATTAGGTGGTACATGTCTTCATGTTCTTAATATAGCTTCAATCCTGTTTAATTTCATAGTTTTACAAGTTGTATGGCTTTAAATCTTGATGATTAAAACGGAAAAACTATAAAACCGAATCAAAAACCAAAAACCGACTTCAAAACCAAAAATCAAACCACTCCAAAACCGAAAGGTTTTGGTTTTGATTATCCGAAAACCGGCAATTTTCAGTTTGGTTCGGTTTTATACCAAAACCGAACAATGCTCACCCCTATATGGTATGATCACCTCCCACCACAATAAATCTCAAGACCCAAATACTAAACTAAACAATAAAAAGAGAACTAGTGCCAACCCCACCTCCCCGTCCACAACCCAGCTTCTCTAGCACGGTAATCTCCATGCCAAGCCACCACCCAGCGGTGGTGCCGTGGTGGTGTGGCTACACTTCATGACCATGTTGTGGTCAATGCCAACCACATTGGCAAGCCTCTCACTCCCTTTACTCTAATCGACAAAGCCATAAAACTAATATCATCATCAATATAACACAATGGCATCGATACCATCAACCAACGTCATGGACCCTGAGCACATCGAGGGCAATAAAAAAAACCCATGGTCAATAAAACCCAACTACGTCTTGCATAAAAAACTGGTGGCTGGTGCCATGGTGAAGAAAACCGAGTACACGAAGACCAGGGTCAACAGAAACCAAGTGCACCAAGAACATGGTCAACAAAACCTAATAAACGAAGCACCGAAACAATTTTGCAAGCTACAAGTTAAGACACTTAAATACAGTTTTGACCAAGACTTGTCTCATCCACTCATGGTTAACACCACAAGATTTTGGAGCAGGGTCACGAGCAAGATTATCTCTACTGTACAACATCCATAACACATGGTACAAGCTTCATCTAGCACACCAGGTGAGATCACCTCTTTTGGCGCTTGTGTTCCACCTGAAAAAGCATCCAAGAATTTTAAATCAATATGACAACAATATCAAAATATATCAGCAGTCAAGACATAAATATGACAACAATATCAAAATATATCAGCAGTCAAGACATACTGTTTGGGAGTAATATAACTTAGGTTTGTTACAGGTTTGACCAAATAACCGGGTTGGGAAATGGGTCACAACATGTTCGGGTCAATATGGGTATTTTTTGGTACAGGCTGGGTGAAATCACAAACAATTTTTTCTCATTTTTCCAAAATTTAATAAATAATCAATGTGTAAATATGAATATATGATAAGAAAGCTTTATTCTAGAATGAATCTTGTAGCTTTTGACCCAATATGGACAAACGTAACCCAAATTGACCCATTTATACAAAAATGTGGTCGAAATTAATATAGTCTCCATCTCACACCATGCAAAAGAAATAAGTTGAATTCAATTTGGACCATAGTTTAAAGCAAGATATGAAGCAAATCAATTTAGAATTTGGAAAAATAATCTCACCTTGCCATTGGCCATAGCGGATGCAGAACCCCTATTGTGAAGTCTCTTACCATCTAAGGCTGAGCATTCATCACACGTAAAGCTATCTAGTTGCTTTGCCTGATCAGTAGTCATATTTAAACAAGTAGGATGATACCTGCAAATAGCACAACAATATAATAGTAAAACCAACCAAACTTAATAATGCATTCCCAAATTCTATTATCACTTAAAAAGGCATACGGAAGGGAAATAAAAAATAAGTACGGTGATGCAAACCAACTTATAATCGACAAACCAATCAAATTACTGCAGTATTTCAGGACCCAAGAACAGAATTAGTGTCCTTTTGTAAATAAATTTCATTTACACGCCCCTCATAAGATGATTGATTTCACTGAGAATGTAAATGCATAATTAATGGAGCCTTTTGAAGTCATCATGAAATGTTAGGAATAATATGAACGAACCCTTAATCTTATGATCAAAACTTTAGAAGCTCAATAGTTATGTCCTTGAAATTCATTTTCCAAGACATGTTTCACTTTGAAGTAGAGAGTATTCTAACAAGATGACCACTAACAAAGGTATAATGTCATATTTAGTTTATACCAGTCTTTGCAGGCTTCACACTGTACCATCAAGTCATCAGGGTTATACGGCATCTCGCATTTGCAATACCTTCAACAGAAATACATGACAACAGTAGCTTAAAGTCTCAAACCAAAGACAACTAAAAAATTCAATCAATCAACAAATGGGAAAACTTACACTGCAACACGGTCAGGTGTGAACCCTCCAGTGGCAGCCTTGTATTCAAATCGACAAAAATAGTCTTCTGGTCCAACATCCTCAAGTTTGGTATAATTCTTGAAAGTATGAACAAGACATTTGTCTTCAATTGTATGAGCACTTTGAGTATCAAAGTGGTCTGACAAAAATAACTCTTTTACTCCATGAAATTGTCTTCTTCCCCCAATTGATTCTTCAGGACGATAATACCATCTAACTCGAACCTTCACATTACCCTTAACATCAGCCTCAATGCTCTCGACACGAGCCACATATGGAGCTTTCTCGTTCTCCGAAGATCTCATTAACACAGAATCACCGACTTCAAAACCAGAGGAAAACAATGAAAACAGAATCTCCTTGAATTTACCTCATAGAACACTCGAGAGGAAAAAAGGTGTATTACTTGCATACATAAAGATGCATGGAAGAGGACAATAACTATTCTACACCCATCACATGTTTAAGAACAATAATAATACTAGTTTTACATGTATGAGGTGGAGGATCAAATATAATCTTACAGGGTAAAGAATTATTTTAGAGGATACAACATCTTTATTTTCATATATAAAAAGGTAACAAGGTTTCAAAAGAGTTCTCAATTGGTCACAGGTTTCCTGGGTGTCGCTTTAAAAAAACTCAATACCAACAAGTCATCATTTTACCCTAGTAACCTATAAAGATTACCTTAAATCGAAACTTCGAAAAGCTTTGAGGGTAATAATCAAAGCTGATCAACTTTTGAGGGTTTTTATGGGTGAAAATAAAGATGTTTATCAAAAATAGAAATCAGATTAAAGTTGGTAACTTTATTATGCAAAAACCCTTTCACACAAGACTTTTTTTAGGGTATGCATGTGCGTACCTAGCTTCCATGTAGATCAATATTCAATATATATGAGTTATGTGCCTAGGTTTTGTACTAAGAAAATCACTACTAGGGCCTAATATACCCGAGATTCAAAAATCAAACAACTTAGAACTGATCAGCTAGAGCCTAACACAATTATACATGGGAAAAAAGTGTTCCTACTTAATTCTAGATAAGTAAAAAAAATCTAAACTTGCAGCTCTAGTCCCCAATCTATTAATCTGTAAGCAAAACATTGCTAGAATCTTTGTGTGCATGCAAAAATGATCTTATTCAATCTTTAAAACAGTTGTAAGTGAAGATTACAACACAAACAAATGGTGAAGTCTACTTATCATGTTCTAGGTTTGACTATAGTTGAGCTAGTAGAACTGAATCTCTCAACCCAACAGAAGCTAAAACAACACTGCAATAAACTCAATTGCAACCATTGTCCTCGATTTACACTACATGAACACCTATTAACAAGAAGAAACGATAACACGCAACAGATGCAAACGCATGCAAATGTGTCTACATATTTAGTACTAGAGTTTCTTTCTATAAACGCAAAACACAATATCTTCAAACTACGAAATCTCACATATTCAAGGGTTTTATTTAACCTACTAAACTAGCTCCTGAATACATCGATAACTCATGATTTCATCAGTCTTAAAACATTCATTTTAGAGCAAAATCCGGAAGACGATTCAACATCTTAAGAGAAAATCTAATCCAAAAATGAAATTTCAACAACTAGAAAGATTTGCATACTGTATTACCTCTGACTACTTTATTGGTGCCTCGGATGGTGTAAGATTCCAAGTCTCGCTTGCCTGGTCTGGTTTTCGCCATTGCTAACGAAGATCGAAGGATGTTTGAACTGGTAAAGATTCAGATAGCGAGATTTATGGTCGTAATATCGGATTAAAAGCGTTAGATCAACGGCGGAATCGAAAATCAAGGGGCATTGTTGAGTTTAACTTGGTCGAGGGTTCGCACAAATTTCTTTTGGTGGTGCCTGAAAATGGAATTGGTTATTTATAGCCCTAGATGATGTTTATGTGCACTTCCTTACTCATGGTCTTACATATCCAAAATACACAACAAATCTTATTAGGTCAAAATTGTCAAGAATTAAATATCAAAATTTGTCAATAAATGTAATGTTTATGGGTTAAGAAAAGATTATGAATTTCAATTTTTAACAAAAAGTATATGATGACCTGATTGACTCTTTAACTGCCTAGTCAATAGATTACATTTGATTTGATATTCCACGTGGCATTTCACCTAAGCACCACATCACCAACTATGTTGATATGTAATCCACATCATACTTATCAATTTTTAAATTTAATATTTTAAAATAAATATTAGAATTTATTACTAGTACATTTTAAATTAGTTATTAATTAACTAAGGTTAATATTATTATTTGTTAATTTAGTTTTAATATTTTACAAAGTTTATATATTTCTGTTTTAGATCCATCTCCCTTGAACGTCACCCGACCACCGTGAACCTTCGTCCGACCACCGTCAACCATCGTCGGACCACCGTGGACATCTACACAAACACAATAATCACACACACGAACACCATAAACACCCGTAACCATAGATCTTGAACTCGAAAAACAGAAAGAGGGTGAGATCTGAAACTTGAAGAACAGAAAGAGAGAGGGGATCTGAAACTTGAAGGAGAGAGAGAGAGAGATGGAACTCGAAGAACACAAAGATTTAGAGAGATAGAAAACCTAAAATCACGGTGGCCGAATCAAGAGATCCCTAAAATCACGAGACCCAACGGTGGGTGAAGAAAACATAATGATCGGATCAAGAAAACCCTAAAATCATGAGACCCAACGATGGCGGTGGAGGATACGTACACATAAATCTGGAGAGAGAGGGTGGAGGAGTCTACGGTGGCAGTGGAGGAGTCGACGATGGAGTAGGAGTACAAGGTGGCGATGGAGAAGCCAACTGTGGTGGAGTTTACGGTGGTGACGACGATGTAGATCCATGGAGTGCTGGTGGTGGTGGTGATATTGGTGCCAGTGGAACCATCTTTGGAAAGAGAGAGGGAGGAGAGAAGTAAAGGAAACATTAGAAAGAGAGAGTGGGTAGTCAAGGAGGGAGAGAGAGAGTGGTTGGTCAAAGAGGTGACACATATATAAATTAAATTTATTAAATTTAAGGATTTTTTAAAATTAAATAAAAATGGCACGTCAGAAATTTGGTTGCCACCTCAGTTCAATTTTAACCGGTAAACTATACTTCCGGTTACCGGTTCCCTTTTTTGTCAGAAATCGAAATTAATTATGCTTTCTCGGCATAAAAAATAGATGTTACCTTTATTGGCAAATTTCGATATTTAAGTTACCTTTCTTGGCAATTTGCCCATCTTATTATATACCATTTATAAATAACAATTAGGGTTATTTTAAAATTTAAATAATGTAGTGAATGGTATTTGCGCGTTGCGGTGTAAAACAAAAAATAAGGAATAATATAAAAACTAACAAACAAACAAACATAATGCGGTTTATTTTTAATTTACAAAATTGATAGTCCTTATTACATTTAACATAACATTTGACATTTTTTAAAGGTAACATCTCACATTATTAACTTCACAACTAAAGAAGATTTACAATCTATACTGCCATATAGACTATATTGACATTCTCTTGGAACGACCTGGTATTTTGACATTTATTATGTAACGATGTATTTAGTGCGATGTACTTAAAAACTCATTTACGTGGTCAGAAGATTAGTGTCATTTTATTGTTCTAATTTTATAGGATTAATAAAGTGGTGGTGGATTTGTAAAAAGAATAAACTTCAAGGATTCAAATTCAAAAGTCAATTCAACTAATTTAAGAAATGACTAATGGTGATTATGATGCAATTAAATTAGATTGGAGTTACTAAGTGTTTTCATTTTGACTAGAATCTTGTGCGTGCTTAGTGTGTGTGTGTGTGTGGTCGTGAAAGCCGCGAGAGAGAGAGAGAGAGAGAGAGATTGAGCAAAAGGAATCGAGTTCTAAGAAGAGCTTTTGATGGATTGCTACTACGATTGATCACAAGTAAGTCTCATGTCATCGTTGAAAGATATGTTCTTGTTTGAATGTCAAATTTCGTGATTTAAGCATCGATTTGGGGGCAATTTATGTGTGTTCGAATCCGAGAAGGGAAGAAGGAAAATCGAATGGTTAAATGTTGTTTGCTGTTAAAGTTGATGCTAGGATTGTGATGGAAACATGTCTATGACTACTATGATGCAAGAAATCGTAATTAAAATGGCATATTTTGAAGATTATAGATTGTACCATCGGCTATTTAAGTGTCCTTCGTAATCGTGAAGAAATATATATATCAAATTGGGTGTCCATATGACATTAGAAAGTTCAATGATGGTTAGGATGCATTAGTTTCATAATTGTGTTGATTTAGGTGCAAGAATCACTAATATACTCTAATTTATACATATATTTTTAGTACAATTTCCTTATACTTTGACTTGCAATTGTTAGTGAATTATGCGCAAAATGATACCTAATCCTTCATTTTAACCATCGCAGGTATAATTCGGATTTTCAGTAACAAATCATGGAAAAATTAAAGAAATCAGGAAAAAAGCTAAACCACTAAAGAAGACAGAAGAAATGACTAAAGACATCAAGAGCTAACACCCGAGCCAACGGCCATTATCCTGGTCGTTAGCTATCTAACGGTCATCACTGAAAGCTTACCACCCACTAAAGTGCATATGAAACCCTTATCTGAAATCCACACCTAACGGGCGTTAGCCTGGACCTAACGACCGTTAGCCTTTGTTCAGAGCAAGTGGATCAAGTTGGCAAATTGCATTTGACAACATCCAAAATGAATCTTGACCTAACGACCGTTAGTATCTACCTAGCGGCCGTTAGCCGCCCCTGCACACTCTGCATTTAAACAATACTCTTATTCCGGCTTTAGAGAGCCTAGTTTCATTTTGGTTCCACTTTATTACACTTTTACACACACATTCTCCATCCCTCCTGTGCTAAATATTGCAGATGCATTAGGAGAGGTTCTTAGAGGTTCCTAAAGCCAAAAGATGTGTTCTTTTCATCATTTGGAAGCTTAGCACCACCAAAGGAGCATCATATTCATCACCTTCTTCATTGTTCTTCATTTTGGTATACTCTAACCTTAATTTCCATAATGTATGAATCTGATTTAGTTGTTGTTTATGGTGTATTTATGATGAATATAGGATAGTAACGTTGATTTATCTAGATGGAGATGAACCCTAGCTAGTAATGGTTGCATTTGCTATATTAATCATGTTTTGATAAACATATGAATTTGAGTATTCTTGGTTTGAAGTTGTAGTGTGTTTAACTATTTTGACAATATATTCAATTCGTGGGAGTATTGTGATCGTGTGGATTGATAAACTACACGTGAAAAGTACTAACATTCAAATGTATGTATATTTCAAACTTTGCTCATATGGGTTTCACACTAGAAATGGTGGTTACCTCCATATTCATATTGGGTATGTGCATTTGGGACATCGTCTTAGAAATGAGGGGTGTTGGTTTGGTGTGTCAGACTTGTGGTTAAATATATGTCATTTACTTGTGATTTGAAAATATCCGGTATTGTTATATTGTTTTAACTATTTGGTAATAAAAGAAGTGACTTTCGAGAAATTAAAACATGACTTTTGTCTAACATTAGTTTTACAAATATGAGTTAAAATAAGTTTACTCCATTTCCATAAGCTTAAAATAGACAAATATGATTTTTCAATAGAGTTATCATTATATGATCTTTGTAGCATCTATATTACTTCCATGATTGAGTTGATTTACATCTTGTATTAATTGTTGTGTAAAGTTTGATCATAATTTGGTAGTTTATGTTGGTTTAATCTTAGTTTAATCTCCCATCTTGATCATTGATTGGTTAGACAATGCTAATGATCCAACTTCGGTATTTGGCGTTCTGTGTGATTCGATACTCGGTTATATAAAGCTATACTACATATGTGGGTACACTGCTCGTGCGTGTTTATTATTTCATATTTCCACATTTAAAATTATGCACGTAAAAGCTCTAAAACCACCTAAAAATCCATAGCACCACGTGCGCACGACAATCATGAATTATAACTATATATAAAGAGCGTTTGAAAATTAAAGTGTTGCTTTTGGTCGAACATAGGCTTTTGATTCATTGAAGGAATCACAAATCAAGAATTTAATTATATGATTGTGTTTTTGACAATTGATTTGTGATTCATGGTGATGAATAGTGATTGGGGAATTTCAAATCAGGGTGATTTGCAATTCGTGTGATTCCTGATTAACAAAATAACAAAGTCAGAGTGATTTGTGATTCGGGAATCATGCAAAAATGAATTTATTTAGTTGTGGTTATTATCATGGCAACAGTGATTTTGCTAACGAGTGAAATACGTTCACACTCAGACAATTGCTCCATTCTTAACATAGAGCATTGTGAACTAGCGATCAAGGATCCTCTACGACCAAACCCTCTTTGTTGTAAGGAACTAATACAACACGTTGATTGTATTTGTTATTATTCGAAACATATGATTCAGTTACGTGATATTAGTCCTGCTTGTAAAATCGATTTTGATCCGATATGGCGCACTAGTGTAAATAAATAGAATTTCTATATTTACTCAATTGCTTTATTAATTGATGGCTTAGGTTTCTCTTTAAGGATTCTTTTAAACCATGTTTAAGGTTTCTTTTTTAGTATTTGGTAAATGAACAGGGTTTGTAATGTTTATGTTTATTCTTAATTTGAAGGATGTTACCTATTTGGGTTTTTAGGGCCTATGTTGGGCTGGCCCAATAAGTGGTCTTGGGCTAATCCCATCATGTGTATTTTTAAGAGAAGGGTGTTAGGATTTAATTTTTTGAGGAAGATGAAAGAGAGATAGTGTGTTGGACAAATTTAAACATATGATTTTGTTTAACATATTTAAAAAATAATTTTATTTAACATATTTTATTGTTGTTTCTTCTAATTGTGGTTAATTGTTAACAAATGATGATGTCTTTTAATATACTATTTGGCTACGGTGTTTTAGAGTATGGTGCATAAAACAACATTATTTGTTATAAGTGCTATTATTTGGACTCTCTTAATTTCATATACCACACATGTCATATTAATCAATTACAATTTTCAATACAAGTCATACACTCACGTACATCATATCATAATGGTCAAATTTGATTTATGAATAGTCCAAATAGAATCTTCCTATATTAAAACAAAAATGATATATCCTTCTACTTTTTTCTCCTACTCATTATAAAATAACATGTGGACTCCACTAGTTCTCTTTCCTTACCTCCTCATTTGATTTTGACACTTATATTCATCTTGTAAGCAAAAGGATAAAAAAAGAATAAAATAGAAGGATATATCACATCTCATATTAAAATTTTATAAGAAAGGTTAATTAGCAGCCAATAAACTATGTTTCATACCAAAGAAATTTAACCTAGTAATATTGGAATTTGAAAAAATTACTTCACAACATTAAATTAAAGGTTGAATAATGAACATAATGTAGAATTATGTAAACGTGTGTTTAGCTTTTCAAATATGTAAAAAAAAACTACGTTTAATTATAATTATATAATAATCAACTCACAGTTACGTTTGCATTTACTTCTCCCAAAAAGAAACGTATATATATCCTTAAAATCATTTATCTAACACCATAACTAACGTGTACAAAGTGCCCATTTATTGAGTTTGTCATTGGTCTTTTCTCTCTCTTGACGGGGAATGGGAGGATTGTTGTTTGGATCTGTAGCCAGTGAATATCTTTTTACTTAATATATAGCGTCTATAAATACCATGCATCTCTTTACACAAACTCATATATCGATTTCAAAACCTTTGATGTTGATCCTTTTATTTGCACAAACATGAATTATTTTAGATATGTGGTTACTGTCATGGCAACAGTGACTTTGCTAACGAATGAAATACGTTCACAGTCAGACAACTGCTCCTTTCTTAACATCGAACATTGTGAACTGGCGATCAAGGACCCTCTGCGACCAAACCCTCTTTGTTGTGAGGAACTAATACGACACGTAGATTGTCTTTGTCACTATTCGAAACATATGATTCAGTTACATGATATTAGTCCTGCTTGTAAAATCGATTTTGATCGGATCTGTCGCCCTGGTGCAAATAAATAGAATTTCTATATTTATTCTATTGCCTTATTAATTAACTGCTTAGATTTCTCTTTATGGTTTCTTTTTAAATCATGTTTAAGGTTTCTTTTTAGTATTTGGTCAATAAAGAAGGGGTGTAATCTTCATGTTTATTGAATTCAAGCATCGATCTTTCAAGCACATTTTTAGCAAAATATGAAGTCATTGTCCATACCTATATGGGCTTTTTAGGGCCTATGTTGGGCTGGCCCAGAAAGGCGGTCTTTGGCTAAGCCCATCATGTCTTAAATAATATATATAAGTTCATGAATGTCTTGTGATGTACCTAATATGTTTTCAAGATCTTGTTTTTGAGCAATATTTAAACCTATAGCAAACACAAAAATCAAATTACAAATATCAAGATTCACTTCCTAACTCCTAACTCCTAACTCTTGGGATCCATCTGTGATGTTTTCTGATTCTTGTTCTGAAAAAAGATCAATTCTTTAGCAGACCGGATATTAATCTAGTAGCAAACCCATTATGGATTTTTCGGCCCAATATTGGGCTGGGCCTGAGTCTTACTCACGGGCCAAGGCCCATATATGTAGACTAAAATTTTCAAAATGGGGGGAGAAGCAAGAAGCTAACAGCAATAGCCAATAAGTCAACAAACAGCAACCACATGTAGAAATTAGAATAGAAAAGAAGCAGGTTTATAAACAAACCATCCAAGAACATTAATTACAACATTAATTAAATAAGAGATGTAGTTCAGGGTTGGAGGTTTAAATGAGAACCTTAAATTAATTAAGAATGAGAGACTCAATCTCGGCCGTTCAATTCCCCTCCTTTAATGTCATTGCCCACCCATGAATTCCTCATATGCACCCTGCCACACTCGATTCCCCACGCTTTCCATCCATGAATTCCACTTACAAAATGAACGGCTAAGATTTAGTCTCCCATTCCCAAAAACTAATTGAGAATGGGAGACTCGATCTCAGCCGTCCAATTCCCCTCCTTTAATGTCATTGCCCACCCATGAATTCCTCACATGCACCCTGCCATACTCGATTTCCCCACGCTCTCCATCCATGAATTCCACTTACAAAATGAACGACTAAGATTTAGTCTCCCATTCCCAATTAATTTCTCATTCCCATCTGAACCTTCCCCGTAGTTTAAGATGCCTTTTTATTTAGATTACAACTTCCATCTTTTCCTGAAGGAAAAAGCTTCACAATCAGCATACATATCATAGTGTCCTGAGGCCTGAGCCCGTAATCTGAGCCGAAATGTTTATGTAAAACAACCCATTTTTTTACTAGATCGGGCCTAAATGTTACGAGATTCGGAAGTTGAGATTCATGGAGCTTGTTTATATCATTTGCAGTCACCTAGGTTGTTGGGACTTGTTAGTGAACCTTGAACATTTAAAGGCACCAACTGAGTCAATTCTGTAAATCAAACCAATTGATAGTTCATATGCATGCTTTTACTAATCAACAATAATTTATTATTAGTTTAAAGACAGAAGAAAATTAGATTTAAAATTAAGCATCATAAGATTGAAGATTTTTAGTGTTTTTTATACCAGCATCAGCTAATAATTTGTTTTGGAACAAATGATGCAAACAAAAGGACAATGAACAAGTTATTTTATTTTATTTTATTATTTTTCTAATGTTATCTTGGGGCTGAACTTTGTTCTTTTTTTAAAATGTATCATGACATGACGTGAGATATAACTTTCTGAAATTTCTTTGTTGTATTATTGTTTTATATTATTGAGAAACAAGATTATAAGGAAATAAAAATTATAATTATACGGTAACGCGATCTAGAAAGTTTTAAAAGATAGTTCAAGTTCAATCCTCTTGAATCTTAATTTCTAAGTAAACATCTTGGATGATCAATGAGAGTATTTAAAACAAAAACAGTGAAGTCACATACATTAGAGTATATCTCAACTTTCAGGAAGAGCCTTTAAACCAGAAAAAACCTCTTTTAAATATAAAATTTATATATTCATGAATCATAAACAAACAATAAAAGACAAACAATATTTGTACTTGCTGATGATTCCTTCACAATTCTTTATGCTATCAAACAAAAGAAACACCAAATATCTAATCAACTTCATGTCTCCATCTCAATCTCCATCTTTAAGTTATACTACTTCATCTCTAACATCTTCATTAAAAATACTTAATCTCTCTCTCTCTCTCTCTCTCTCTCTCTTTCTTCTCATGAACATTATATCAAAGAGGATCAAGAGAGTCCATATACTAGAATTCGGGTTTTGGGTTGTTTTATTGAATGTAAAAGCCGAATCCAAGTGTAGCAATGGTTGTGATCTCGCGCTGGCATCATATTATGTCGCGCGAGGCTCTAATCTCACTTACATAAGCAAGATTTTCTCCCAACCAATACCCGAAATCCTGAAACACAATCCTCAAATCTCGAGTAGTGACAGCATCGAAAGCGGGGCCCGAATTTACGTCCCGTTTTCATGTCAATGCTTGAATAGTGATTTTTTAGGACATACATTCAAATATCAAACACAAATTGGTGATACTTATGCTAAGGTTGCTACTGAGGTTTTTGCAAATCTAACAGATGTCTACTGGCTCCAACGGGTCAACTCGTTTGAACCGACCCAAATACCCGACTTTGTTGATATTAATGTTACCGTAAACTGTTCATGTGGTAACAAACATGTTTCGAAGGATTACGGGTTGTTTGCAACATACCCGCTTCGACCCGGAGAAGATTTGTGGTCCTTAACTTCTCAGTCTGGTGTTCCGAATATGTTGTTGGAGCGGTTCAACCCGGGATCCAATTTCAGTGCCGGGTCGGGTCTAGTGTTTGTGCCGGCTAAAGGTTAGAACCCAACTTATTTTGATCAAAGTCTATATATAATTATTTATTATTGGGTATGAAAAATCTTGTATATTAATGTAATCACTTGTTAGATAAGAATTTCAATGCGTTAAACATAGGTTAAGTCGTTAAGATATAAACTTCATATAACTTTCGAGAATATACAATTTGTTTATACATAACAAGTATAAGTAATTAATGATATTTAGTAGTATAAGTTCAAAATATATAAAACTTGTTACATATATATAGTTTTCTTGTATACAAATAAGCTCTTTTATTTATTTGTTTGGTTGTTTGATGTTCTTACTTTTAAGAGTGTTATTTAGATGGCTTAAGATAATGAAGCTGGAGTTAAAAAAGGAAAAAAAAGTAAATAATACACGTAATCAACATAATTTGGGCTAAATATTTAACAATTTTGCTAATGTCCTATTGTACTGATATAGGTTAAAAACATTAAGATTTTGTCCTTAAATGTGTATTTTGTGACATAACCGGTCAAAGTCATTATTGACAGTCGCACATGTGTCCATTGTATCTGATTATTTTGCAATAAAACTTTGATGCTACTTTGGTGCATGATCAAATATAGATGAATACTCATAAAATTAATTCTGGATAAAAAAAATAGGAAGTCAATATAGACAATGATTCTTTTATTTATAAAAGAAATTATAATACATAGATCAAACCAGGGGCGAATTTATGTAGTATCAAGGTGGGTCCCGGGACCTACCTAATTTTTTAATTTTTTTTATAAGTTATTAAAAAGTTTACAGGAACTACCTTATAATATTAGATAAAATAAAATATATATAAAATACATTAAGCCCAAGTTTTATCTCTTAACAAAATAACCCAAATCTAAAAAACTCTAACTCAATCTAATTAAAACTCAAACTATAGTTAAAGAAAATAGGACAAAAATTCCTTCGTAAAAGACTGAAACGTGAAACCTATCGATAGTTGAAGCCTTGCCGTCGACCACCATCTGTGTCAGTCCTTTCTCCGGCAGCCCTGTCTCCCGCAGCGGCAGCCCTGTCTGGCTGTCTACGGCAGTCCGTCTCTCGCATCGCCAGTCTCCCCCATCTACGCTCGCCATCGCTGATTTAAAGATACCAATCATTAGTGGCAGTCTTCACTCTTCAGGTTCATACAAATCTTCTTCTTTAAGTTTTTATAATGCTGTATACTTTTTATTTTGAGGTTTAAATGGAGAAGAAGATGTATATATGAGATATAGTAGCCTGTCAAATGGTAAACAGTCAAACAGATATGCTTTTTAAGACTTGTGAGTTGTCTTTGAGAGTTGAGACTTTGTCAGCCTTTAGGCATGAGCCATAGAGTGCAGATATTGAACAGTTGTACTACATGACATATTTGACTATTAATAAATATATATGTATTTATAATATTTCAAGTTGATTTTGATTTCTTTTTTACTTTACTTGTCGTATATGGCCTTTTGGATTTGTTTTTTGGTATTTAATATATATAATTATATTATGTGTACTATGATTTGAACATAAATAAGTTGATTAGTATATGTTTTATTAATATTTTAATTGTTGTTATTTGTTTAAGGTTTAGAGTTTATTTAGGGTTTATTTAGTGTCATATATTGAAAGAGTTATTCTAGAAAGTATTAGTAATGAAACACTTACGCAAATATTTCAAGGCATAATACCTCGTCGGGTACAATTGTAAGAACTTTAATATAATTATCGAGTATATTTAGTTTTAACGACCCGACCCGACACACATATAGTTGACTTTTTATTTTTATTTTTAATGACTTAACTTAATAGGGAACCACGTTGTTTTCTATCCTAGATTCGCCACTGGATCAAACATTGGAATAACATGAGTACTTGCATTTACAAAATATATATGAATATGATTATTAAAATGTCAATATACATAAAAAAATTATATATTTTTACCTCATCCCGAGGCACTGCTTAAAATTTCTAGTATGTGTACGTATTATTTATTGTAAATACGCAGAGAGAGAGCAATGATTAATATAAAATCGTGTTATATATAGAACATAAGGAACCAATTTCACCTTTAAATTAGGATAATATAAAGGTTATTATTAAATCTATTACTTTATATTTAAAAAAAAATGATCTATAAAAAGTAATATGGAAACTATACATACCCCACTGCCGTATCTCCTCCCCTCGAATATGCATGTCTGATAACTCTCTTCCTCTCTTCACTTAACAGTCTCCATCTTTTCTTTCTCTCCTCGCTTGACTACCATCATCTGTGCCGACTAACCTAACTAGCAGTGAGTCGCTACCACCGATTTTGCATTGCCCCTCCTCGCCATTGTGTTTTTAATCCCCTCGAAAGCCCCGTGACCTAATAAGTATTTTTGGGTTTTGAATTGTACTAGGAGATAATAAATAATGTTTATTTTGGGTGCATTGTTTCTTAATATTAAGGATGCATTTCTTGTTTGAATTTTGAGTTATGTGTGTGAGTCTATATTATTTGGTTGTGTTCTTTTCTTGAATTTGGTTGGTATTTGTATCTTCATTTTCATGGTATTTGCATGCATTTTGGTTGTGTATATTGCTTTTTTAAGTTATGATTGCTTTTATGGGTTATGGATGTATTTTATTTGACTTTTTTGTGGGTGAAATTCATTTGCGTTTAAGGTTGCATATTTGTACATCCATGTGTATATTAGTAGCTTCAAATGCATTTCTGTTTTTTTAAATATAACAAGATTAATCTTGAATCGAAAGAGGATGAGAAAATAGTCATAGTGGTATAATTTTTGTTGCTTAAAATACAAAACATCATGTTGGGTGGAGAGAGAGAGAGAGAGAGAGAGTGTGTGTGTGTTTGTCTTTTTTTAATTTTTGATGTGTGGCGACTCGAGAGGGATTGATGAGTGTAAAGGGTTATATGAATAAGTATATTTCTATAAGGAGTCTTACCATAGGGGAATGCTCCATTAACAAATAGTTTTTTTACGAGAACCTATGCAATATAGACAAATGCATCTACATATTTATTAGATTCATGATTATGCAACTAAATTAAGAGTGCTTCATGATTTTTAGAACATTGGGTCAAATAACGATGAGAAATGCATGAAGACATAATAATGTATCAAATGCAATGCACATTAAATGCATTTTTCATACTTCGATTTTCTTCTCATTTTTCAACCCAAAATCTTTAAAAACTTATGAAACACTCTAAATATGTTACATAATCATGAACTTTTAATTTGTAGACAGACAGTACAGAAAACTGGTGTGGGTTAAAGGTCATTGCATCGCGGTGCGCCATCACCTCCTTCCTCTCCACCACGGTGTGGGTGGCTCATTGGCGTGAAGACTTTAACTTTAGGAGTTGTTGCGTGGTGAGGGAGGTGTGCCTTAATTTGATTTCTTTCTCTTTTTTTTTTGGTTTACTAGCATGGTAATGCGGCGGTATCGAGTAATTTTTACTCAATAACTTGTCCATTTTTTGTATTCATGTAATATGATGACAATGAACAATTTTATTGGTAACATGTCTATTTTCTTTATTTATTTGTTCTCAATCAACTCCTTTATTATTTTTAAAATAAATTCTGAGAACAATTAAATAAGGAAAAAGAGGTCTCTACTTATAATAATGGTAAATTGCATGAAAATACAAAGTGTAAATTAGTAATTTGAAACTATTTAAAATTAAGAGATTAAGAAAATAGAATAAACTAATTTAAAACTATTTATTATATGAGAGATTTTAAAATATTAAAAATATGTGTTTATAAATTCTGATTACAGATTATTCATGTTTACGAGTTCTACTTATACACATTTTCGAATAATTACGTTAAAATATTTATTACCGAATATATAAGATGAAAGGTTTGGTTATGAAAATCTTTGTTGATAATTAAGTTAATTTGTATTGACTTGATTTTTTCTAAAGGAATGTTTAGTTATTAAAATGGAATATAAGAATTTTATTAACTTTAATTATTAGTTACTTGATTTGATAATTTCCATTTAGTTTATGAGGGTAATTTAGTAATTTTAAAATACTTAAAATTTAAGAGATCAATCAAAAGACTTAAATGCTTTATAAAATAGTATAGAAAATAATTTTTTATTGATTAGGTGAGTAGCAATTGGTAAACGTGTCTCGTAGAGTAATAACTAGGGGTGATAATTCTCGACACGATACGCAATAAACGGGTTTGGATTGACACATAATAAAACAGGTTGGGTTCGGATTGACTTATGTAACACGTATATTAGTTTAGTCGAGTTACGTTCATACATAATTTCACGGGTAGATACGTGAACCCGTTTAATATTTATATAGATTTAGATTTACCTTTTTACATTTATAAATTAGTTTTGATATAATTATCATTTATACTCCGACAATCCATATCTATTATAGTTTAATTTGTGAAAAATTAAATTATGATTTTTTGGAAAACATGCTAACCTTCTAATCTCTTGACGTGTTTACAACTCGTCAATCTCCTAACAATCCATTAACATGTGAAATTGTGAATGACCGGTCAATACGCTAATACTGTATAATTAAACGAGTTACATGTAAACCCGTAACATGTCAACACAAACACGAGGTGATTAGTAATAACCATGTCTTAGGTTTGAAACTTTGAATTATGGGTTGAGAGTTAAAAAAATTAAATATTTACATGACAGTCTACCCACTACCAACACTTCTATGTTTATCGTAGATGTTGGGGGCAGTAAAAGCTTCAAAGACCTTTTCAAACCACAATGATACAAAGACTTTTATTCGTCAAATCAGAGACTCTTCAGTCAATCCATTTACTCCAAACATATTCTTTCTTTGAAATAATTTCCCACTAAGAGTTGATTAAGTCATATATCACTTCTTAATTTGCTTCGCAAACTGTTAGCATAAACCCTATTGCTAGTTCGCTATTGATCGTTTTCGCATTACCTACGGAGTCTTTTTTGGGTTTTCTTGATTATTCAACCCGATATTTCATCTGGGTGTTGTTAATTTCCCCAAATTTCCTCAAACTAATGCTATTCATCACAATTTTCCATCTGGGTATCGCTTGTTTCCCAAATTAGCTCAAATTCATGCTAATTTCAACAGAAATTTCCAGTTTCAAGTCTTAACTTGGCTAAACCACCTCAAATTTCCCTCTTGAAATCGCTGATTTCATGTTTTAGTTCATTTCCTTACCATGGAAGTCAAAATCAGGGGAAGAATCAAATTTCTTGTTCACTTTCTTGTGTTGTTTGTGATTGCTAATCATGTTGAATCAAGTTGTAAAGACAAATGTGTTGCTTTGGCTAATTACCGCATATGGGACAACATAACCTTTGTATATCAAATCTTCTCAACTACAATCCCACAGATTCTAAGTTACAATCCCAAAATCACAAATCCAGACACAGTTGCTGCTGGTACAAGACTAAATGTACCCTTTTCATGTGGCTGTGATGATCGCGGTTTCCTCAGTCATCGATTCGTTTACAATGTTGTTTCAGAGGACACATACTCAATCATTGCACAAACTTACTTTTCTAACCTCACAACTATAGATATGTTGAGGAGTTTTAATAATTTTAATGAAGTAAACATACCTTTGGGTAGTCAAGTAAATGTTGTAGTCAACTGTTCTTGTGGGAACAGTCATGTATCTAAAGATTATGGATTGTTCATCACATATCCAATTCAAAGTGGTGAGAATCTGTCCACAATCGCTAATGAAACGGGGTTGAACGAAAATCTGCTGAGAGATTATAATCCGGGCTCGAATTTCTTGAATCAAGATTTGGTGTTTATTCCTGGAAAAGGTAGAAACTTTTTCAAGATTTTTCACTTGGGTCTGGTTATTTCCTTTGATTTAGATCAAGATTTTGTGTAAGAACATAAAGAATGCAAAAATATGATGCAAATTTTGTTTTATTTGGCATAATCACTAGAGTTAGATCAAGATTACATGTTGCTTCTTGTCACATATTGAATTATATTTAAGATGATCTGTTGCATAATCTATAATCCATGTGGAAGCAAATAGAAGATTATCTTGATCTATATTTAGTGTTGCTCATAAAATTCTTTCCTCTTATTACAGATCAAAACGGAACGTTTCCACCTTTAAAGACAAGGTAACTTATACTCATTCATATATTTTCTTTGATCAACGCACATTTTTCTCTATTTTTTAAATGCTGATTGAATCTTTATGTTTTTGCAGCACAAGGGGTTGTCTTCTTTGCGTGTCTACCCTATGAATCTTTTGTAATCTTGAAATTTTTATAATTCTTTTAAGTGAAATGATAAATGTTAACTGATTGTGGTGGTGATTTGAGCAGGGTTATCTGGTGGTGCAACTGCTGGTGTATCTGTAGGAGCAGTTGTTGTAGCTCTTTTCTTGAGCATTTGTTTCTACTTTGTCTTTTACAGAAGAAAAAGGGTTGCAGAAGGATCATTGCTTGATGAAAATGGAACCGAGAACTTTCATGGTAAACCTGCAGCAATCCTAGTATTTTTATTCTTTTTCTTCTTACTTGCTTTGTACAAGTATTCATTTTGTTTACTGGATGCAGGCTCAGGCAGCAGCTTGGAAAGAATGAGAGAATCAGGGTCTCTTATTGGCGGTGGACCGCCAGGTGTCAGTGGTATAACGGTGGACAAGTCGGTGGAGTTCACATATGATGAGCTGGAAAAGGCCACCGATGATTTTAGCCTTGCTAATAAGATTGGTCAAGGCGGTTTTGGGGCTGTTTACTATGGAGAACTCAGAGGCGAAGTTCGTTTCTTTAATGATCATATGACTTTTTGACTTTTTACATAGGATGTTGACCAAAAGTCAAAGTACTCCTTCAGTTTGGGAAATTGATTTTGGTTTGGTGATTGACAAATGCAGAAAGCTGCAATAAAGAAGATGGATATGCAAGCATCAAAAGAGTTTCTTGCTGAGTTAAAGGTGTTAACACATGTTCATCACTTGAACCTGGTAATTTTCGGTGGTTTATGAAAATTTCTTCTTGTTTCAATGAATATTTTTACTAATGTCAAGTCTGAATGGGTATTGAATAAAGTCGTGGTGATTTTGCAGGTACGTTTGATAGGATATTGTGTCGAAGGATCATTGTTTTTGGTCTATGAATTTATTGAGAATGGCAATTTGAGTCAACATTTGCGTGGTTCATCGGGTAAGGAGGAACACAGGTTAAAAAAGAACCTCTCGGGTTGGGCCAACTCATAAACACTTCTTTTATTCATTTTTTTATTATTATAAATAGCTAATGTAGTATTTTTATTCAGGAAAAAGAAAAAAATCATGACAAAAACTATATTGTTATGAAAATGTTCCCACTTCCAACGAAAAGCGGTTTATTTGTTTTTTATTTATTTGAATACGCTTTGGACGACTTTAAACCAGTTTAACCGTTTGTCCAATTTCCATTCTAGTTTTTTTTTTTCATTTACTGTAACCGGTTTGACCTAACTTCGTCAAATTACCTCTCTACCTACGGGTAGAGGTATGATTGTCAACATTCTACCTCCCCCATACCCCACTGTAACGGGATTGGGTACTGTTGTTGTTGTTGTTGTAATGTTCTTTTTCGACTTATAACGTTTGCAGGGAAAGAGCCAATGCCATGGGCTACAAGGGTACAGATCGCCCTTGATTCAGCTAGAGGGCTTGAATATATTCACGAGCACACGGTTCCTTTGTACATTCATCGTGATATCAAGTCTCCTAACATTTTACTTGATGAAAACTTCCGTGCAAAGGTTATAAAATATACGAAATTTAGAATAAACTTTCCTTTACATTCAACTTAAAGTCACAAAGAGACTTTATAGAACGCCCTATATATATGATTTTTAAGGAAAGATTTATCTATGATCCCATAGGTTGCTGATTTTGGGCTTGCAAAACTTACAGAAGTCGGGAGTGGTTCTTTACAAACCCGTCTAGTCGGTACATTTGGATACATGCCTCCAGAGTAAGTTTCAAGCAAATCCTTTTTTTTTCTTTTTCGGCTACAAGCATCCAAGTTTTTCTAATTTCCAAGATAGCCAAAAGTTAAAACGAGAACTGTTTTCCATACGAGAACTGCAAGAACCAATCTGAGCCGTCCAATTCCCCCTCCTTTAATGTCATTACCCACCCATGAATTCCTCACATACACCCTGCCACACTTGATCCCCTCCACGCTCTACATTGATGAATTCCACTTATCAAATCAACAGCTAAGATTGGTTCTCGCAGTTCTCGTACGAAAAACAGTTCTCGTTTGAACCCTCCCCTTCCAAGATAAAACATGGCTTAAATCGAATATTTTGGTGTAGATATGCTCAATATGGCGAGGTTTCTCCAAAGGTCGATGTATATGCTTTTGGGGTTGTGTTGTTTGAACTGATATCGGCTAAAGAAGCAATCGTGAAGACCAATGAATTTTGTACAGAGTCCAAAGGACTTGTTGGTTTGGTTAGTTTTCAAGAGCTTTTCCATAATCTTACACTTAATTGCATTTTGCCATAATGTTTATTCTTCTTTCTTGTAGTTTGAGGAGGTTCTAAGTTTGCCTGATTCAGTTGAAGGTTTATGCAAACTAGTAGACCCAAGGCTTGGAGCCAACTACCCTCTCGACTCGGTCCGCAAGGTGACTAAGATAATAATCGTACATGCTATAAGAATGTAAAAGAAAAGAAATACTACATTTCTTTTTAAGGGTCAAATTAGTTATCCTAACTATAATTCATATCTCATTAACAATGTATAACATATTTGATGATTGTACATATCATGTGGGGTGCATGTATGCTGATATAGCACTAAAATGGTTGTTTTGAACTCACATGCTTCTTAGGGTGATAAAAGCTATATTTCAAAGGTCATAAGTTTGAATTTTGAAGTGAAATTTGCAGGTAGCTTTGCTTGGTAGAGCTTGTACACATGAAAACCCGCAACTGAGGCCAAGCATGAGGTCGATCGTGGTTGCGTTAATGACGCTCTCATCGTCGACCGAGGATTGGGACGTTGCTTCTTTCTATGAAAATCAAGATCTAGCTCAACTCGCGTCGGGGAGGTAGCATATAATGTCTATGATTCGTCGATCATACGACTCATAGTTGTAGTGTTGCTGTATAAGCATGTACTACAACCCCAAGAACATGATACAATAAACTTTATTAGAATTTCATAGTGTATATGCCTATCAAGTTGTGTAATTAATAGTGTAGAGTTAAAACATGTAAACTAATTGTTAAGTATGTCCTGGAGTTCTTATGTTTTCATTTGTTTGCATAAGATGGGGCAAATTGGGTAGAAAGCAATTTTTTTTCTTTTTTTAATAGACAGCTAGTTTGAAAACTCGTGTATTACATGAGATAATAGAAGTGTATAAAATATGACAAGAGTAATACATTCTGGTAAAGTAAAATTTATTAAGAATTTATAAGCATAAATTAATTTTCATGAATGTATTCATAGGAGTATATAAAACGAATGACGAGCTCTTTGTTCATATTCATTTATTTAATTTAGTTAAAGTAATATTTTGATTTTTGATTGGTTTCGTTTGATAAAAAAAGTAAAAACATTAATTTAAATCTTTACCACTTGTCACATGGGCATACATTCCTATCAAACATAAACTATTTTATAGATCCGTACACATATGAATATTATAGAAGTAAATATGAAAAACAATTAAATTAAATAGAGAAACCTTTTAAGTACATCAAATCATGTATAATACTAAAGAATTTCGAAAACAATAAGATTAGCAATGTGTTTTAAGAATAAACTATCCTAATCAACTAAAGGAAAAGCACAACTAAAACTACATATTGAACATCTTCTATAGAGGAATATACACAATTTAATAAATTTTAACATTTTAAGACTATCAACACATTACTTAAGATAACAAATATCAACGTCGAATACAACAACTTATTAAGTTATTACAATTAAAAATCCTTTATATACTTACCAATGTTAGTGAGATTCGATAGACTAAATATATCAGCATTGAACCTTTTCTCATCTCAAGAAAACATACGTAGAACCATCAATTAATCGGTTTTGAAAATAGGATAAAACGAATGAAGATGTGACCTAGAGGAACTCGATGCTTCATTCTACTCACTATATCAATTATGGTGCGGAAGATGAGTACGGTTCAATTTATTGTTGGTGTGGATAATGATGAAAAACAAACTCAAAAGGGACAAATGAGAACAAACTTGTAACGGATTCCCAAACAATGAGAGAAAACAACCCTGAAAATGAACATTAAGGTTAAAAGAATTAGTAACCCAGAAAAATAAACAAACATAAAATCAAATCAGACTTGTGTTAATTGTCGGGTACCAGTGAGGATGGTAATTGAGTTGATTTCATAATAAAAGTATCTTGTTATCCAAGTAGAGTTTAGATCTAAAACACAAACCAAATGGTTCCAAAAGATATTATCAGGTGAATTATTAGACGAGAAAGCTAACACGAGAAAGCTAACACGGGAAAATGAATTCATATTCAAAGCCCAAGCATGCTCTCAAAATCTAATAAACCAAATAATATCATTAACTTTCAATTTAATGAAATTTTTGATACTACAAAGAGAATGTGAAGCACATACATATAAGATAGCAAAGTCCAAGAATGCTCTCAAAACCAAATATAGAAAATAATATCTTTAACTTTCAGTTTACAAAATCTTTTCGTACTACAAAGAGAATGACCATTACAAAATAACCCAAAAACTTTTGTTAAACCATGGGCCGAACATTTCATATATTGTTATTAGTGTAGTACTACAATAAATTAGGTTTTAGTTCATCAAATGTATCAAACTTGTCACGTTTTGCTATTGTGTGTATTGAACTTCAAAAGTTTTTATTGTATGTATCAAACTTAAAATTTGCTACTATTGCATATATTTTGGTTACATAAAAAAGTAAAAGAATGTATACGTTTAGTATATACAATAGAAACTTTAATACACACAATAACGACCAATTAAATGTTCGATACACACAATAGAAAATTTTAAAGTTTGATAAACACAATAGCAAAATGTGACAAGTTGGATACATTTTGATGAACTAAACCCAATAAATTATGACATAAAGAAGCAATCAAAATTGAACTTCAACATTTTCAAAATAGTTTGAAGAAGCTTAAGACGAGCAGGTTAGCTAGGTATATGTATCAATATATCATTAATATAAATTTTTCATAAGGCTATCTTGAATAAGTGAATAAGAGTACATTGTGCCAACATGGATTCTTATAAGAAACATTATTAAAAAACCATACATGAGTCAGAGTCATACAACCAAACTATCAACACTATACAACCGAACTATTAAAAAACCATACATCATACAACAAGACACACATAGCATTTAAATCTCAAAGTCAAAAAACTAGAAAGAAACAACAAATCTAAAGTTACACATGAGTTCTTTAAAAACTAGAGCTAGAAAGATATATAACAAACACATAACATTCAAAACTCAAAGGCACATGGAAGAATGTAAAAACTTGCTTCAATAAAATGAGTGGTTCACAATTACAAATGAACTCAAGATCTTCAAAAGGGATAGTGTACACGTGTTATCATATCCATGAACACTATGAGTCACTAAAGGGTCACACAACTGCCCACCCAACTAACAAACCAGAAAACAATACGATGTGTGTAAAGGAGATAATTAATAGTTGATTAATTATCGGGAAAAGAGAAAATAATAAATGGATTTTGAAAGGGAACATTGAATATTAGTTAATATATAATATAATTAAGTTTGGTTAGGATATATTGATTAATAGTTTATTAATTAATATTAAAACCGAACTAGAGGGTTTGTTTTGTCGTTTGATCAAAGTATTTGATCATGGACAGGGCTTTCGGGTCCAAGGGCTTTAATCCAAATAGTTACCTATTTAAAGGGAATTATGCCTTAGTTTAACCTAATCTAAATGAATTAGCCACCAAGACAAAACAAGGACAAAAACTCTCTCTGTCTCTCTCTCACCTTCGGCCGAGACACCACCACCACCACTCTCGGTGGTCGGCGACGCCCCTTGCGGCAGCGGTTAGTGACGATCGACGGCGGCGCCCCTCTTCATGGCGACCCCTATTTCTGCCGACCTCCCTTGCGGCGAGGCTCTCTCGGCGGTGACCGAGAAACACACCAAGCCGGCGGCGGCTTTTGGTGTACACACATACGGGGATCGGTTTTTCTCGGTGATTATTTGGATAGACGGTCTAGCAGTCTGTTCGTGTGGTGCAGTAGCTGTGTATCCCCCGCTAGCAGTTCAGGGTATATTTTCTTATCCTTGTTTTATAACTTTTATGGACTTATCCATATATTATATCTGTTATATTGTGATTATAAGTTCTGTTTCCCCACCTGATCCAGTTGTGATCTTGGGATGGATTTACTGTTTTTATATTCTGTTGTGCTTGTTGTACCCTGTAAATCCCAACACTGGTATGAGAGCCTTCTTCTAGGCTCGGTGGGGAACAAGTTTATCATGATTATATATTGTTTATATATATGTGTGAAAACTGATATTGTGGTTAAGATCAAGTTTCTGATCTATTACCTAATAAGTTTTCCAGTTTGTTAGAAATATTAAAGTGAGGGGTGTAATATGTAAATTACACAAAGTTGGGAAATGCTATATAAAGGCATTTCCCCACATTTCAATGTTAAGCTTTGCATTTCTCATTCCTTGTGTTGTGTGTTCTCTCTAATATCTTTCGGCTCTCAATCTCTAAACCGAACACACACTAACACATACTAGAAAGTTAAACTTCTAAGCATTGCTTCATCCGTAGATAATACGGGACCAACAATTGGTATCAGAGCCAAACTTGTTTTTGGCTCGTGATTGTTCGAAAAGAAAACTACAAAGTCTCGAAAAGTTCAAGCGTACAAGAAGAAAAGATTCTCGGTTTCACAAAGGTTCAAGAACTTTGACTTTCTTCAAGAAAAGTATAGCTCAAACGACTTCTAGAAGTAGAACTCGGTAAAGGTATAAATTTCATCTTCTTTAACTTACCTTTGAGTTGTTACTTCGGTTTTACAAAGCTTATAAAAACTTTCTTTGAAAAAGAACATAAACCGAAAGAGAATTTATACACCCTTAGTCAAGAAAATCATTAAATACCCACTTTTCAAACATTAAATTTTCTAGGTATTTAAGTATTTATGGTGTTCTTGATCTAAAAAGTACAACTTGAAGAAGAAGAAATTGGTTTTTGTAATTTATTTAATTATAAATTATAAATAACATTAAGTGTTGTACAAGGAAAATCAAGTACTTGCCATACCAATCAAGTACAAGTGGTTAGACACTATTCAGGGTATGGCAATCTGATTTGAAAAGATCACATCAAACTCTATCAGCCGGATCCTCAATTGCATGCGATTGGATCATGCGGCTTATAGAGCCTATGGATACATTAGCCAGTAGACTGTTGGGAAAATGATCTCATCAGTTTGAATTTGATGAGACAAAGTTAAGTTTGTAAGATGAGTTCTACATATAACTTAAACAGAATTATGAAGCTTAGTCAGACTGAACACTTAGAGTGATTCAGACTGAGTATAAGCTGAATATAAGCTGAGCATATGTTGATCAGTTTATATCATACCTTAGTTTGTTTATTAATATGTTTAATAATCTGTGTATGCCACATAAGGTATATATCGAGTATTCAGCTTGATGTGTTTCAAGCTGAGTGACTCAGCTCAAAAGCAGAGTCAGCTCGACAGAGTTGCTAAATATGTTTTAGTCAACTAAGTTAGACTTCTAAGGATGAGTTTATCAATGTACGTGTTAGTTCATGTATGAATTCAGATTTGTACTCGAAGAACTCAGCTTGATGAGTTTCAAGCTGAGTAACTCAGTCCGAGTAATGAATTCAGTTTAAAGATAATTTAAATATGTTTTAAATTCATCTTTATCTCTCTCTATATATACGGCGCGGATAAGAAGACTCCAGAATCAAGATTGAAGATTGAAGACTCAAGATAAGAAGATTCAAGATTCAAGATTCCGGTTTATCCGAAAGTTAGTTAGCGAATTAGGCTAAGTCTAGTTTGTTAGGAACCGTAACAACATGATTATAAATACTTATCTCCTGATAAGTTTAGAGGTACGACTCAGAGACGATTACAACTAAGTGTTGCAGAGCCAAACCTCACCTCACCGTATGTGTTATGAGTCTTGATTCAGTATCAAGATTTAATCACAGATTGCCAAAGAAGTTTGTGTGTTCGAATTAATCACATTAGTTGTGATATTGGTAAGTAATCATGTGTTGATTCAATCTGTGAAAATCCTGTTTAGAGATTCGTCGGTATCTATAATTATATGTTAATTATAGATATCTAAGTTTGAGAGAATTGAGAGATTTATATTAGGTGATTATATATCAAGAGTTGCTTACTTGATAGTCATTGTAATCATCTTCTTATTCAAAGCATTGTAATCATCTTTTGATTAATAAAAGCATTCGATTGATTGTGGTTTGATTTACTGTGTGTAACACTTTTCTTTGATTTGTTCAATTTCCGCAGAAAGTGTATTCAACCCCCCTTCTACACACCTGTTGCTTGTTGTTACTCTCTCATACAAGGGACCAACAACTGGTATCAGAGCAGGCTGAACGATTTCATCAGTTGAATAGTTCAAGATTCTGAGAAAGATTGAAATGTCGACAAGCAATACTCCATCAAACTTTCCTCAGATCTCTGCTAAAGGATGTCCCATATTTGATGGATCTGACTATCCTATGTGGAAGTTCAGAGCCATGCTCTTCCTAAAGTCCATTGACAACCGTATGTCGGAAGTCATCACAAAAGGACAAATAATCCCCAAGATTCCTTCTACTGTCAGTGATACGTCTCCTGGAAAATCTGAGAAGGAAACAAGAAAGCCTGTTGCATCCTGGACTGATGAAGATTGGAAACTCTTCAATCTAGATGACAAGGCAAAGAGTGTTCTAGCGAATTCCCTAACTAATGAAATCCTGCGCACTGTGACTGGGTTTCAAACCGCAAAGGATATCTGGGATACGCTGAGTGTTACTTATGAGGGCACAGATCTGGTCAAGCAGCAAAAGAAGAATCACTTGAATAGATCATATGAAAACTTCTTTTCAAAGAAGAATGAAACCTTGGCAGATTTGTTCACAAGGTTTCACTGCTTGATAAATGACTTATTAAGTGTGGGTGTAAAAAGAGATGAAGCTGAGTTCGTGCTGAAATTTCTGGATGTGTTACCAGAAAGGTTCAATGAAGTAACCACTGCACTAAGGGCTGGAGGAACATTACACATGTATAACCTACAGTTCATCTATGGGTTCTTGCTGAATCATGAACAGATCATAGAACACAAAAGAGCTTCTCAACAACAACTAAAAGAATCTTTGGACAAAACAGAAGTTGCATTAGTTGCACAGAAGAAGAAGAAAGGTTCAAAAGCTATGGTTGTTGAATCTGAGACTGAGTCAGAATCTCAAGCTGACCACTCAGACTCAGACTCAAGTGATACTGATGATGTTCAGACCATCACTGAGCAAATGGCCATGTTAGCCAGACGTTTGAGAAAAGCTCAAAGGGGAAGAGGAAGATCTGACAGGAGCAAAGGGAAGAGTTCCTTTGATCCCAAGAATGTTGTGTGCTTCAACTGTCAGAAAAAGGGACATATAGCTGCTGAGTGCAGATCTAAGAAGGTAGAATCAACATCTGTTGTTGATAAGAATGCTTATAGAGCTGATAAGTACAAGAAGAAGTACACTCAGCTCAAGAAATCAAAGCCTAAAGACAAACCCAGTGGAAAAGGTTTATATGCTGAAACCTGGGATACAGAATCATCCACCTCAGATGATAATGTATGTCTAATGGCTCAAGAAGATGAAGAGCTAGAATTGGATGAGGTTGATTATGGTCAGTCCGAATCAATCTTTGAAGCTGACATGAAGGAAGCTGAGGAAAACAACAAACTGAGTGATTGGGATCCTGCTTCCATGTACAAGGTCAGTAATTTCTACTCTTATACAGATGAGGAGAAAGGTCTTGCTTTTGATTATTTGCTAAATGATTTCAAGACCATCCTTAAATCTCAGACTGACCTCAAAGCTGAAATAGCAAAACTTAAAGATGAGATTAAGGAAAATAAATCTCTCATTGATGTTGGTAAGAAAGCACAGTGTGACCTTGAATGTCAGAGGCACATTAATAAACTTCTTAGTGAAGAACTTCAGGAAGAAAAGACAAAGCTGATCAACTTCAGAAGATCACTGAATCTTGGTGTAAGTCATCAAAGCTTGCTGAACAGTGCATAAACCAACAGATACCTAAACAGGTGAAGGCTGTACTTGCAGGTGACTATCAAACAACAACTTATGGAGCTGATGATGAGATAGCAAGTACAGATTCTGAGGAAGATAGACAACTGATTGAGTCTCAGAAGTCAGCCTCAGAGAAACGACATGATCCAAGCCTAAAATTCAATATGTTTGTGAAGGCCAAAGATCATGGTAATGAGTGCTCAACATCCAAACAACATGGTAAGTCTGTGTTGGACAGATTAGACACTCAGTCTGTTCAAAGAACTTCAGTCATAGAAAGGCTTAATCCAAATCCTTTCAAAAGACAAAATTCTCTATCTGGCTCGGAGAGAAGTTATAAGAACAGGAAGACCACTGTAAATTAGAGGTCAAATCACAACAATGGTAAGTCCAAAGTTGTTGATCTTGGTAAGTCCAAGAAGATCAACAGTGGTAAGTCCAAACCTGTTGAAACTGGTGAGTCCAGTAGGCATGACAAAGGTAAGTCCAAATTCATGCAGTAGAAGGTTGTTAGTCAATCTTCTCAGGATAACAAACAGAGACCTGACAAAGGTAAGTCCAAAGTCAGTGATCACCAGGTGAATCAGCTTGCAAAGAAAGTTGAGAAGTTATCCACCACATACAATCCTAAAACTGAAAGTAAATTCTCACAAGGATTATTAGACACTCTACCTCCTGTCATCATTGGAAGAAGGAGATGCTACAAATGCAGAAGTAGAGGTCATGAGGCTAAGGACTGTGATGCTGAAATCTCAAGGCCTGAGCAAGAACAAACTGATCAGCCTACACAGGATTCAGTTCCTGCTCAAGCTGAGCAGTCAGTTCAACAAGATGAAGCTGCTAAGTGCTCCTCATCTGAACCCACCAAGAAGTGGGTTCCCATGCAAAACTAATGTGTTTAGTTTTTATATCATGTGCAGGGTTCAAGTAAATGGTACTTGGATAGTGAATGTTCAAGGCACATGACCGGATGGAAAGGACTTCTCAGTGATTTCCAGGAAGATGAAGGTCCTAAAGTAACATTTGGTGACAACTTCCATGGAAGAACCAAAGGCTATGGGAAGATGCAAGCTGGTAAAGTCACTTTCCAGAGAGTTGCATATGTCAAAGGCCTTAAACACAACGTGATTAGTATCAGTCAATTGTGTGATGAGGACAATGTTGTTACTTTTAGGACGAAAGCAGGAACAATTTATAATGCTAAGGGAAAGCCTGTATTAATAGCTAAAAGAGAAAGAGATGTGTATCTACTTGATCTTAATTCTGCTGATCCCAATAATGAAACCTGTTTGTACTCCCATTCTATTCCTGAACTTTATGGCATAAACGTTTGTCTCATTTGAACTTTAAAAATATAAATATGCTGTCCAATAAAGAGTTTGTCTCTGGATTACCAAAAATCACATTTGTCAAAGACAAATTGTGTTCAGCTTGTGAACAAGGGAAACACCATAAAGGGTCCTTTAAATTAAAGCAAAATTTTTCAATAACAGACCCATTGCATATGTTGCATATGGATCTGTTTGGACCCATAAGTACTCCAAGCCTTAGTGGCAAGAAATACACTCTGGTGATAGTAGATGAGTTCTCACGATTCACCTGGGTAATATTCCTAAAAGCCAAAAGTGAGGCTGCCCTGGAGATAATAAGTTTCATCAAAAGGGAAGAGTTGCAGAAAGGTTTGTCTGCAAAGCAACTAAGAAGTGATCATGGGACTGAGTTCAGGAACTCAACCCTTGAAAGCTTTTGTGAACAAAAAGGAATATTACAAAATTTCTCATCTGTCAGAACTCCACAACAAAATGGAGTTGCTGAAAGAAGAAATAGAACCTTAATTGAGGCTGCAAGGACAATGCTATGTGAGGCAGGATTGAAACTCTATTTCTGGGATGGAGCTGTTAGTACAGCCTGCTATACTCAGAATAGGTCAATCATTGTCAAAAGACATGGAAAGACTTCATATGAAATGTATAAGTCTAGAAAGCCCAATATAGGTTATTTCCATATCTTTGGTTCAAGATGCTATGTGCTGAATCGAAGAGATCAGCTCCATAAGTTGATGAAGACAGTATTGATCAAGCTGAAGAATCAATTCATGTTTCATTTGATGAAGACAGTATTGATCAAGCTGAGAAAAGTCAAGCTGACTGCGTTAATCTGAGTGAGCTTGAAAGGCAAGGGAAATCAACATGTCAAATCCTATGTATGTCATAGGAGATGATAGTGATGATGATGTGTGTTCATCAATGAAATCATCACAAGCTTCAAAGGATTCTCAAGCTGAGAAAGATGATGAGTTCGTCAATCCTTTTGGAGCTGAAGTCACTCAGACTGAGAATCTTAGTGATAATCAGTTTGTTGACAATGCTGCTGTTGAGACTGAGGAGATAAGTTCACCTTGAGGTTCTCAACATCACTCAGATTCAGAACCTGACTCTCCAACTACCACATTTAAATTCCTCAAAGATCATCCTCAAGATCAAATCATTGGAAATGTCCAAGAGAAAGTCATGACCAGATCTAAGGCTACAGCTAACTATGCTGCTCACTTTGGTTTTCTGTCTCAGATGGAACCAAAGAAGACTGAGGAAGCCTTAGCAGATGAGGATTGGATTGATGCTATGCAAGAGGAATTAAATGAGTTTGAGAGAAATAAGGTCTGGAACCTTGTCCCTGCCCCTAAAGATCATTCAATTATAGGCACTAAGTGGGTCTATAGAAATAAAATGAACAAGGATGGAGTGATAGTTAGGAACAAAGCCAGGATGGTAGCACAAGGATATAAGCAAGAGGAAGTAATCGATTATGATGAGACCTTTGCTCCTGTTACTAGAATTGAAGCTATAAGGTTGTTCCTGGCTTATGCAGCATATAAAGACTTCAAAGTCTATCAAATGGATGTGAAAAGTGCTTTCCTGAATGGAAAACTTCAGGAGGAAGTGTATGTGAAACAACCTCCTGGCTTTGTAAGTTCAAAGTTTCCACATCATGTCTATAAGTTGGACAAGGCTTTGTATGGTCTTAAACAAGCTCCAAGAGCTTGGTATGATACACTGTCCACCTATCTACTATCCATGGATTTCACCAGAGGTAGTATAGATAAGACACTCTTTATTAAAAAGAGCAAGGGATATGTGATTCTTGTACAAATCTATGTGTATGATATTATTTTTGGTTCAACCTATGAATCTCTGTGTGAGTGGTTCTCAAAAATAATGTCACAAAAGTACAAGATGAGTATGATGGGTGAGATGACATATTTCCTAGGCCTACAAATTCAACAAAAGCCTGATGGAATTTTCATCAATCAAAGCAAATATGTTTTGGATTTGATAAAGAAATATGGTTTTGATTCAAGTTCAACCATGAAAACACCCATGTCACCACCTGTCAAGCTGAGTAAAGACTCAGATGGTAAGTCTGTGTGTCAGTCTACCTATAGAGGAATGATAGGTTCATTATTCTATTTGACAGCTAGTAGACCTGATATCATGTTTGCTACATGTGTTTGTGCAAGATATCAGGCTGATCCTAAAGAATCACATCTTCAAGATGTGAAAAGGATCTTTCGGTACCTTAAAGGTACATCAAATCTAGGACTTTGGTATCCAAAGGACTCTGGATTTGAGTTAGTTGGTTTTTCTGATGCTGACTATGCTGGGTGCAAGTTAGATATAAAATCAACCACTGGAGGATGTCAATTGCTTGGAGGTAAATTAGTAAGCTGGACTAGTAAGAAACAGAACTCAGTGGCTACTTCAACTGCTGAAGCTGAGTATGTTGCAGCAGGGAGCTGTTGTGCTCAAATCTTGTGGATGCAGCATCAGCTTCAGGACTTTGGGATGAGTTTCAAGAAAAATCCTATCTTCTGTGATAACCAAAGTGCAATAGCCATCACTTACAATCCAGTATTTCACTCAAGAACCAAGCATATTGAAATTAGACATCACTTCATAAGGGACATCGTGGAAAAAGGTAAAGTTGACATTAAATTTATCTCCACTGATGACCAATTAGCAGATATCTTTACTAAGCCCCTTGATGAAAAGAGGTTTATGTATCTGCTAAGTGAATTGGGTATGCTCAACCCCTAGCTAAGTGTCTAAAATTTGAGTTCTCAGTTTGACAGAGACTAAGTGTCTTAAGCTTGGTGCACAGTTTATAAATAAGTTTTCATAAACTGATCTATATGTCAAACTGAATAATGAGTTCACACGTTTGGTCAGTTCCAAACATAATTCAACTACTCAGTGTGGTTGAAATGTTAGTTTGAGTTAGTCTTGAACAAAATGACTAAGTGTCATTGAGTCTGAGCTATGTGCTTAACTCACACTGTGTGATTGGTTCACACGTTTGGTCAGTTCCAAACATAATTCAACTACTCAGTGTGGTTGAAATATTAGTTTGAGTTAGTCTCAAACAAAATGACTAAGTGTCATTGAGTCTGAGCTATGTGCTTCACTCACACTGTGTGATTGGTTCACACGTTTGATAAGTTCCAAACATATTTTACCTACTTAGTGTAGCTAAAATTACATGTTTAAGTAAGTCTTAAACATAAATGACTAAGTGTCATTGAGCCTGAGCTGTGTGCTCTACTCAAGCTGAGTATCAATCTCGCTGAGTGCTCCAATCAAGCTGAGTGCTTGAGTTAAACTGAGTAATAGGTTTACTCAGCTTGGTGTGTCCAATCTCATGTGTTCTTTACTAAGTGTGAGTGACTCATGACTACTGCGTATTTGAGTTAGTCTCAATGCGAGTATTATACTAACTTGTGTATAGGTATAATACATCAGTGTATATAATCCTATTGTCAGTCAATATTATTATATTACCTTAGTAACCGTTGGAAGATGATTGGTTCTACCCTCTAACTGTTCCATCAAGCTGTAATTTTTCGGCGTAACGGATAAAAAGGGGAATTTCTAATGGTAACTTTTATCTCTCCTCGGAAAGGTATATATATCGATCATCATCGAATTAGAAAAGTTACGCTTTCAATCCAGACTTCTCACATACTAAAATACCTTTCACTTTCTTTGCTAAGTGCAAATTTCTGTTCCATCGAATAAACCCTAAGTCGCTTAGTGCGCAATTGACGATCGCTCAGTGCGAGTTAAAATTTGATTACTCTGTGTAATCTAAACATTCAATGATGGAAAGTACCACTCTTGTTCTAGGTGAGCGGATGGTCAGAGGTGCTACGTTTAAGAACAATGGGCTGCCAGTGATTAAAATCAATAATCAACGGGCTTGTCTTGCAATTCCTCAGAGGAAACAAGGCAGAGGATATGAAATTTGGGTTGATTATATCTGTAAATGCCCCTGGCATTCGCCTTCTGTGGCGCATCACTCAGCATTGTTCCCCAACACCTGTTGGAGTTCTGGTTTACATGCACCTTCAACCAGAACAGAGGAGAGATCATAGGCACTGTTCGTAATGGAGATAGAACAGTGGTCCTCATGGTTCAACGGCTAAGGGAAGTTCTTCAACTTCCTGTTCAAGATGTGTTCGAGCCAACCGTGACTAGACAAGTGGCGAGGTCAGTTCTACCTCAAATGGGTCACCCTAAACCCTCTAACTGAAGGGTGATTAAGAAGGCCACTTTCCTAACCGACTGGGGCTTCATGGTTTCCACAGTGGTACGTTCACTGGGGACCAAGGTTGGAGGCTTGGATCAAGTTAACGAGTTCGAAATGCAGCTGCTATACAACATGTTCTTTGATAGACGTATCGATTATGCACAACTCATATTCAACGAGCTCAAAGTCCAAGTACTGAAGACCACCAGGGACCTCCATGTACCTTTCATAAGGTATTTGTCCTTGGTGCTTGAAGCTGAGTTGGGGGATTTATATGAAGCTGGATGGGAAGTGTTCCCTGTTCCAACGCTCAGTCCAAAGATGTTTAACAATGACATCTTCCTAGAGCAAGAGGGTCTAAGTGGTCCAATGCTCTTGGTGGCGGAGGGAGTTTCATCTGCAAGTGGAGATGAGGGATCGAATCAAGAGGGAGCTTCTCAAGCTGACACCGAGGTTCAGGCTGAGCTCTCTGCTCAAGCTGAACCAGCACATACAGAAGCTGCTTCAGGTAAAACCTCTCCACTTTCTCTTTCTTCTCACTTTTCTCCATCCACTTTTGGAGATAAGACTGCAGTAGAACCAACTCAGTCTACCCCATCTCCTCCACCTTCATTTCATTTACAATCAAAATCTGCAGCCACCCCTAGTATGCCCACTGCTGCTAGAGAGAATATCCAAACCTACCAAAGAAAAACTACCAAAGGTGGTGTCACTCCTAAAGGCATCACTGGAGCTGAGATCACATTGATCCCTCCGGCAGGAGTTGAGGGGGAGACGCCTACTCTTAAGGTGTCAACCTCAAGGCTCATTCAAACCCAACAGCCTAAACCGGGTGTGGTGTCTACTCAGCCCACACTTATTCGTGCCATGGGAGAGCCTACTTCTGTGCCTAAACAGACACATTCAGGTTACATTGAACATATGACAAATCCCCAGGGTCAATCACCCCCCTCTATACCCAAAAGCCAACCACCAACCCATACACATCACATCTCGAGCCCTATTCGTTCTATTCACTTCTCACACCCTCTTGCACGACCTGTCAATGTTTCATCCTCAAACCAGGGTGATTCACAGGGTCAAGACTCTGGTGCAAATGAATTTGAAGGTATACACCAACCTTTAGATGACGCACCCAAATTCCAACCTACTCAAGCTGACTTGGATGATTTGCTAACATTCTTCAAAGGTCAGTTTGATACATTGCACCTCAAAAGGAAGAAAGCAAACAAAGATATGCTGATGATCCTTGATAATCTGGACGAGGAGGTGTTGATGTTAAAATCTGCGGTTTCTGCACTCCAACAACAAAGGACTTCAAACCCTATTGATGATGAAAAAAAGGGGGAGAAGGTTCAAGCTGATACTGAAGCTGAGCTAGTTCGAGCTGAAGCTGAAGCTCTTCTAGTTCTAGCTAAAGGAGCAGAGAGGAAGACTCAGACTGAGGGGGAGTTAGAAATAAACAAAGAGGAACCTGCAGCTAAAAAGCAAAAAGTGATAGAAAATGAATCTGAAGCTGACAGTGTTTCTGAAACTGAAGAAGAAAAAGCTACAAGGGAGATGATTGAAATGATTGAACTAGAGGAAGCTGCTGAGCTGGGCATATCCCTTGATGAGCTTAGGAAAAGGAAAGAAAAAGAGGCCAGGGATCAAGAAAAAGAAAAAGAAAAGGAAGCTTTGGCACGAGCTGAAGCTGTATATACTGGTCCAAGACCTGATCAAATTCCATACTCAGATGCAGAACTGCAGGAATGTTACTTCAGAAGGAGCTATAACAAAGAGATCAGAGGAATGACCTTGAGCAGAGCAAATGGAGCTGCCATTCTCACTTTTGAGCTTAGTGACAAATCAACAGTGGGAATGGACCTGAGATATGTTCACAGGATGGGCTACATTGAATGGCAAAGGATAATGATGCTGCTCAAGAAATTTAAAAGAAGTCAGATCAAACAAGAAATTCTATCTGAAGTCTCCAAGTTGATTGCTCGAGCTGAAGAACTGAGGTATGTCCAAGTTCCTGGTCTGCAGTGGGAAAATTTGTTCGACATGCCTGTAGGAGTAGAATTCAGAGAAAATCAAAGCATCAACACTCCTATTCAAGGCTTCATGTTTAAGGATCAGACAGGTAATCCCAGTTTTATTAAGCTAAATGAGGTTTGCTATCTAAAAGCTGAGGATGCCTTGAGAATAAGAAACTGTTGTGGTAGTGAGGAGTTAAATCAGTTAATAAAGTATAGACTGAACAAACTCATTAGAGTACAACAGAAGGAACTTCAGGGAAACGATGAAGCTGAAAGATTGTTAGATGAGATCAATAAAGAGATCATCATCTGGGAGCTTTTACATCCTGAGTTCATCAGATAGAATAGATTAGTTCTATTGTAAATATTAGATTAGTTCTAATATTTTTGTAAGCACTATGTGTGTATGATCTAAGTGATCAACAACTTTTGTATTATGATCAGTTCTATTAATACAAATATAAAGTTTGATATGTTCAACTGTATTATGATGTGTTCATAGCTATAAGTCTGATAAGTTCAGCTTAATGAATAAATGATAAGTTCTTATTCATTAATATAATTAGTTGGTGTGTTCAACTAAAAATTGGTGTGTTCCAATTTAAATTGATAAGTTCAATTAATATTGATATGTTCAATAAATATTTGATTAGTTCAAATAATAAAATCTTAATAAGTTTAAGATTTAAAACATAATTCTGTTAAACAAACTTAAGAACTGTTTGATGGTTTTGTCATCATCAAATAGGGGGAGTTTGTTGGGAAAATGATCTCATCAGTTTGAATTTGATGAGACAAAGTTAAGTTTGTAAGATGAGTTCTACATATAACTTAAACAGAATTATGAAGCTTAGTCAGACTGAACACTTAGAGTGATTCAGACTGAGTATAAGCTGAATATAAGCTGAGCATATGTTGATCAGTTTATATCATACCTTAGTTTGTTTATTAATATGTTTAATAATCTGTGTATGTCACATAAGGTATATATCGAGTATTCAGCTTGATGTGTTTCAAGCTGAGTGACTCAGCTCAAAAGCAGAGTCAGCTCGACAGAGTTGCTAAATATGTTTTAGTCAACTAAGTTAGACTTCTAAGGATGAGTTTATCAATGTACGTGTTAGTTCATGTATGAATTCAGATTTGTACTCGAAGAACTCAGCTTGATGAGTTTCAAGCTGAGTAACTCAGTCCGAGTAATGAATTCAGTTTAAAGATAATTTAAATATGTTTTAAATTCATCTTTATCTCTCTCTATATATACGGCGCGGATAAGAAGACTCCAGAATCAAGATTGAAGATTGAAGACTCAAGATAAGAAGATTCAAGATTCAAGATTCCGGTTTATCCGAAAGTTAGTTAGCGAATTAGGCTAAGTCTAGTTTGTTAGGAACCGTAACAACATGATTATAAATACTTATCTCCTGATAAGTTTAGAGGTACGACTCAGAGACGATTACAACTAAGTGTTGCAGAGCCAAACCTCACCTCACCTCACCGTATGTGTTATGAGTCTTGATTCAGTATCAAGATTTAATCACAGATTGCCAAAGAAGTTTGTGTGTTCGAATTAATCACATTAGTTGTGATATTGGTAAGTAATCATGTGTTGATTCAATCTGTGAAAATCCTGTTTAGAGATTCGTCGGTATCTATAATTATATGTTAATTATAGATATCTAAGTTTGAGAGAATTGAGAGATTTATATTAGGTGATTATATATCAAGAGTTGCTTACTTGATAGTCATTGTAATCATCTTCTTATTCAAAGCATTGTAATCATCTTTTGATTAATAAAAGCATTCGATTGATTGTGGTTTGATTTACTGTGTGTAACACTTTTCTTTGATTTGTTCAATTTCCGCAGAAAGTGTATTCAACCCCCCTTCTACACACCTGTTGCTTGTTGTTACTCTCTCATACAAGGGACCAACAACTGGTATCAGAGCAGGCTGAACGATTTCATCAGTTGAATAGTTCAAGATTCTGAGAAAGATTGAAATGTCGACAAGCAATACTCCATCAAACTTTCCTCAGATCTCTGCTAAAGGATGTCCCATATTTGATGGATCTGACTATCCTATGTGGAAGTTCAGAGCCATGCTCTTCCTAAAGTCCATTGACAACCGTATGTCGGAAGTCATCACAAAAGGACAAATAATCCCCAAGATTCCTTCTACTGTCAGTGATACGTCTCCTGGAAAATCTGAGAAGGAAACAAGAAAGCCTGTTGCATCCTGGACTGATGAAGATTGGAAACTCTTCAATCTAGATGACAAGGCAAAGAGTGTTCTAGTGAATTCCCTAACTAATGAAATCCTGCGCACTGTGACTGGGTTTCAAACCGCAAAGGATATCTGGGATACGCCGAGTGTTACTTATGAGGGCACAGATCTGGTCAAGCAGCAAAACAAGAATCACTTGAATAGATCGTATGAAAACTTCTTTTCAAAGAAGAATGAAACCTTGGTAGATTTGTTTACAATCGGATCTAATTCAAAGGTGAATTAAATTACCTTAAGTCTATCTAGTTCAAAGTTGAATTTAATCTCTATAAGGTCTAATTCAAAATTTAAATTCAAAAGACTTAGTTCTTTAATCAATTTTCAAGTAACTCTAAAATCAAGCTTGAATAGCCACACTTTTTAGGAAAAGTTTTCGAACAATCAAACCACTCTACAAGTAAACGATCATTTCTAAACATGTCAAGTACAAACGAAATGATGTCCATTGGTACCGATACAAAACCTCCTGTTTTGTTTCGAGGGGAATACAATGTCTGGAAAGGAAGGTTCATGGACTTCCTCGAACACAACGACCTCTTTGGTGACAAGATGATTGAATGCATCAACAACGGAAACACCAGATTCATGAGGGTAGTTGAAGCAGATCCAGATAACAATCCCGCCATTGCCAGACATGAAAGAGAAAAGACTCATGATAAGATGACCACTACCGAAAGAGAAATTAAGAAAGCTGAGAAACTGGCCAAATACTACCTCAAGCAGGGCCTCTCATCTGAAATCTATCTCAAGATAGATAGCTTGGGCACATCAAAAGAAATTTGGGATGAGATCAAGAAACAGCTTCAGGGCACCGAGCAAGGAGAGTACATTAAACGAACTCAGCTAGTCAACAGCTATCATGACTTCAAGGCTCGAGAAAATGAACTGCTCTCTGAAACATATGGCAGATTCTGTAAACTGCAGAATGAAATGAGATCTAACCAGATTATCCGAACTGACCTTGATTTGAACTGTGTCTTTCTTAATTCTCTAGGTCTTGAATGGAAAGGTTATGCGAGGCTGTACAAACAGATAAACAAAGATCTCACATCTGTTACCTTCCATAACATCTTTGAAGATCTGAATCAGTATCAAGATGAAATTCTGCAATCTCATCCTAAAACTGCTGATCCTCTTGCTCTGGTTGTCACTGACAGGATCCCTAGGGAAACATCATCAAGACAAATGAAACTCAAACATGTGGTTTTCAGTGAATCTGAACATGATGACGATGATGATGATTCGATAGAAGCTGCCTTTCAAGCTCTCACTGTGGCCAACAAGAACTTCAAGAACCGCTTCAGCAAGACAAACTACAGACAACGATTCACATCAGGCTCCAGAAGACCCGAAAGAACTGCTCATATCGACAAATCAAGATATCCAAAGGAAGAGAAGAATGAGGAAAAGATTACTGACACCAAGTGCAACAACTGTGGAAGATCAGGGCACTTAATCCGGAACTGCCCAATGAAGAAGACTAAAGATGCAGAGTACTATCGGCAGAAGTACCGTTTGTTCAAACAAAGACAGGCCGGGAACGCGCTGTTAGTAGAAGAAGATCAGTTCCTGGATGATACAGAATCTGACAGTGATCTGGACGGTGAAGATCATGCTCAGTTCTGTTTGATGGCTCATAATGATGGAGGAAGTAGAGAGGATGATGATGGTGATGATATCTCCGACTCAGATGAGGAGAACTTGGAAAGCGAGAAGGTTTCTTCTAACTCTAACTATAATATGGGGTTTAATCATGATCACATAGAAACCATATAAATCCGAATGAAAGAGTTAGAAAATCAGATAATTGAATTAACCACTAGAAATCAAGTTCTAGAAGATGTTTCACGCTGCAAAGATAAAGAGTCACAAACAGTAATTAAACAATTAGATAACGAGTTAATTAGCCTTAAGACTCAATTAGCTGTAAAAGAATCTGAATTCCTAGAATTAACAGGTAGAACAAATAACACCATATTAGACCTTAAAGCAGAACGTGTATGTGCTGAAAAGGACTCAGAAATTCTCAAAAATGAACTTAGGAATGAACTAAGCACTCTTTACTCTAAAATCAACGAACTTGAGTATCTTCTGTCCAAACGCGATCAAAGTGAAAAGACCATCTCTCAATACAAAGAAAAGGAACGTCCTTTCTCCAGATGGAAATTTGATGGGCTTGGCTTCAAACACCCAAATGCATTGAGCAAGGTTACGTCCAAACAATTATACAATGCTGATCTATTTGGCGAAGGTCTTACCCAACGGATGGTTTTCATTGGACAAGCAGAGGAACGTATCGAAGAAGAAGTCAAACGAACTCTTAATCTCAGAACTGAAATTCCATTTGACTACTCTGATCTTAATGACTCATACCTCACCTGTCTTACATCATCATCTGATACTGATGTCTCATCTTCTCTCTACACTGATGACGAACTCTACTCTCTTGTTTCACCAAAGCCCAATGTTGAATACATTCCTCACAAAGAATTACAAGACAGATTCAACACTCTGCAGGAATTTTGTTATACCCACCTTGTTCAACAGGACCTTGCCAAAGCCATTCAAGATGAATTCGAACCTCACACCTCTGATCATTCCCTTTATACATCTTCTTTGGTGCAAGAAATTAACATTCTCCAACAGCACAATAAGACGTATTTTACTCATGATGAAAAGATCATAGACGAATTATGCAGAAAACAGTTTGCCCTAAAAGAAAGAATCAAGAAGATCCAAGAAGAGATGCAACCCCCTACTCCATTCACATTTTCTCTCTATGGTTCACAACTTGATGATTCCACTCATACATCCACTAAGTCTTCGATCTGTAATACATCCACTAAGCAACTTTCCACTTCGAATCACATTTCTCGTATGCACTTATACGTACCTGAATCATCACGAGCTGCAGCTAGTCGACCACGACTTAATTCTAATCTTTTACCCTCTGCTGCAGATGTGAAGAAGTCTGGAAACGAGGAGTGTAAAATAAAAGCGTCATGGAAAAGAGTTATTCCTAGATCCACTAGGAAATGTTCAAATTTGAAACTTGTCTGTGAAAATGTTTTGATGTTTGATTATGTCTGTAATCATTCTTGTTCACAAGAAAAAATTGCTTCTACCATGTTTTGTATGAGTGATGGTTGTACTCATGGACACTGTGAATTTTTATGCTAACCAAGTCTGTGTCCCATTTTTAAATTCAAAAGGATACATCATTCATCAGTGGATCACCACTCGTCAATCACATGCACTTAAACGCTTAAACAAATCCAAATGAGTACTGACAATCAAAGAACTGGAAGTATACAAACGACAAGGGTATGAAGCATTCAAAAAGGTATGGAGTGCTCATGAACAACATCTGCATTCCCAAAACTACTCATGCAATCAATCGTCCAAAAATGCTAAACCTTCCAAACCCAAACCGACACAACACCAAGAAGTGATACCACCTCCTGCTCCAAAGAGACCAGTTCACCATAAACCAGTTGATGTTCTTAGGACGAAACCAATTCTTAAAAATTCCTCACCGATATGGATTCGCAAACATACCGCTTCCGCAACTCGATCGAATCCTAAATCTCCGATTCCATCAACTGTCATACCAACAATGGTCACGAAACTTCAGACCAAACCAAGTAAAGCGAAATCTGTTTCTTCTAAACCAAAGATTAAGCAAACTTGGGTACCTACGAATAGATCATTAGGAGTTTCTCCCTCTAAAATTAATACGACTACAACTCACTCACCTGTAGGAACTAACATTCAAGGACCCATTTATATATGGGGACCTAAACGTGCTTTATTCTTCTTTTGCAGGCGCCTCACTTGTGGTACCTGGACTCCGGCTGTTCCAAACATATGACTGGCAACAAAAGTCTTCTAAAAAATTATGTTCCTAAGTACTCCGGGACTGTACGTTTTAGGAATGACAATGTTGCACCAATAATGGGGTACGAGGACATAGAAAAGAAGCACATCAAAATCAAGAAAGTTTCCTATGTTGAGGGGTTGGGTCATAATCTATTTAGCATCGGACAGTTCTGTGACAAGGATCTGGTAGTAGCGTTCAAAAAGAACAAATGTTCTGTAATCACAGAAACAGGAGATGAACTACTTGCAGGCTATAGGAAATCTAACCTGTATTCCATTGATTTGGAGAAATACGACTCTCCTACCTCTGTGTGTCTACTGTCCGAAGCTTCCACTGATCTTACTTGGCAATGGCACAGAAAACTCTCTCATCTGAACTTTCAGAATATTAACAAGCTAGTCACTGGTGACTTGGTGAAAGGTATTCCCAAGTTAAGATTCAACAAGGCCCATCTATGTGCAGACTGTGAGAAAGGTAAAATGAAGAAAGCTTCTCATAAATCAAAGCAAGTGTTCAACACTACCAAGCCTTTAGACCTCCTGCATATGGATCTCTGTGGTCCTATGAGAATTCAGTCCAAGAATGGGAAGAAGTATATCCTAGTCATGGTGGATGACTATTCCAGATATACTTGGGTTAAATTCCTGCGTGCTAAAGACGAAGCTACTCCAACAATTATTACATTCATCAAGCAGCAGCAGAACAAGTATGGTCAGAGTGTTGTCTCAATCCGTACAGACAATGGAACTGAATTCAAGAACAATGCTCTGAAAAGCTTTTGTGACCTAGTTGGGATCAACCATCAGTTCTCTGCTGCATACACTCCACAACAGAATGGAGGGGTGGAAAGACCAAACAGAACTTTGGTTGAAGCTGCCCGTACCATGCTGTCATACTCCGGCCTCCCACCTTCCTTTTGGGCTGAAGCTATCAGCACCGCCTGCTACACGCAGAACCGCTCTTTTATTAATAAACGCTTTAATAAAACTCCCTACAAATTGGCCAATGGCATAGTGCCTAATATCAAATACTTTCATGTCTTTGGTAATAGGTGCTTTATACTAAATGACAAGGATAATCTAGGAAAATTTGCTCCCAAAGCTGATGATGCTATTTTCCTAGGTTATTCTACTGAGTCCAAAGCCTACAGAGTTTTTAACAAACGAACAAAGAGCATTGTTGAAAGTATCAACGTAACATTTGATGATACATTGAATGTTACAGATTTTCCACCCAAACCAACAGAAAACGTTTCTGAACATACCTGTTCAGGACCGGTGCTTCAAAATAAAGAATCAAACAATCCGTACAGTTCAAATACTAATCTTGACTTTATGTTTGATTTCTTTAGATCTGAATCTTCTCCTGTTTTAACTGACAACAGGGACAACACATATGTACAAACAAGTGTTACTATAACGGCTCCTATGGTCACTGAGACTAATCCATTTGCAGATCTCTATGCTGAGGATTCCCCTTCTGTTTCTGTCACTCGTCCCCCAGTGACTTCTCAGATTCCTGACCTAGAGAGTCCTCCAGTGTTTGATTCAGACCCACATTTCTTTCCTGAAGATGAAGAAGAAGCACGACACCTACAGGATCTCATCCCTTCATCTTCCACCTCCCATTAAATTAAATGGACCAGACATCATTCTGATAAAAACATCATAGGAGATCCTTCAGTTGGCATTCAAACAAGATCAGCAACAGCAAACGAATGTCAATTCTCAGGTTTCTTAAGCATCACTGAACCTACCAAGACTTGTGAAGCATTAGATGATCCATATTGGGTAATTGCAATGCAGGAAGAATTACACCAATTTGATCGTCTCAAAGTCTGGAGATTAGTTCCTTTACCATATGGCAAATTTATAGTTGGAACTAAGTGGGTATTCAAGAACAAAAGGGATTCGGATGGAGTGGTTTTACGTAACAAAGCTAGGCTGGTTGCTAAAGGCTACAATCAACAGGAGGGCATTGATTATGATGAAACATTTGCCCCTGTTGCTCGTATTGAGGCTATCAGACTCTTTCTTGCTTATGCAGCCTCCAGCAGCTTCCGTGTCTTTCAGATGGATGTGAAGACAGCTTTTCTTAACGGTGTACTTCGAGAAGAAGTTTATGTCTCACAGCCAGAGGGGTTTATCAATTCTAAACATCCAAATCATGTCTACTGCATGGTATGATGTCTTATCTGACTATTTAGTTGGTGAAGGCTACTCCAAAGGAAAGACCGATACCACTCTGTTCACAAAGACTAAAGGTAGGGACAATATTTTAGTTCAAATTTATGTGGACGATATCATTTTTGGGTCTACCAATCCAAAATACAGTGAAGAGTTTGCCAAGATAATGGCAAACCGATTTCAGATGAGTATGATGGGAGAGATGTCATTCTTTCTCGGACTCCAGGTGAAGCAGCTAAGTCATGGCAGTTTTGTTTGCCAATCCAAGTACATCAAAGATCTTCTAACGAAGTATGATATGATTAACTGCACACCCATATCCACACCCATGGCTGCTAAGGCACAACTATCAGCAGATCTTGATGGTTCTCCTGTAGATCTGAAAACTTACCGTGGGATGATTGGATCGCTACTGTATCTCACTGCTAGTCGTCCGGACATCATGTTCTCTACCTGCCTCTGTGCCAGATTCCAGGCGAATCCTAAAGAGTCACATCTTCTGGCAGTTAAGCGGATATTCAGATATCTCAAAGGGTCTATGGATCTAGGTCTGTGGTATCTCAAAGACTCAAATATGGATCTTCATGCTTACTCAGATGCTGACTATGTCGGTTGCAAGATTGATAGGAAAAGCACATCTGGTATTGCACACTTCTTGGGTGATCGTTTAGTCTGCTGGGCCTTCAAGAAGCAAAACTATGTATCCACCTCTACAGCTGAGGTTGAGTATGTTGTTGCTGCAATGTGCTGTTCTCAAAGTCTTTAAATACGCACACAGTTGTCAGATTTTGGCCTGAAGTATGACAAAATTCCATTGCTATGCGATTCCCAGTCTGCCATAGCTATCTCCTGCAATCCGGTACACCACTCTAAAACTAAACACATTGATATTCGTTATCACTTCATAAAAGATAACGTAGAGAAAGGTCTTATTGAGCTCCAGTATGTTCCTACTGAAAATCAGCTCGCTGACTTGTTTACCAAACCATTAGACGAAAGTCGCTTCACTGAGTTGGTATCCAAGTTAGGCATGCTAAACTTGCAAATATAACATACTGTTGCTCCATCTCTCCTTTCTTCCTTTTTGTTTAAGAGTAGGTAGTACACTATTTGTTCTTTGTGCAGCTTCCTGATACAACACTCAAGGGGGAGTGAGTTTCTGGTGATACACATGTATCATATGTGTAGGGGGAGAAAATATCATACACATACTGTACATGTGTAGGGGGATAAGTATACAACTGACACGTTCCCTAAATATTGAGAATTCTCATCAACAGATGCAAGAGTCTAGGGGGAGTGTGTCAGACAAACATTCAAATCAACCATATCTGGAAAATTAAATTTTCAAATCTCAAAATTCAGATATCTTGATTTTTCAGAAATTTTCCAAGTGTTGGGTTCTGTTTCAAGCAATCGCATCCTATGCTTCAATCGCATTGAATCTCTTGAAACCCAACAAAATTAATTTTTCCAAGTATTGTTTCAATCGCATGGAATCAATCGCATTTGTCATCAATTGCAAGTTATTGCCCTATATGGATCAATGATCAATCGCATGCGATTCAATTAAATTGATAGCAAGTCCAAGGCTTAATCGCATGCGATTGATAAACAAAGGGTGAATCGCATGCGATTGGAAACCAAAGAGTGATTTGCATGCGGTTAACACATCAAAAGGTGAATCGCATGCGATTCAAGAGTTCTATAAGCCGGGTTCTGTGAGTCAATCGCATGCGATTGGCACTTACAAGGGGAAATCACATGCGATTACCCCTGGCTTAACAACAAGTATAGATCATTCGCATGGGCTATCAACCGGGTTTTTTTACCGACTGTGAGGGCCAATCGGAGCTTGACACGTGTCTTTTTTCACTGACATAAGTTACCCATCAGTTAACTTCCTTCATACGATTCAAAATTCGAAAACTTTCAAACTCTCTCAATCTTGGCTACTTGATTTTTCGAACTCTCTCGTTACGCTGCCAAAATTTTCAATATTAGTGTCAAAATACTCCTAATCATATAGGTAACAACTTTGTACGGATTATAATTTTGAAATTTCGACTTTAAGTTGTAATTTTGGGGCTTCAAACTTCCGCATGCGATAAGGGTTTTCGAGACTTTAGTTGAACTTTTAGGATTCGAAACGAACTCCGTTGGTGAAACTAAACTTGCGATGGCACATTTGAACATATGGGGAACACTTTGATGTAAAAATATTTCATATATCTCGAAAAGTGTTCTTCGTGTTCTTGAGGTGTATGAGTTTTCACTATAAACTCTAATTTTGGCCTAAAAAGAGGTGTTAGGATGATTTTTGGAATATGCTCAGTACTACAAAGTTGTTTCTTACTGTTCAATTACCATAATAAGATTCTCAAAACAACTTTTTAATACACAAAATCATCATGTACACAATGGGCCTTCAAGAGTTAAGGTTTTTTCACAAACTCTTCACACTTGATATTTTTGGTCAACCAGGGTCAACATTTATTCAATCACTTAATTTTGACCAATGTTGGTTTTCTTGCATAACTCTGTATCTTTGACTTAACTACTTTATCTGTTTGTGCAGATAAGATGGCTCAAGCTGTTCGTGACCCAAAGGAGATAATGCCCCGAGCCGAGTTTCTTAACACTGGCTCTCATGAAAACAATCATTATGTTGACCTAACAAAACTTAAAAACCCAACCTACCCCATTGTCACCGAGATCCTCAAAATTCACCCCCTAAACCATCTTCTCACATATAACTGAGCTACAACAGGCACACATGTTCCTGAACTATACGTGCAACAATTTTGGAAAACTTGTGATGTGCGGATCAATAACAGGGGTTATGAGGTAATCCATGCGGAGGTCGAATAATTTCAAGTCAATATATCTCTTAGTCGCCTCAGAACAATCTTTGCCATACCCACAGCAGACAGCAGACCTCCTGCAACAGAATTTGAGGACATCCCAGATGAGGATGCATGTCTTGCAGCTATAAGAGAGATGGGGTATGATGGTGAGCTCATCAGGAAAAGCCAATTCAAACGCACCGGCCTGCATCCTAAATGTAATACCTTTATGACGGTGCTTCAAAGGTGTCTCACCCCAAAGCATTCAGGCTACGAATTCCCAACGGAGCATCAGCTTAAAATCTTTGTAGCAGCTGCAACTCATATGCATGTGGACTACACATTCCTTCTCTTCCAGGACATCAAAGCTACTATGCTCGGGAAGAACTCCCAAAAGAAGAAAGATGCAAACATGATGCCTTACCACCGCTTCCTACCAATGATCATCCAGCATGTGATGGATCTGAATGCTGACATTCCTCGGAGGACAGGTTTACCTTTTATTACTCCTAAACTTTTCATTTATATAAAACCTGCCATTCCGGCCACCCTACCCATTCCAAGACCATTCCATGTATCTCTCTTAGACCTTTGTGAGCAGAATGATATTGTTAAGAGTTATAGGGAGAGTGTAGGAATACCTCCCATGGTCGTGCCAGATCCGGCCAGACCTGCCCAGGGAGGATTAGTATCCAGTGAGGATGTAGAGGTTAGATCTCAGCCATCTATGGGAGATGCTGAGAGGGAAGAGCAGAGAGAAAATGAAGAGAGGGGAGGAGAAGAAGGTGAAGGTGGTGAGAATAGAGAGGGATGAGATGCATATGATCCCACCACCGTTCAAACCATAATACATTCCCTTTCTGAAGCCACCCGCACCCAAGCTGTAACCTCTAAACTTGGTCTTGACATCTATGCGTCATCCAATTCAGACTCTTCTCAAGATGAATCAGCTTCCAGACCAGGTGGTGCCCCTGACTTTGAACCAATCCAATCACCTTTGGGCACCCCTGAAAGACCCATCGAACAACCCACTGAAAGCACCCCCTCCTTCATGAAATTAACATACCCACAATTAACCTCACCTGATGTGACCGCCACTGCTTAACCTGCAACTGTCATTCCTCAAGCAAGTGGCCTTGTCATAAGTTTGATGCCTCCTACCCAACCTTCTGAAATTCCTACCACCCGACAAGCAATAGTCGCACCCGAACATGACATTCCAGTCACTTCTCCAAGCATAATTGTTGAAACTGGTTCTGTAACCCCTGACTCTTTACTTCAACCTGATCAATATGAGGGGTATGGTGTTGGTAGCGGTGATGATGAAGATAGTTTTGTTGTTAGGAGTGCGAGTGATAGAGAGGAGGTGAGAAAAGAAAAAGTGAGTGCTGAGGGTTCCCCAAACCCAGAAAGCCTGGAAGCCACATCTGCTATGGGGCCTAGCACTGCTGGGCCTCATATTCAAGAAGTCGCGGTGATCCCACCCGTGCAAGTTTCTGCCCCACCAAGCCACTACGGTGTCTTTCAACAGGCACCGTTTTTATTGCACAGGGTAATAGCACATACACTGGGTCAACCCTAATTGGGTGTTGGACCTATTGAACAAAGAGGACCGCCTCCCTCGTCCTCGACTCCTTTTCGTGCATAAATTGATATACTGCGGATCTCCGCATATCTTGAACAACACAGATTCACCATTGATGAAATGAGCTTGTTAACTCAACAAGTCTCCTCAACTTCCAGATGTGGTACCTTTCAAGGTCCCATTCGAGGATTGGAAGGAAATCCTGCTGGAGCCAACATTCCTGCTGCTCCAGTAGGTGGTCCTGCCTTTGTGGCTGGTACCTCAACCGGATATCTTAGTGATTCAGGGTTTGTTACACGTGCAGAACTTCAACAACATATTCAACAAGCCGTGTCACCAATCCACCAACAACTGCAAATGACAAATCAAAAGTTGGAAAGGATAGAACAAGCCTCCAAGGCCCAAGCCGATCAGCTGAACAGAATTGAAGCACTTCTTACTGCTCGCCCTCCAGTGCTAGAACCACAGTCACAATCTGATCCTGCTACTATGTCAGTGGATGCTTTAAAGAGCATGTTGTATGTTAGACTTCTGGAGCAAAGGCCTGAATCTGCACACGATCAAGACCTTCTGACTACTCTTCGCAACGAACAGCGTCCATCGGGAATCTCCATGGATGAATTTCAAGAGTTTCATGAAGATGTAAACAACAAGATAGATGGGATCACCAGAGGTTTCTATACTTCACTTTCAAAGGTTACTGACCGGCTGACACTCCTTGAACAAACTTGTCAGGCTCAGGCTCAGGGGAGTAAGAGGAGACGGGATGATCAGGATCCGGATGATCAACCCGAGGGGGAGAAAAGGAGAAGACTGTATATGACATCTCCCTCTGCGGTTACTAATGTACCTGCTCAGGAGTCATCTCCCTCTCAGGTTCCTACTGTACCTGTTCCGCGTTTGAGTTTATATCTCTATGCAGGTATAAGTTTAGCTGGGTCTGGGAGTCAACAACAACAACATATGGCCGATGAAGTTTATGAACGACAACAAAAGGAAAATGCTGAAAAACAAATTGTACTTTATGTACCTCAGCAACAATCAGAACCGAGGCCAAGTGATCTTGAAGAAGGTGAAATACCTTACGAGCAGTCCCATGACGAGATGTTTGACTGGTCTAGTGACTCAGAGGAAGAAATGGAAGATTTTTATGAGTCCATACACACATCACCTGCAAGGAATATGGGAGAAAGCAGTTCTGCTCAACCAGAGGAGGAATCTGATGATCCTGAAATTCGTGACATGTTCAGAGATATAGATGAATATGTGGAAAACACTACACGTCCAGCTTCACCCAGAATTGTCCACAGATTTGATGATATAATCAGTGAAAGAGAGCTTGCACTAAAAAGAAAAGAATGGGCAACAATCTCTAGAAGGGAAGCTAGAAGGAAACATAAACAGAAGAAAACCACCTTTAACGTGTCCAGGGTTCTCAGTAGAGTAAATATTGAAGTTCATGAAAGGTTCCCTCCTCCTCCTGGTCACTTTCAAGAATCAGCTGCCGATGTACTTGAAAGAAACCGACAGAAAGAGGTAGCTGAGAAAGCAAGACAAGAATCTGAATGGCCTTTGCCAAGGAGCTTCATAGTGTCACCTGCTCCTCCAGTGTATCGTGGGGATCCAGGTCTTGATGCAGGCAACATGTTTACTAGAAGTGCTGGCCAACAATCAATATGGAAACCGTATTTCGTCAATGCTGCTAATCTTGAAGAAAGAATCTCAAACATCTTTTGCAGCGAACAAATACAGGTTATCCCTCCAGAGTTGCGGAACATGGATGATCAGCAAAGAAGAAGATACGAACACATACTCACTCAATCTATGTCAAATCCAGAAGAGAACAAATCAGAATATCCAATCGTTGAACTCATCAATGTTTACACTCAAACCACCTTCAGAATAAAGTATGCCATCTTTCACGTCAAGAGAGCTAACAACCGAACATATTTCCTCACTGAAGCAGATCTTAGGTTTGTTAAAGTTGAAGACATTAGCTTTATCTTTGACACTCTTTCTCAGAAGAAAGGAAAGTGGTCAGAAGAAGAATTTGGGAGAGTTGCTTTGATGAGATACTTAAGAAATCTGATGGAATTCATAGAGGAACATGATCTGCAACTCGGAGCCGAGAACAATTACAGGAAAATCAATCTCTTAAAGCCTAACCAGAGTCATCCAGACTTAGAAAAGCTTGAAGAGTTAAATATGATTGATGAAGGGCATGAAAGCTTCAAGGGTGAACGAGGAGTTGTCTCAAAGAACACTAAAGGTGAAAAGATCTTCATCAGACTTGATGAGCTTATGTCCTACTCAGACGGCACATTAAAAAATCCTTCATCACAAGATACATCAGAAGGTATGGGATAACCATGGGGCCTACACTGATGAACAACATGCTCAGGCCTATCGTGCTATTGAACATATCAAGACTACATTGTACAACAGAAAGCAGGTTAGGAAGTGGCAAATGGCATTCGGAATTCGCAACAAATCTGCTTATGAATAGTTCAATGTATTTATTTGTTGTGAATGATTACACACCTCACTTAGGGGGAGATTGTTAGAAATATTAAAGTGATGGGTGTAATATGTAAATTACACAAAGTTGGGAAATGCTATATAAAGGCATTTCCCCACATTTCAATGTTAAGCTTTGCATTTCTCATTCCTTGTGTTGTGTGTTCTCTCTAATCTCGGCTCTCACTCTTTAAACCGAACACACACTAACACATACTAGAAGGTTAAACTTCTAAGCATTGCTTCATCCGTAGATAATACGGGACCATCACAGTTTTACTGCTTTAATATATACTAGCTTTCAAGCCCGCGTAAACGCGGGTTTGCATCTATAATAGTGTTAAATGTATTTCAATTTATGTTATTTTTTATAGTAAGTATAAATTTTTTTATAGTAAGTATAAAAGAAAGTTTATAAGGTTTGTTCAATAGGTTTAGTAAAACCTTCATAAACACATAACATATTTTTGCATGCAATATATTTTAATTATATGAGAGCAACCTTATTTTCTAATTATGAATTCCAACCCTTGATATCCTCTAATCAAGCCCTGCTGATGATTGTTTTCCTCCCGATAATATTGCATTCATCATCAACACATGATCTAAATTAGTAAGAAGAAACATACAGATCTCATTAAAACTGAATCAAAATTAAAAAATTGAAATAATTGAAGGGAACGTGAAAAAACTTACCATTTAGTTCAACCGCCAAATATTCTCAGAAGTTGTCCTCCGACTAATGTCATAAACAATAAGCGCACCATGGTAGCAACCGCAGGTTGGGCTTAGTCTTCCAATAATAGTGCCAATAGTCTTGCCACTAATGATCTAGTACTTACTCTTCAGGCCCTCAAACCAAGTGGGCAGAGGTCTTAGCCATTTGTTTGTTTATTCAGACTAAATTAATTTGACGATAAACCTGATGACATGATTTAATGAAGCTTCGAACTATTTATATAGCCTTCACTTCTTAAGAAAATATATGAGAAACTATAAAATTTGGCACAAACAAACAAAGCAAAAAAGAAACTGTGTTTCAACTTGAATGATGAGATAACACCAAAAAATTTAAATAAACTAAAAAAAATCAATCTTAAGTAGACATGATTAAGATTAATAAAACATGGAGATCCTGTAACTCAATTTCACATGTCAACAGAATAGAAATACCACAAAGACAACTTTGGAGTCAATATGCAAAAACACTAAACTAAAATATGAGCCTACTATAAAAACATTAAACTGAAACGAAAAATAACCTGCTAGTGAGCTAGTCGGCTTGAGAACCAATATAAAATTGATACATAAACCTCTTTCACAAACATTGGGCAAAAACAAAAACATAAGAGGTTATTCAGGTAGTCCACTACACATATGGTCAACAAACACGTACATTACTTGATATATACAAAGATACATATTCAAAGTAATAAAACAAAATGTTCATAACTAAATCAACAAAGCCTTAAGTATGACACCTAATAACAACTTAAGTTGTAAGTGAATGACACCACTAATAAGCTAATAGCTATATATATAGAAGTGTAGCATGATGTTCAATAAAACAACCTTATTAAGAATGTATTGTTTAGGCATATTATAAAAAACACAATAAGATTTTAAGAAATATTGGCAGAAAAACATATATAATAATCTACCTTTATAAGTAATACAACTACGAAATAGATAAAATCAAATGTATTTAATATAAACCAAAAGACCAAGGGTCAACTTGACCTAACCCAAATATGAAATCGTACTACTTTCAAGATGATAGACCAACGTTTCTATTATTTCAATAATAGTCAAAAGCTTAAATGTGACTCATCAAGGAATGAATACTCTATCTTCTAAAGCTGAACCTTTTTCATTTTACTACGTATTCCAGTATTCATTCTCCTCTTTAAGAGGGACTAAGGGAGTGACTAATAAGATGTCAAGAGTACAACAACAAAAGTTATATAAAGAATGCAAGTAATAAGTTCAGTTTAAGTCATATCAAGATTAATAGATGAAAGGAAAATGAGGAATCTAAATTTCACAATGATATTCCAACCTAGACCCGTGTAACAAAATTTGTTAGTAAGGAGAAACCTAAATAATGTTTTTAAAGGATCCTTAAATTGTACACAATGATCATTACATCAAACCAATACTGAAACGATTATATAAAGATACATATATATGGAAATCAAGGACATAATTTTCAATACAGAAGATTAAGACCTATGTAAAAGACTTTTCAAAACCTATGTAAAAGACTTTTCAATACTCGAAAGCTTACGACTTTCCTTATGGGCAACCTATGTAAAAGACTTATCAAAACGGGGTCAAGTTTCAGATACTCGTAGGGCAATCTCCCATGGACAAAACTGTCAATCACCAAAGAACTTAACTCCTCATTTTCATCAATTGAGCAATAAGCTGTCATAATTCTTTAGTGAACTTGCATGTTTCACTACATAGGAAAAGCAAATTACATGATCTTAGGTAAAGAGAACCTAGAGATTAACCACATGATCATTAGATATGAAGTAGTTAAACACATGTAGATTATATCTTGAACTTAATTATAAGTACTTTTACTCGTTTATTCAAGTATTTCATCAAGCAGTTGGTATGTATCTTCAAACCTGACAAGTACGAACAGCAATGGAGAATGCGATTAGCCCCAAAACTTACGTAATCTACAATGTTCTCCCACCCTACAAAAATAATGAATCAGTTATAAAGCATAATAAGTACGGCATTACCTTCAACATGATTACAAACCCTCCTGCTTTTGGTTTCACCGGAAAGCATAAGTTTCTAACACATTCATAAAAACTGGAAAGCTAAGTATTCCTGATTTTGCATTTATCTTGTGTTAATATTTTACATTGCATGTATCCATAAAAGTAATCTTTTGTTCATGGCTATATGTCTGTCAAATTCTTTTTATCAGTTAACAATTTGCCAACTTGTTTGTGTATTTAGGAGAAAGTAAAGCAGATTTAAAACATAGTATTTCAGATATGAAGGACAACGGGTCAACTATTGTTACCAACTTTGGGCTTGATAAATCAACTGGAGCTTATAAAAGTCTTTACATAGAATCAACAATCGTGACACTTTATATAATCTTCTCATCTATTAATTCCCACATAATCTTAATTCTCAACATGAATATATCACCCAGGTGGTATGCAACTTGAAGTTGGTATTAATTCAAGCAAAAGTTCGACTTACATAGAAGTTAATTAGAATTTGGTTTTAATTCAATCGTGACTTACTTGAAGTATGGCACAAATGATTTAAATGTTTAAAGAACAACGGAAATACATAATATTTAAGTTTCAAATAAGTCAGTATATTTTACTTGAGCAACTGTAACAACATAGACATGATCCATATCCATTCATGACTTTATTATGCAATTTTAAATTTACGAAGAAGGTGTTTGGATTTGTTATCAATTAGTTTGTGATTCTTCAAACCTTTTGGATTTTGACCCATTTAACCATCAATGATAACATGTCCTCGTTCCAGACATAAAGTAACTTTCTTTAGATCCAAACATGAAGAATGACATCAAAACATGGAAAAAGCAAGCATTAATATTAGATACTAATAAAACTAATAATAACAATTTAGTCATAAAAATAAGAGAGCATGATTGTTTGCAACATTACTTGAGATCAAATCATTAAAAATCAAAATCTATATTAAACTGGTAAAATATTTGTGAATATCAGCAAACAGAACTAACCTTGTAGAGCACGAAAAATTCATAACCTACAAATGAGGCGGTCTAGTTCCATAAGGCCATCCGTTATGGAGGCTACTCGCCAGGCGGGTTCGCGTGGGTAAGGAGAGGAACACCACCTCAGGGTGGTGTATACTCGCCGGGTAGCAACAGGCAGCGGGTTCTTCTACTCGGACGATAAAACCCACCCCCCCACCCCCACATCCCCATTAACTACCAATTAGATTTTTTGTTTTTCCTTTTTTCTTTTTTTTTAAGTGAAAAGGAAATGGAAAGGGGAAAGAGGAGTATAACGGGTGTAGTGGGTAATGGAAAGGGAAGAGGAGGAAAAATGATGTGGCGCTGATGTGGCAGTGGGTAAGGAAAGGGAAAATGGTGAGTATAACTGATAGCCTAGACATTTTTTCAAGCAGTTGGTGTGCAACTTTGAGCCTATCAAGTATAAACATTAAAGAATATTTTAATAAGACCCAAATTAGTTGTTTAATTCACATATCACGTTAGTTAAAATCAAGAAATATATTAACCATGACAAGGCAATATAAATATAAATTCTCAATAAAGTAGAAGAAAACAAAACGAACTTGAAGACCCACTAAGATACTTCAGAATCTTCTTATGCATACTTTAGTTCCTTCATATGAAGCTTTAAGACAGCTCGAAAATGCAGAAAATTCATGATTCCTTTTCCATCGAAATGATTCCATGATAATAAATTATAAATCTCCACTACATACCATATAAAGACACCTAAAACAACTAAAAAATCACCAATTTTGCTTCAAAATTAAATCAAAAGCTTATAAGATTGACCAGATTTGTTTCAAAAACTGAAACTGTAGATGAACTTGTTTTTACCTTTCATCGACCGATTGTAATCGACCACATTGATACTCTCTTATTCCTCAATTGATGCGTTGGAAGATCCTCAACTTCAGCCATGTGCACCTCATTTGCATTTGAGAGAATTTGTGAAAAATACAGAGACTTTGATACAAAATGTCTTTACAGAAACAACCATAAAATGTGTTAAATCACTTAAAAAGACTTGAAAGCTAACCACTTTCCTTATGGGCAGCCTATGTAAAAGACTTTTCAAAAACGGGTCGGGTTTCAGATACTCGTAGGGCAATCTCCCATGAACAAAACTGCCAATCACCAATTTCATAACATTAGATGTTTGAGGTTTCTTTAGTAACAGAAACACAAAATGCGAATAAAAAGATTTGATACCTGTAAGACATCATAGTCGAAATTATAACCAAGAGCCTGCATAAACAAAGAATTACTTTGTTTGATTTCAAATATGCAAATGATGTTTAATAAAGATTGTTGTTTAAAATCGAGATCATACCCTAAGACCAGCCATTGTTGTCCCGTAATCCCTGTAGAGTTGAGCACACATTTCCGGAACTTTGCTTTCTTCGATATCAAGCTTATTCACCATATAATCTAAAAGATATATATGCAACACAGATCAAAAGTTAATTTCATATGCAAATTGCAATTTAAATACAAGATGATTGCAAAATGAAAAATGTGCAACACCTATTATGTTTTTGGTGCACTCTGCAGACAACCTAGAGGTAAGGTAAGAGGATAAAGAGTATCATCAACATCTAAAAAGTCCAACACAAAACAATTTTAGAAACCAATTGAAAGTTACTACAAATCGGCAATATCATAAACATAGCAAAGAAGAAACATATGAAACTAACACATTAAGATATTATAAGATTGCCAAAGAGAAGACATTCGTATTTTGTTTGCGGATTTTGTTGTTGGTATTCATTTTCACATTCCATTTCGAAGTTACTGGTTGAACCTGCACAAGTAAATGATCGTTTGAAACGTCAGAGCGTGATTAATTTAGTCCTATGATCTAAACATCATAATGTTAATTCTACATCTATGACTTACAGTAAAACTAAACGTACCTGCAACCAATTGAGGAACTGTTGATATTCCGTAACTGTCCATCTTCACTATTCATTCAGTATTCGATCACATTCAGGGGTGTAGTATCAATTACGAAGGTTGTTCATACAAGCCACACCTCATCAATTTCAGCAACTATACCTTAGGCAGTCAAAAAGCCCTAGGTAAATGCACCTCATTAATTTCAGCAATTATGCCTTAACTGCTCCGTTGTTAAGCGACGATCTAAGTGAAGGGGCTTCGTAACGGTCGCCGCTGTATGCCTGATCTGTGCCGTTGCCATTCCACGACAGTGGGTCGGTCGTTATACCACTGAGTCCCCGACGATCAGAGTCACGGGCGCCGTTAGGCTACCATTTACAGGTCTGTTACAATTAATTAATGAATACGAAATTGAATGCATACCAATACCAGTCTTTGTTTAGTCAATTGCAGCCCAACTCCATTATGAATCCCATCCGTCGATATTGCCTACAAAGCCCAATCAACTAATTGAATGCCAAGTCAGATTTCCTCAATCAATAAGATGGCTTAATTGAAGTTTTGGAGAAATATTAACCATGCCACATGGGATTCAATAGTTATTGTTTTAGTATAGATATAGATATAGATTGTATATATGTGTGAAACTTTTGGTATTGGTTTAGGTTTAAGTTTTGATCTTTTTACCATTAAAAGTTTTCAGTTTATTGTTTATACATATATATATTAACTGCGTGAAACTTTTTTTTTGGCAAAAAGTCAAAGTTTTTGATTTTTAGTCAATCAAAGTTTCCTATTTATATGTTTTATTATTTATACATATATTGTGTGTGAAGCTTAGTTTTTGACCAAAAGTTAAAGTTTTGACTTTTAACCAAGCAGAGTTTCCAATTTACATGTTATATATATAGGGAGGTTCAAATGAGAACTTAAATATTTTTTAGAATGGGAGACTCAATCCCAGCCGTCCAATTTCCCCTCCTTCAATGTCATTGCCCACCCATGAATTCCTCACATGCACCATGCCACACTCGATTCCCCCACGCTTTCCATCCATGAATTCCACTTACAAAATGAAGGGTGAGATTTAATCTCCCATTCTCAATTAATTTCTCATTCTCATTTGAACCTTCCTATATATATATATATATATATATATATATATATATATATATATATATATATATATATATATATATATATATATATATATATATATATGTATATATATATATATATATATATATATATAAACGTGTGAAACTTGTAGTTATTAAAAGTTCAAAGTTCTTGAAATTTTAAATCAAGTTTCCATCTTTATTATTATATATTTAATAATGTTGACGTTTAACCTATGTGGTATTTTTGTTTTTATCAAGTTTTAGATACATAACAAAAGGCCCAGCTTAGGCCCAGGTTGAATGGTTGGGATTAACACAAGACCAGCTATGTTTTGGTGTTTAGATTCAAGTTTTGAATCATCCCGGATTTATATATTTGTATTATGGTTGTAATGCGTGTATTATGTTTATTTACTTTTTACTACGCGATTGTATGTTTGTTTATTAAGCCAAACGCCAAGAACCTAGTGGATCACCTTGTGTTGTTTTTTTAATTTTCTTGCAATGGTTGGTTTACATTTATTATTTATCCGGTGTGGGGAGGCCTGCGTGCCACTTACAACCCCTATTCAATTTTGTAAAAGTACTAGTTTTACAACGCCTGCATGCCTTTGAATTATTTTGTAATAGGGCACTAGTTTTATCAAAATTGTATAGGTTAGTTTGATATTTGTAAATGTAATATTTTTGGAGACGGTCAAGCAAGACAAGGAGCAAGACAAGAAGAGAGGATGTCATGGATGTTGGAGCCAGTGGGAGCATCAAGACCTTCCATGACATGTGTGTTGTTTGTGACACACTTAGGGTTTGGCCGCAGGGGTACTTAATTTCTAATTAAGTACCATTGATGGTCAAAAAGGTGTTATATGTTTTGGCTTATTATTATTAATTGTGTGGTTGTGTTTTAATTAATTATATATAGTGTACGCTCGTCATTAAAACCAAATACACACACACACACATATATATATATATATATATATAAAGTATACTTTTAAGTTGTAAAGTTTTTCATTTAAAAGGATAATGTTTTTACAATTTTTGTAAAACGGTTAAAACTGGAAAAATATTTTGAAACAAATTAACCCTTTTTTAAAATCTTAGACCAGTAGTGCTACCCATCTAATGGTACACATTTCCTGCTCCGGGTACCTTGGTGTGTTGTCGTGCCCAAACCGTACATACTGGGGTTCAAACCGATGTAGGGAGGGGGTGAAAGACTTTGCGATTCCCTGATGTGACGTGCCAGAGTTCACCCCGTCTTAGATGGTGAGGTTTATTTTGATGACTCCCTGATGTTTCATTCGATGTCCCAAAGATATAGGAGTCCTATTTTGGATTAAATACGATCGGTATGGTTTATACCCATCAGAAATAGCACGGGGTCGGTGTTGTCGTGCCCAAACCGTGCACCGGCACGTGTGAAATATGGATCCTATTCTAAAATAATTTTATTTAAAGGGTTATAAATTATTTTAGAGGAATTAAATTACTGAAATGTTTATTTCTTGCTTTCTACTATAGATGTCGATTTTATCTATTATACCGTTTTATTCACCTGAGAAGTCTCTTAGCCTTATCATGCAAAAGTGGAAGCTTTCATGTCCAAACTTTATTGTTTGGAAGTTGCACTTTAGGAATATCCTAAGGGCACAGGGAAGGCTATACACAGTTAACAAGTCCTCTTTAGCACGACTCGACTATTTTGCTCAGGATGAAGAGTATGATACATATTACAAGTATTTGTCTGACGAATCTGACGTCATGTCAATTCTGATAATCTTCACAGAATCTGAGTTTTCGGATGACTCAAGTATAAGTCTGCTTTTGAGGTCGTGCAGGAACTAGAGGAGCGTTTCAAGAACAGTGAGCGCTGTGGTCACTTTCTGCTCATGAAGGATATTCTTTCACAGGGGATGAAAGAAGGCCAGTCGTTGAGTGATCATCTCATTAACATGAGAAGGTTGTTTGATTGCTTAATGATTATGGGATCACAAGTCAGTGAACATGAACTTGTGATGCTCTTGGTCGGATCTCTAACAGACCACTATTAGGCAAAGGTAGTGGACATGTTTGGAGAACCAGATACAACAGTAGTTGGTATGCATGAGTTTTTAATGTGCATGGATGACCAGATGGACCCAGACTTCCCTGATGCAACAGTAGTTGAATCAGTGGAACAAGATGACTGGATTGGTGAGTTACTAGACGTTTGTTGCCCAGTTTGTGTTGGATTATGTGCATAGATAATTAATTGGTACATTGTGTCCAATGTTATAAGAGACTAATGGGTCACACGGCTACACACCCAATTAGAACAGTTTGGAATTTACCAGTATTTGTGTGAAAATAATTAATCAGTTGAATTAATTATTTAAGAGAAATAAATAATAAATAGTTTTTTATTATTTAGAGGGAAATTAAATATTAAGTTTTAATATTTAACGGATTAGTTAATTAATAGTTAATTAATTAACTAGTAAGGTTTAGGGGGTCAAAGTGCAAAGAATGAAAGTTCAATTAAAGACATGGGCTTTAATTAAACGTGCTTGGGCTTGGATAAGGTTTAAGGTATTTAAACCTAGAAAAAAGCTCATTTATTGATAAGAGAATTAACTTTGCGAGAGAAACAACCCTAGCCTCTCTCCCCTCTCTCCTTGCGTCGACGGCACAAACACCCCTAGGGGGTTTAGGCTTTGCGTCGATCAAACACACACACAGAGTATTCGTGTGTTGTTTTTCCGGGTAATTCTTATCGCGGTCTAGCAACAGTTCGTTGGTGGTGCAGTAGTTGTGGACTAACTTTAGCAATCCCAAGATCAAGAGGAAATTGTTTCTAACTGTTTATCTTGATTGCTCATAAGAAACTGATAAGATCATTAGTAAGATCCTAACCCTTTTGGGGTTTAGGGGGTTATGTTCAATTCAGTTCCGCTTTAGGATTGAACTAGTAGAATCAAACCCAGGGCTAGACCAGTTTGTGTCCTAGGGTGGTTTGGTCAGATCAAAACCCTTCATTGGTATGAGAGCCTCGGCTCTATGATCTATAGATTCTAGTTTATCTGTTTTTAATTTTAAGGTTTTTTCTTGATCTTCTACTTGTTTCTTGACAAAATCGAAAATCAAGAGGGATGTCAAAATAGTCTGTTTTGGTTATCTAGTTGTTAAGAACTTTAATCCTATTGATCAGAAAGTTTAAACAGTTAGTTTGAATGGTTAAAGGATTACAACTTTTAGTGAAACAAGTTTTTAATCAAGAAAAATTAAACAATTTGTTTGGTTGATAAAAACCTAGTTAAACATGTTAGTTGATTCGTTTAATTAGTTTTTGTTCCGTCTCTTCTTCTCTTGCTTTGATCGAAAATCACCAGAAAAAGGAGAACAAGTTTTTTGTTCACTTTTATGGATCAGAAGTTCTCACTTTAATCAAATATGTTAGTCAGTTTGTTTGACCGGTTAAAAGTTTGAATTTTTTTAGTGAAATCAGTAGGTGTAGCTAATCAAGAAATTAAACAGTTAGTTTAATGATCAAGTTTTAAGTTATAAAACTTAAGTTTTTTGTTATTAATCAGAAAATTAAACAGATAAGGTTTAATGGTTAAAACAATTAGTTCGATCAAAGTTTTGTGTTTTGATAAAATTGGAAATTTTGGTTTAGCCGACGACGGCGGCGTCACACCGGCGGCGATGGTCTCGACGACAACCATCTATGGCCAGCCGCGGTCGACGATGGTGGTGGCTGTCAATGGCGGCGATGAGGTGGTGCTCGATGGTGAAGGCGGTCGTCGGTGGTTTAGGGGTTACGGCCCAAGTCACCAACCGGCCCAACAGGGTTTCGGCCCAAGTCATCGAACGGCCCAACAGCAGGGATTCGGCCCAAGCCACCAAATCGGTCCGGCAGGGTTTTGGCCCAAGGAAACCATTCGGCCTAGGGCAGTAACCGGCCCAGTGATGGTTTTTGGCGCAAAGGACTTACGGCCTAGTAGAGGTCGTAGCCTTGTAGGATTGTCAACCAAGACGGGTCATGACCAAATTTTTCTAGATTAATTAAAACACAGTTACGCAAGTTTTTCATGATGGTCAAGTTTAAAACAACAAATAACTTTATCTCGTCTTAATTAATAGTTCATTAATTGAGGGTATCCTAACGAGATAGTTTAACGTGTCTAATTATATTTCTCATATTTCTCATATTTTGATTAATAGTTATTAGTCAAAAGGATATATGCGAATAGTTAAACGAATCAGATATTGTGTTTATCGCCTTATTATCGTTTATATATAATTGCGTGGTTGTTTATTTATTTTATATATATTGCATTGTTAACTCGTATATTCTAGTTTAAAATATCGGTCGAGTTAACCGTTTGTGTTAGATAGTTTTGGTTATAGTCTTTTGCCAACTAGACCCGTGGTTGTGTTTTTATTTCTTCTTTTTGGTTTTGGGGAGGCCTGCGTGCCACTTACATCCCTTTCTGTTATGTAATTGTAATAGAATAGGATTTTATTTATTATTTTTGAGAAGACAAAAAAGACAAGGAGACCAAAAGCACGGAGTTGGAAGTCTTCTACAAAACCGGAGACATCAAATCCAGTGGGAGATTTGAAGATGGTCATCAAGACAAGATAGGCTAGTTTTGTCCTTAGATTGACAATTAGGTTTCCGTTGGCAAAGACTATACCTCTTTTATTATCTGCGTGGTTGTGTTCGTTTATTTAATGCTTACTCATATATATGTGTGTGATGCTAAATAAATAGGTTTAATAATAGGCAATTAGTAAACAGAGAAAAACCACGATTTATGACAAACTAGAGTACGACTTCAGTTTGTTAGTCGTATTAGTTAAATTTTTATAAATATAAAGTTTTGTCAAGATTATATGTTTTAAACTTATAAAGCCCGTTTTGTGCACCTAGTATAGGTACACATATAAATCGTAATTTTAAAACAGACGTTTTTAAAATGGTTTTTCAAAAACTGGAAAATTAAGTTTTCTTTTAAACTTAATTATAAAACCCAAGAAAAATCTTAGATCAGTGTGCTACCCATCTAATGGTACACCTTTGCTGTTAAACGGTACTCGGGTGTCGGAAGTGCCCAAACCTTGGGCATCCGGGTTCAAACCATTGCGGCAAAGGGTATGAAAGATTCTACGATAATCGGGAGTCCAGGCCAGAATTCATACTGTCTTAGGTGGTACGATCTATTTTGGTGATAATCGGGAGTCCCGGCCCAAAATGCACTAGAGTAGAGTTAAACATACTATATTTTATCTAAGTGCTCTACGAGGTTCTAGGATTCGTATCAGATAGGTACGATTGGTAAAAGGTAATTATCTACCAGAAATAGCATGACTTGGCGGGAAGTGCCAAAACCTTGCGTCAAGTATGTGAAATATGGGTCCTAGGTCTGATATATATTATTTAAGGGTTTATTAATATATGTTTGAAAAGTTTATTTATAATTACTAATTAAACCGAGTTTTAATTTGTAGATGGCAACCAACGTTACCAACACTAACAACCTCTCACTTCGCTCTATCCTAGAAAGGATAAGCTCACCGGACCAAACTTTCTCACATGGGAGCGAAATCTCCGGATCGTGCTAAGGCACGAGAGAAAGTGGTACATCCTAGTACAACCTCTAGGAAATCCCCCTGCCAACAACGCTAGGGCAGATGTCAGGGAGGCTTATCAAAATCGCTCTAATAACGCCCTTGATGTTAGTTGCCTCATGCTTGCAACAATGAGTTCAGTGTTGCAGACAAGCATGATGGAGACTCCTGCTTATGACATGATCCGCCACTTGAGGGATATGTTCCAGGAGCAAGCCTGCACAGAACGTTATGATTCCACAAGGGCATTTAACTCGTGCAAGATGGCAAAGGGGAGGACGTCGGTCAGTACCCATGTCATGAAAATGAAAGGGTATATGGACCACGTAGAGAGACTTGGGCACCCAGTACCGCTGCAGCTAGCAACGGATACAATACTCAACTCGTTGTCATATGACTATAAACCTTTTATAGTCAACTACAACATGAACAACATGGAGAAATCCGTGGCAGAGCTGCATTCTATGCTTAAGACTGGGAGCAGAGTATCGGGACCAAGTCTAAGGATGTTCTCCTAGTGGGTAATGGTGGAGGTAAGAAGAGAAAGGGGCGCAACGGAAAGGGAAAGGGTAAAACCGAGCCAACCAGAATGCACCCAGGGCTAGTGACAACAACAAAGGCAAGAAGTCAACGCCAAACAAGGCAAGGACTGAGAATCGGTGCTTCAAGTGTGGCGAGGTTGGACACTGGAAGAAAGATTGTCCGAAGGTTCACGAAGCAGGAGGCAAGACTGGCTCCTCAGGTATCGTGTGATTAACTTCTTTATCACTTTCCACTTGTAAAGTTTTTACGAGTATTTTAATATCTTGCAATCGTCTATTGTATGAGGTAATGAAAAGTGAAGCGGCCCAACATTTGAGATCCCACGTGCTTTACGGATATTTAATGATTCATTTATTTTTAGTTATTAAACTTTTATTTAAAGTTTTGGATATTATTGGCCTGTTTTTCAAACTTTTGGTTGACATTATGATTTAATTTTTAAATTTGAATTATTTAGCTTATATCCGTGCACGTATATTCGTTAATGAATCAAGTTAGTTTAGTTATGACTAAAGGTTACTAATAAGTCAATTTTTGGCTTAATAGGCGATTCATTGTGATTTTATGCAATAATTGTTGTAGTTACATTAATCTCACTATATAAATACTTAGATAAACAAGTCGTGTTTATGAAATTAGAAGTCATTTCTAATTTACAAGTATTTAAAGATTTTATGAAAAATTATGTTCAAAGCATTGAGCATAAGAAATAATAGTCATTATTTCTAAGTAAAAGTTTTTGGATAAAACATTTAAGAAAATATAAAATGATTATAATAGTTATTATGATCAAGGCCCTTTTATACTAAATGTTTTAAGTAAAGAATTTAAAATACCTTTACAAGTGTTTTATACTTGTAATCGTATTAGGTTTAATGAAACCACGTTCCGGAAAAATGGATATATGAGAAGTCCAAGTTTTTGGTTTCATAAAACAATTAACTTTCTTACGAAAACTAAGTTTAAAAGCAAGTTTTAAAACACAAGTTTTAGGCATACTAGTCAAGAATTGACTAAGTCAAAAGGGTGTTTTAAAGTGATGCACATTTTTTTTTCATAAAAGATAGTGGGAGCGTCTAACTAGTATATATATCAAGTTATCAAGTTTTGATCTAACTAGTATGATAGATATAAATGAACTTTTAAAGTATATAATTATCGGATGATTTTAGAAGTTTTCTAAAATAATAAGTTCTTGAAAAAGGATTAATCCGAGAAGCGCGTGACTTATTGAGAGGTACTCAATAAAGATGTCATTGCAAGACTTTAAGTCAAGTTATGACTAAAATAAAATTTTATATGCTTAAAAGGGTTCAAAGAGTCAGAATAATTAATATTGGTAGTTGATTAACGTTAGAAATGATAAAATATGATATTTGATATCCTTAGTAATGAAATTGGATATGTGTTAGTGTACACAAGGAATCTAATCTCAAGTTTACAAGTATGAGTAAATAGATTTATCATTTCAAAAGTATGAATCTAGTAAGATTTAATACATCTACAAGTGTAATTAATGTTTTAGTTACAAAGAGATTATTTTTATAAATTCAGAAACTAAGGAGTTATTTCCGGTTCTCCAAGTTTAAGGAATTTATAAAATAAGAAAGTCTAGAATTGTTTTAAGGTTGCAAAAACGATTTCTAGCAAAACCAAGAAAGAGTACTTCATGGTACTAGTCTTGAGTTTTTAGGGATATAATCATATTACGGATATTCGTTAGAGTTACGAATACTGGATTGACCCACCGTGATAAATACTTCGTGGATTCATGTCAAAAGTATTTATCACATAGGTTATCCTCAAACCTGAGGTATTTGGTTTGGGATGCGGTAACCATTGTCTTTTTAGTACGTTCTAACGCCACACCGTAACAGGGTGGTCATAAGGGGCGTGTCTAGATTCAGTGGGAGCCGTATTGCCAAATGCAAATATGCAAGAAGGTATTTGCACCTCCTTTTTAGGAGAGATATTTCTGCCCCTTTGACTAATTAAAAACTGGTAAGTGCACGGCCGTGCCCAAACGAACTGATCTATTCTTTGTCGTTTATCACGCAGTTTGAAATCAAGGATGTCATGAAATAATTCTTGAGATTTTGAGTTGACACTCTCCATGCTCATGCTCAAATTTGAAGTATCATGTTGCAAAGGGACAATCCTAAAAATCATACTCATTCATAAACAGGTAGTTTATGATAGTTAATTCATGAACAGTTAGTTTATGATAGATTACTCATAAACAGTTGACTTATGGGGTATAAGAGTTCTTATAACCTGGTTATTCTAAGTGTCTGGCTAGGGACCTCCTTAGGCTAGCAATGTACAGTAACTATTACTTATCTTGCACTAGTGGGAGTCTGTTGGATTATGTGCATAGATAATTAATGGGTACATTGTGTCCAATGTTATAAGAGACTAAAGGGTTACACGGCTACACACTCAATTAGAACAGTTTGGAATTTACCAGTATTTGTATGGACATAATTAATTAGTTGAATTAATTATTTAAGAGAAATAAATAATAAATAGTTATTTATTATTTAGAGGGAAATTAAATATTAAGTTTTAATATTTAACGGATTAGTTAATTAATCAACTAGTAAGGTTCAGGGGGTCAAAGTGCAAAGAATGAAAGTTCAATTAAAGACATGGGCTTTAATTGAACGGGCTTGGGCTTGGATAAGGTTAAGGTATTTAAACCTAGAAAAAAGCTCATTTATTGATAAGAGAATTAACTTTGCGAGAGAAACAACCCTAGCCTCTCTCCCTCTCTCCCTGCGTCGACGGCACAAACACCCCTAGGGGTTTTCGGATTTGCGTCGATCACACACACACACACAATATTCATGTGTTGTTTTTCCGGGTAATTCCTATCGTGGTCTAGCAGCAGTTCGTTGGTAGTGCAGTAGCTGTGGACTAACTTTAGCAATCCCAAGATCAAGAGGTAATTGTCTCTAACTGTTTATCTTGATTGCTCATAAGAAGCTGATAAGATCATTAGTAAGATCCTAACCCTTTTGGGGTTTAGGGGGTTGTGTTCAATTCAGTTCCGCTTTAGGATTGAACTAGTAGAATCAAACCCGGGGCTAGACAAGTTTGTGTACTAGGGTGGTTTGATCATATAAAAACCCTTCAGTTTGTAGTAGCAAAGATATTTGCGAGCACTCACTCGACATTGATCAGCTGGACGTCGGTTCTACCGACGAGTTAGATATCTTTATGATAGATTGCTTAGTTACTTCTTTTGAATCATGGTTACTCGATACCGGATGTGGTCATCACATTTGCAATCACTTGCAGGGATTCAAGAGGAGTAGGAAACTAAGGAAGGGGGACATGGACCTAAGGGTAGGCGAAGGCTCCATCAATGGCGCGGGAGCTGTAGGAACTTATTGTCTCAGGCTACCTTCGGGATTAATCATAGAAATAGATGATTGCTATTATGTTCCTAGATTAATTAAAAATATAATCTCGTATGATTTATTCATAGACAGTGGTTTAACTATCAGTCAGTAGGAAAAACAATTTTATGCTTTGAAGACGATTATTTTATTTTAAAGCAAGTTCACAATATGGTCTATACACAATAAATTTACAAGATGACAAAGAAATCTATCATATAAGTAAAAGGTCAAAGAACACTTTGAACCAAACTTTCCTTTGGCATTGTCGGATCAGACATTAGTAAGAAACACATAGAGCAACCTCATGAAGATGGAGTTCTAGGGTCATTTGATCTTGAATCAATTAACAATTGTGAATCTTGTTTGTCCGGCAAGATGACAAAGAAACCTTTCGACAGCTTGAATAAAAGGTCAAAGGAACTGCTAGGAATAATATACACAGATGTGTGTGGTCCTTTCAGTCAAGAAGCCAGAGGAGGATACCGGTACTTCATGACCTTTACTGACGATTTCAGTAGATATGGTTATGTGTATCTTATGATACACAAGTCTGATAGTTTTGCTTTCTTCAAAAAGTTTCAGCATGAAGTACAAAACCAGCTTGACAAGAAGATAAAACTGTTTCGGTCTGATAGTGGTGGTGAATATCTGAGTCAAGAGTTTGACGATTATCTAAAAAAATGTGGAATTGTTTCACAACTCACACATCCGTATATGCCACACTGGAATGGTGTATCAGAAAGGAGGAATAGAACCTTGCTTGACATGGTTCGTTCTACGATGAGTCGAACTAGTCTACCAATGTCGTTCCGGGGACATGCACTCGAAACGGCTGCTTTTATGCTTAACCTAGTTCCAACAAAATCCGTGGAGAAAAGAAAGACACCATATGAGTTATGGACGGGGAAAAAGCCCAAATTGTTTTTAATAAAGTTTTGGGGTTGTGAGGTGTTCGTTAAACGACCGTTCTCGGATAAATTCAAACCCAAATCAGACAAGTGTATCTTCGTGGGTTATCCTAAGGAAACCTTAGGGTATTATTTCTATAATCACAATGAGAACAAAATATTTTTTGCACGGTCACGGACCTTTCTAGAGGACAAGTTTCTGAATTTAGAAACTTCTAGTAAAGAAATAGATCTTCAAGAAATTGAAGAGGGTGAAGGTATTCCTCCACCATTTGTGGAACCCGTAATTCAACAAAGAATTGTTGAATCCTAACCCGAATCTGTGGTTGAGGAAGAGGTGGAAACACAAAACCTTTGTAGGTCTAGTAGGATTCGGATTGAGCCAAATAGATATCTGGGATTTCTAATTGCTTAAGAAGAAGGGGATCTTTATGAACCCATATCCTACGGGGATGCTATGTCGGGTAGACTTGCAAGTTTGGAAGTTAGTAGACTTGCCACAACACAGTAGAGCTGTTGGATGCAAGTGGGTCTTCAAGAAGAAGACCAACGTGGAGGAAAATGTGCACACTTTCAAAGCTAAACTTGTTGCAAAAGGTTACACTCAGACTCATGACATTAATTATGATGAAACCTTTTCACCAGTAGCTATGCTTAAGTCTATTAGGATTCTTATGGCCATATCTACATACTTCAACCATGAGATATGATAAATGGATGTCAAACCGCCTTCCTTAACGGGAAACTAACAAAGGATGTGTATATGGCACAACCGGACGATTTTGAGGACTCCAAGAATCCACGCAAAGTATGCACGATTTTGAGGACTCTAGAAGCTAGAACTTGCACTTTGATGAGCGCATCAAAGAATTTGGTTTTACCAAAAGCGAGTTCTAGTCCTGTGTTTACACAAAGTTCAGTGGGAGCGTAGCAATATTCCTGGTCCTGTATGTGGATGACATACTGATTATAGGAAATGATGTACCAACATTACAAGGAGGAAAATATTGGTTAGGTAAATGTTTCCAGATGAAGGACCTAGGAGAATCCACATATATACTTGGTAATCTATAGAGATAGATCTAGGCGGTTGATCGGACTTAGTCAAAGTACATACATTGACAAAGTGTTGAAACGCTTTAAGATGGAAGATTCCAAGAAAGGTTTCATTCCAATGAGAGCTAGTATACCTTTGAGCAAGGCTCAATGTCCTACTTCTCCAGAGGAGCAGAAGAGGATGAAATCAGATCCTTATGCTTCGGCAGTAGGATCGATTATGTATGTCATGTTATGTACCAGGCCCGATGTTGCTTACTCCATAAGCCTCATGAGTAGATATCAGCAAAATCCAGGTGAAGCCCATTGGGTGGCTGTCAAGAACATTCTCAAGTATTTGAGAAGGACAAAAGAAATGTTCTTGGTCTTTGGAGGAAGCACGGATGAAATCAGTATACCTACACGGATGCGAGCTTCCAGATGGACAGAGACGCCTTTAAGTCTCAGTCAGGGTTTGTCTTTACCCTAAACGGAGGAGCTGTATCTTGGAAAAGCCACAAGAAAGATACGATAGCAGACTTAACTAAAGAGGCTGCAGCGGTTTGTCTGAGGAATTTTATCTCGGATCTGAGAGTTGTTGTAAGTATCTCTAGACCGATTGATATATTCTGTGATAACATGGGAGCTTTAGCGCAAGCAAAAGAACCAAGAGATCACCAGCGGACCAGGCACGTACTTAGAAAGTATCACATCATCCGAGAGATCATCGGAATGGGAGATGTGAGGATATGCAAGATACCAACAGATGACAACGTGGATGATCCGTTGACTAAAGCGCTTGCTAGAGATAAGCATGAGAGACATGCTAATTCTATTGGAATGTAGTACATGGGACCTAGCAACTAGTTTTTCAGTATTTAATTAAATTGTATGGATTGAAGACTTATGATTATGTATTAAACATTTCTGCGTGATGGATATAGGAGGTTTAATATAATCGTTTTAAATTTCTCCATTTTATCATATTTATCTATCCATGATATATAAGTCTTTTTATATCAAAATTACTCCGTAGCTACTTGATCCGGTGGGAGCAACATCAGGAAGATACTAACGCTATTATAAGTACTTGAGGAATTATTCGTGTAGAGAATAACAACACAAGTTTTGTGACCAAGTATTTATTAATATTTGTCAGAGGTACAAATATTAGAGGTGATCTGCATCAGTCTAACTTCATGAAGCCTTTTGACATGAGTTAGCTGATTGGTTGTCCTTTGATCTGAGATGTTTGGTTTGGGGCATGAGGACTTCTATACTTTGGAACGTCATAACGTTACGCCATAACAGGGTGACTATAACGGGCGTATCTGGGTGCAGCGGAAATCGTGTGCTCAAATGCAAGCAGTCAAGATGGGATTTACACCTTCTCTTATAGAGATGAGATATTCCAGGGCCCCTTGACGGTTAAGACTAAATGAAATGCGTGGCCGCACTCAGATAGAATGATGGACATCATTTGGTAACTCCGTAATTGCAGTTAGTCGAGATCAGAAGTCAAGAAATATAATCTGGATTTTTCAGACTAGATCACGTGCTCCATGTCTGAAATCCACATTACGTAATATCGCGATGCAAAAGGAAAAGTCGGGTAATCGAAGTAGACGATTACAAAATCTATGAACATAAGAGAAATTATAGTCGTGGTTAACCTAAGTGTCTGGTTGGGGACCTCCTTAGGCCCATGATGAACAAGGAAGTGTAACTATCATGCACAAGTGGGAGTCTGATAGATTGTGTGCAGGGATACTGTACACGTGTTATCATATCCATGAACACTATGAATCACTAAAGGGTCACACTTCTGCACACCCAACTAACGAACCAGAAAACAATACGATATATGTGTTGGGGTTCTCAGGGCACGCAACGGAAGCAAAAGTACAACATAGAAGGCCCAAAGTACAAGCACATAAAGCATAAAACGAAAACCCCAATAATGGACCAATCTCTATGAAATGAAATGCAACAAAACTGAGGGTAAAGGAGATTATACCAGCTCCTTAGCTCCAGCAAAATTTGATGAAGTGATTGATTTTGTTCCTTGTGACTTGAACGAATCGACTATCGGATGGATACCCCGGCAACACGCCAAATCTCTTTAGCTAGGAAGCTCCCTTCGATTCTTCACAGTAGAAAACCGAAGAGAGAACAGCAACCACGAACTTAGATCAACTTCTGGAACTAGAACCCTTTTAGAACTCTCCAAGTCTTTGTAGCACTTGAGAGAAAATAAACCAAAGTGTGTGTATATGTAATTCTAGCCAAGAGAGTGTAAGAGAGGGTTAAGCAGCCCTTTTATAAAGGTTAGGACGCCACTTAACCTTCCCAAGCCGGCCAAGATCGATGATTACATAACTCCCATGCATTGGTTCACTTTTGAGGTGATATGACAAAAAGATGCCGTTTGGACTTAGCGGCGCTAACCCATACTTAGCGGCGCTAACTATAAAGGGTTAGCGGCGCTAACGCGGCTAGTCAGTTGACTTGACATAAAGCCCATGCAGCCGTAGCGGCACTATCCTATAGGACTTAGCGGCGCTAACTCCTAATAGTTAGCGGCGCTAACGTGGCCTGCGAAGTCAACTTTTCTCTTTTGCCATTTTTGATCCCTTTACTTAAGTTGCTGTCAGATTTGACCCCGGTGTATGACCCAATAGGCCCATACATCATCGGTAGTGATTCCAAATGGTATACTTGCATCGGTGGGCATATTCTAACAATATGTAAGGGAGATAATTGATAGTTGATTAATTTAGGATACATTGATTAATAGTTTATTAATTAATATTAAAACCGAACTAGAGGGTTTGTTTTGTCGTTTAATCAAAGTATTTGATCATGGACCGGGTTTTCTGGTCCAAGGGCTTTAATCCAAATAGTTACCTACTCTCTCTCTCTCTCTCACACACACACCTTCGGCCGAGACCACCACCACCACCACTCTCGGTGGTCGGCGACGCCCCTTGCGGCGGCTGTTAGCGACGATCGAGGGCGGCTCCCCTCTCCATGGCGACCCATAGCCGACCTCCCTTGCGGCGAGGCTCTCTCGCAGGAGACCGAGAAACACACCAAGCCGGCGGCGGCTTTTGGTGTACACACATACGGGATCGATTTTTCTCGGGGATTGTTTGGATAGACGGTCTAGCAGTCTGTTCGTGTGGTGCATCATTATACGAATAGACGTGATTGTATTTCTTGTATAAATTATAATAAATTTAATAATATTTATTACTATTTTCTTTTTCTTAATTTAATAATATTTACCAACTAATTTATGACTTGCCAAATTGGTTAGATGAAAACATTAACCTTAAAATATTATAATATTAAAATTGAATGAAAAATTTAAAATGATACATTTGAAACAAAAATTAATTGAAGATAAATACATACTTTAACTATTATTAAGAAATCTCAAGAAAGAAATATAATAGGATAGTGTCCTTTACTTAGTTTAAATTAAAGATAACTAATCAATATATAAAAATTACATTAATATTTACGGTTACTTATATTAGTTTATGTACATATAAATATTTGAACTAATTATGAATTTATTATGAAAGTTTAAATTATCATAAGGATTAATTTGTAGGATAATATGTAAAATACTTTGACTCTAAAAAGTCAAAATTAATTTTTTGATTTGAAACAAATAAATGGTCAAGAATAAATCATTTGTTAAATAAAGGGTTTAGATTTTTCAATGGTCTTTTATTTATACTGGAAGATTGTTTTTTTTTGTTTATAGTAAATAATTAATAGGTTTAGTTCAACAAAATGTATCGAACCTGTCACGTTTTGTTATTTTGTGTATCGAACTTCAAAAGTTTCTATTGTGTGTATCAAACTTAAAATTTGTTACTATCATATGTATTTTGGTTATATAAAAAAGTAAAAAATGTATAAGTTTAGTACCTACAATAGAAACTTTAATACACACAAAAGCCACAAATTAAATGTTCGATATACACAATAGAAAATTTTAAAGTCGGGTACATACAATAGCAAAACGTGACAAGTTTGATATATTTTGATAAAATAAACCCATAATCAATTCCATTCCTTTTCATAACTTAGTTGTATATATTTATAATATTACATTAAATTTATATCGAAATATATAAATTTTCCATAAAGGTTGTATATTAGAACTTACAAAAGAAATTATTTTTATGTTATAATGTTCGGTATGAATACGTATACATACATACATATATACATATGTATATATATATACACACACATATATATATACATGTAAATAAATGCAGTCATTTCATTTTCATTTACATTTTGATATAATTGAATTGTGATATGACATTTAGCTTAGAATATATTTTCCAAGATCTAATACTAAAAAATGCATTTCGATAGGTACCTATCATATTATGTTAATATTTATATCAAAATATAGATAAAAATAAGTGAATGACAAATATATATATATTTAGACTTAAAAAAGTAAAACACATTAGATGTTATATAAAAAAACAAACCTGACTTTTATAAATAAACATCTTAAAGTTAAAAAAAATTTTATCATGTTATTATATTTCTATTTAGATTGTTAATTTATATATTTTTTAATATCCAAAGCTCCGCTGCAACGCGCGGTAATATCCATCTCGTTGTTATATATTACGGAGTAATTAATATTAATATTCATTGTTATATATTATGATATATGTAGGGGTGGCAATAATCGACACGACACGAAACACGACACGAACCCGACACGCAAATAAACGGGGTTGGGTTGAGCATAAACGGGTTCGGGTCGTTTTCGGGTTGACCCGCCAACCCGTATAAATAAACGGGTCGTGTTCGGGTTGGCTTGCGGGTTCGCGGGTCGACCCGTCAACCTGTATAAATATTTTTGGTATTTTTTTTTTTTACTTTTGGGCTTTTATCTTATTCCTTAGTCATCCTAAACCTAATAAGAAACAATTTTATTGTCTCATTTTGTTCATTCGCCGTATTAATTCTATTGTCTCCTTTTGTTCTTAGGTACGGTTGAACTTTATTAAATAATTTGCATTTAAATTTTGTATTTTGACAAACAAGGGACAAAATTAGTAAAACTAGACCCAATGACTCGCCAACCGATTAATGACCCGCCAACCCGTTAATGACCCGCCAACCCGTTTATGAACCGCGAACCCGCAACCCGTATATTTAAACGGGTTACGCGGGTCGTGTCGTGTTTCAAATTATACGGGTCGTGTCACGCATCTTGACACGAATAATTATACGGGTCGTGTTCGGGTCACGACCCACCAACCCGCGAACCCGCGACCCGTCAACCCGAACACAACACGATTGCCACCCCTAGATATATGGGGGTAGTATAGTAATGGCCTAATCATAATCTCAATCCTCTTTGATAAGCTACTTTTAGGGCCTTCTAATGGAGGGGATTATGAGGGCTTATATTTTTAATAAGGCTGACAATTTCTGACCCGACCTGAAACACGACCCGAACCGGACACGAAAAAAGTGACACGGGGTCAAAAGCAGGTCGACACGAAGTTGACACGAATATAAATGAGTCGGGTTAGGGTGAACCTGACAACCTGAAATTGACCCGTATAAGGGTAAAACTAAAAATTATAAAATTTTCTTTAATACTTAAACTTTTAATTTTAAAAGGAGATTGTGAATTCAAATAAGAGAATGACATCTTAGGCAATAAATTCCGATAAACAAAAGTACAAAACCTTTAAACTCTAAAAACTTAAATAAACAATAAAAGATTTAAACCTAAATAATGTTACATCATGATTTAAATTCAAGAATACAACGGAAAAGAGGAAAAGAAGACTTGCCTTTTGAGTTTGGATAATTTCCGTTAGGTTATTTTAATCCATAGTTTGTCACTAGTTAGTACTTTTGTATTAAAGCTACTAAATTGTATTGGTATTCGATATTTCAATCCATGGTTTATTCACCAGTTAGTAGAGAAAATTGGAAACGAATAAGGAATTCAAAAATTTTATAACGAAAACCGTACTTGAAAACCGAATTCGAATACCGTAATCGTCGTAATTGAAAATGGTACTCGAAACCCATAATTGAAAACGGTATTAGAAACCCGTAATCGAAAGCTGTATTTGAAACCCGTAATCGAAAACGCTATTAAACCATACTTGAAACGGTTTTCGAAACCCGTATTTGAAAATCTTATTTAAAAAATACCCGTCAAATACGTTTGACCAAAATGGGTCGACACGAAACACGACCCGAACCCGACACGAAAATAAATGGGTCGGAATCGGGTCGACACGAAACTGACCTGAACCCGAACAACACGAACCCGACCCAAATTGCCAGCCTTAATTTTTAATAATCTCTCAACATTTTAACACCCAAATGATGCTTAAGGGCCGAGGCTTATAAAAACTAGAATTCTAAGTCCCTATAATCTTCTATAAGCTCGTTGCCAAACACACTCGTAAAAAATAAGCTTAAGAAAAATAAGTCCCGATAATAATCCATAAGGTACTTGAAAAAACTTTTATTTTAGGGGCTTATAAGGGATTATTGGGGTTTATGTTTTTAATAATCCCCTCACCCAAACAAGGCTAGAGGGCTAAGGATTTTATAAACTAGAATCACAGGCCTCTATAATCCTCTATAAACCCATTGTCAAACACAAGTTATCTTTATTATTCTATAAAGTATTTAGCTCTTTTTTTAAGACATTTTTTAGATTAAGTAGTACAAGTAATATAGCATGTTTTACAATAACTTTGAACAACAATCTTAACACTTTTAAAATAGTACAACTGTCATTAAATACAGGACATTTATTTGTAATTAATTTTTTGACAGTTTTAAAGCATTAATTATGTATTTAAATTCTTACAGTTTTATGTAATTAAAGTATTTAAAGTGTTTAAGATCATTGCTAAAACATATTGTAAATAATGCTATTTGAGTTGTACTATTTTATGTAATCGGTTTCAGTTTTTGAACTGAGTTTGAAAACGGTTTCACTTTTATGTAATTAAAGTATTTATGGTAATCGGTTTCGGTTTTTAAACCGAATTTGAAAACGGTTTCGGCTTTTTCGGTTACGGAGCGGTTCGGATTACGGTTAAAACGGTTTATATCCGAATTTTGAACACCCCTATGTCGACAAATGAAACTATTTTGCTCCGCCGCATCGCGCGGGTAAAATACTAGTAGTCAAAAAGTGTTAATAAAATAAAATTTTCCATATTTATTTAGTTCCAAATTTCCTTAACTTAATCATTACATCAACATTGTTATATAACCAGCAAGTTGGAATAAAGTTGGAATCGAGTACGAAAAAGAAAAGGACGAAAAGATTTAATTTGAAATCCTTTATATATAAATTTCATGTCTTTTCTTTATATAAATTGATTTAGTTAATACTGCTCATTATTATGATAATCTTTTGTTAAAAAATGATGTTTATAATCACACACTAATAAATAAATAGACAAAAAAATAAAACTAGATTAAGCATTTTTTTGATGATCGATTTACTAAACTTTAAATTCTAAATACTAATTGTATTTATATTCTAGTATAAAAAAAATAATATTATTAAATTTCAGAATAATTAAAATTGTGTACCAAATCAAAATCATGTCCGAATATATATTTTCATGGATAGCACCCAAAAAAACGTTGGAAATTACCTAATTGCATTAGAAGTGAATTAGAATCATAATTGTTATGCAATATAAAATCCAAATCAATAAATAAGATGAGAGAGAGAGAGAGAGAGAGAGAGAGGAAAGAGAGTGGAATGGCGGAAGCTAGGTTCAGGCGAAGTAAACAGGCAAGAAGATAGGCAGGGAAGAGTTCAAGGTTCAATCTCAATATTCTTCTTCAACTTTCCAAACGATTGCGGTTTAAAGAAACTATGGGAACTCTTCAAACACTTTGGAAGGGTGTTTGATTTATACGTGTCAAGAAGGCAATTAAGATCGGGACAAAGATTTGGCTTTGTCAGGTTTGGAGTAAATGAAGACATTGAAGATTTATTAAATGCTATGAGAGGGGTGTGGATATAAACTGAGATGTTTCAAAGCATACAACAACAAGGAACATGGAGAAAAAGTCAATCGATGAAGGTCAAAAAAACCAAAATAATGGGAGAAATGGCTGGGCCAAGGCAGATAATAGATCCTACGCAGATGTAGTAAAAGGGAATGCAGAGGTCAAAATCAAAATAGAAAAGAAAAAACATGCTCATGTATGGGGAATAGTCAAGGATCTGGAAAAACACAAGGGTATAGAGGAATCACTTAACAAATGTATTGTAGCAAGAGTGCTAAGTGCAGAAATGCTTGAAGACTTTTCAGCAATCAGTAAGCTAATTAGCAGCAACATTACCGACTGGAAATTTCACGGCGGCAAAGACATCATTCTCATTTGCAATTCAGAGGAGACGGCAAAGAACTTAGTTGATAACAAAGACGGTGTGAGCCGTGGAAGTGGTGCAACAAAATTGAAAGATGGTCCAACTATTATTCGAATGGTATATACAAGCTAGCCTGGATCAAGATATACAGGTTACCGTTAGACCTTTGGAACGAAAACAACTTTAAGAAATTAGCTTCAAAATGGGGAGACCCAATGTTAACCGAAAATTGCTCATGGTCCAATTCTAAATCACTGGTCACAGGAAAAGTGCTTGTAAACACATCATACGAATTCCCTCTATGTGAGAAATACATCATCAGGTGTCATGGTTACTACAGAGAGATCCTCATGAGAGAAGATGGGTGGATAGATGGAGTGGAGGATGAAGAAAACTTATCAGTCGAAGAAAACTCAGAATTTATTGATTCAGAAGACAATTCAGAATCAAACGATGAAGAAATAGAAATGGAAGATTGTAACCTGGAAGAAAATCCGGCGACCGAAACGGGCGAAACATCCGATCTCAATCTGGTTGACCAGATTGGAAGTGTACCGGAGAAGCAGTCACATCAAGTGAAAAGAACAGATCGGCTACAAAGGTACGAGGTTGACAGAAGTTCTTCTCGAAGTGGATCTGGTACAGGTTCAAGGATCGAGGGTAGATTCACTGCTATTGACGCCGTTAGGGGTTCAAAAAGCATCGGGGTCAATTCTAAAAGGCTAAAAAGAAACGTTGGTATTTGGGTCAACAAGGTTAATGGGCTTAAACAAAAAGATAATACAACAAATAAGCCCATCAGAAACGGATCAATTAGTGAGATATCTGGAAGCCCAAACGTTGACTGCAGTCTTGATCCATTTGGCAACCCGGACGTTAGCAAAGCGATTTCAGAAAAAGACAGCGTTCGTTCTTCTATCCCCCAAAACGCACCACTCGAAGAAATTGACTCAGTAGAAGGAGACAAGTCAGTCGAAGTCACTGTCAATGGAGAAGAGGGCGGCACTCAACAAGGAAGGCAATTAAGTACGAAAGCAAAATTGAAATGGAATGGCTCAGGCAGATTAAGCTTCCACTTGATGAAGAAATTAGCTAGGGCTAGGGGAAAAAGCTTTCTCAGCCAAATCTCAGGTGCCATGTCAGGAAGAAGAAAAATTAACACCGCAAATATGTCAAACTCAAGTAAAAGCTGGTCAAAAAAGATTGATTGGTGAGCAACTAGGCTTCTCTTGGGATCAAGCGGTGGACCAACCGTAAGAACAAGGTACGTTAGTTCGTGAAAGAATAAATTTAAATGAAAGTTTTATCGCTTAACATAAGGGAGCTCGGGTCAGTAAGCAAACAAAACAAAGTTAGGAAATTATGCAGAAAAGAAAAACCATCAATAATAGGCCTTCAGGTAACGAAATTATCTTATATTGATGAATGGATGGTTGAACAAATCTGGGGAAATTCAGAGTTTAGCTATGCTGCTGTTAACTCAATTGGAAAATCGGGTGGAATTCTAACAATATGGGACTCAAGACTGCTGTCAGAAGTGAAGGCCTGTGGTGACGAAAATTATTTATCAATTAAAGGAAAGTGGAGAGGAAGTCAAGAGGAGGTCATGTTCTTAAACGTATATGGGCCACACTCACATGAAAAAAAGAAAAATTGCTGGGCAAAACTGGAGTTTGTTATGTGCAATAATGGTAAAGATATGTTGTTTGGCGATTTTAATGAAGTATGGAACACAAATGAAAGACACAATGCAAACACGATTCCTAATAACATGAAAGACTTTAACAATTTCATAATCAACAATGAACTAATTGATATAGGGATGGACAACCGCAAGTATACAAGAGTATGCTCGGATGGAATTAAATTTAGCAAACTCGATCGATTTTTGATCTCAGAAGATTTCCAAAGGAGATGGGGCCCGTTGGCTTGTAAAGCACTTGTTAGTGCATACATGGTCACATATTAAGAAATGCACTCCTTATTTTGATGATGATAAAAATATGAACAAGTAATATTATTGCTTATCAAATTTATTCATATGTTCATATGCTACATTCTTTAAAGATCAACAAACCTAAAATTAATGATCAAGTGAAGAACAAATAATTGAAGACTTCAATTCAACAAGAAAAGAAGAAATCAAGATAAATCAACATTCACGGTCGATACCACGGTCGATACCACAGTCGACCGTGAATCAACCGTCGCTGCTCAGCTCACAACTCTTAAATGTTGTTCTTCTTCAAGTCAACCGAACTCGTACTTAACAAGTGAAGATGATATCTTCAAAGCCGATGACGAAGATATCTACAAACAAGAGTTCGAATTATATGAGCTTACAAATAAAATAATTAAATTAGTTTATGTTTTTATAAAATTATTTTTATAAAAACTTTATAAAAATGACAAAGATTTTATAAAACTCAATTGTGTTGGTTGATTAAATCTAAGACTTCCTATTTTAAGCAAATAACAAACACAATCCTACTTTGAAACAATACACCACCATAATTAGCAAAGGAATCTCCCAAAGGGGTAAAATTCCAACATGCTTTGTGTATTGGTTTCCAAACTTCCATATATGTGTTTAAATTCAAACTTTAAGAGTATGGGATCAACCAACCTTTTGAACATATACTTTTCAGTTGATTTTTATGGTAAAAATGAGTTGAGTGTGGTTTTAAATAAAGTCCAACGTCTATATTGCAAAGAACAAGAAAGTTCAGGTACCTCACGGTTTTAGCCACGGTCGACCTTGGATCGACCGTGAGGGTACTGGACAGCTTTTGGACTTTTACCTTTTTCCTTATTTAAACCAACTCAAACCTCAATTTTTAGTATCTCTTGCACAAGCAAAAACACATAACATATATTCTTATCTTGTGAGCTCATATTATTTGATAATTCATCTATCATTCAAGATCAAGAATCAAGCAAGAGCAAAGCTTTCAAAGCCTAAACACTACATCATCTTTCTATATATTTTGTAATAGTGTAAGGATCAACTCTAGCCTTTCAAATTAGAGTGAAGTAAGGATCATCTCTAGCCTTTAGAATTAGAGAGAAGTAAGGATCAACTCTAGCCTATAGAATTAGAGTGAAGCAAGGTTATCTTTACCTTACTTGCAAGTTTGAAGTGTTAATTCTTGCAAGTGAAAAAGAGAAGTGTAAAAGGTTTATCTCTACCTTCAAAGAGAGAAGCTAGTGGAGCAAACTCTTGGTGGGTGAGGCCAAGGAGTGGATGTAGTGTAAGTTTGTTAACACTTGCATGAACCACTATAAATCTCTTGTCTACTAATTGGTGATATCTCTCTACCCTTATTCTCTTTATTTCAAGTATATATATTTGTTGTGTTATAAACTTCAAGAAAAATATTTTTAACACAACTTACAAATTTTATAAGTGTAAAAATTGGTAAACTAAGTTAAAGAACCTATTCACCCCCCCCCCCCTCTAGGTTCCAACAGCACTGGATAGAAACGAGTCGGACCATTGCCCCATAGTGTGCTATGAAAACATCCAAGATTCCGGTCCAAAACCATTCAAGTTCTTTAATTTTTGGTTGAAAGACGACGAATGCTCTAAGGTGGTGAAAAAGGCGTGGGAATTACAGATTCACCCAAATAACCCGGATAGTAGATTCATGTCTAAGCTAAGCAATGTGAAAAAGGCTCTAAAAGTTTGGTCAAAAGAAAATTTTGGCAAACTGGATGCAGAATTGGAAGATCTTCTTATTGAGGTGACACAGTTGGAAATTCTAGCGGAACAAAAGGTTCTAGATGAGGGCGAAAGAAACAAATGGGCGGAGAAAAAGAATCTACTGCATCAGAAACAAACACAAAAGACCGAGACTTTACAGCAAAAAGCAAGAGGTTCGTGGCAGGTGGACGGTGATGAAAATACTTCTTTCTTTCATAACTCCATCCGTAGAAGACAAAGATCAAACAACATGGTCGGGCTACTGATAAATGGAGTTTGGGAAGAAAATCTACAGACAATCAAAATGGAAGCAGAGTCTCACTTCAAACGGTTTTTCAGTAAACAAGACGATACTACTGGTGGTTTCACATCAAACAAATATAAAAAGCTAACGGATCAAGAGAAGCTAATGCTGGAAAAAGAATTTGAAGAAGACGAAGTCCGGAGGGCAATAAAAGAGAGTGGAAACAACAAAGCACCGGGCCCGGATGGTTTCTCGTTTGCATTCTTCGACTATTTTTGGGATTTGATAAAAGTTGACTTGATGGAAGCAATTAAATGGTTCGGGAAAGAGAAGCGCATATCAAAAGGTTCAAACTCATCATTCATAACGCTAATCCCGAAAGGTAAAAAAGTGGGTTCAGACGGAATCCTGATTTCTTAAAAGGCAGATCCATAACAGACGGAATCCTGATTTCTAGTGAAGTCATAAACTACTTGAAGGTAAAAAAGAAGAAGGGTTTTGTGCTTAAATTAAATTTTCAAAAAGCCTATGACACTTTGGACTAGGCTTTTCTCAAGAAATCAATGTCTCAAATGGGGTTTGGGCCAAAGTGGATTGATTGGATTATGGGATATTTAAGCTCAGCGTATATATCCATTCTAATCAACGGATCTCCATCCAAGGAGTTCAAGCCGGAGAAGGGGGTTAGACAAGGCGACCCACTTGCGCCATACCTCTTTCTAATTTTTGCAGAGCGACTGAACATTGTTTTCCAAGAGGCGGTGGAAAAAAATATTTTTAAAGGGTTAAAAGTGTGTTCAGAAGGGTTCGTGGTGTCACACTTACAATACGCGGATGACACCATTATCTTCGGAGAATGGAACAAAAATAATTTAAGAACAGCCGGTACAATCCTAAAATGTTGGCAAGAAACGTCAGGACTAAAAGTAAATTGGAACAAAAGTTGCATTAGAAGGTTTGGAGTAGATATCAATGAACAGAGAGGGTATGCAAACCTCATCAGATGCAAGTTGGGATTGGGGTTTTTTCACTATTTAGGAGTCCCGGTAAATGCAAACATGAAACAACAGAAGAACTGGGAAAAAGTCATCAATAAAATGAAAGCCAAGCTCTCTAGTTGGGAAGGGAAACTATTTGTAACACCCCAAAGTCGGGCCTAGTTGTAAATTGTAGTACATGTAGCCTTAATAGTTGTACGTTGACTTTAACTGGTGTTTTGTTGTTAACTGTAGTATAAATGTTGTTAAATGGTGTTCTATATGTTAATTGGTGTTTTAAACGTGAATTGGTGCTAATTGGTGTTAAATGGTGTTAATTAGTGTTGAATGTGGATAAAATGTGGTATTATGAAAAGTGTCATAAGTTGACCAAGTAGATAAATAGTTGTATGGTTTTAGATAATGATTCCAAAAAATATCTCCGTTAGTTGAAACGGATAACCCTAAGTTGTGTTTTAAGTTGAATAGGAGAACAAAATACCCGTGAGGGGTATTAGACCTTAAGTCGGCCTAAAGGCAGTTCTTATTCCCTGTTGAATCAAAATACACACACCAAACACACACACTTGCATACGAACACACATACACACACTCAATCTTGGAGTTTTGAGATTTTGCTTGAGGAATCAAGATTAGAAGCTGGATTCAAGTCTTAATCTGTTCTTATTGAGCTTGTTCGTCTCCTTCTTGAAAGTTTTCTTGGTTAAAACTAGTTTTTGGGTTTTAATGGTGAAAGACCCATTTTGATAGAATTAGATGGGTTTTGGTGTTGATTTTATGTCCAAATCGTGATAGTACGTTCATATGTATGTTAGAGATTGTGTAAAAACACTTGAATGCGGATTCAAGTTGAGTTTTGAGGTCAATAACGGATGAAACAGTCGCTGTGTTCGAACAGAGCAAGAACGCTCTATAACAGAAGTCCTTGCGGTCGCAAGAGAAGGCCTTGCGGTCGCAAGCATGTTCCTTACGGTCATATGCATTGGGTCTTACGGCCGTATGGAGTTGATGTCACGGAGTACCACCTACGGGTGATGGAATGAAGCCTACGGCGTAGGTAAATAACCTACGGCCGCAGGAACCTTAAGAACAAACCTTACGGCCGTAGGGATAATCCCTTGCGGCCGTAGGAGTGGGTTTTTGGGCAAGGCCCTTGCGGTCGCATGGAAATCCCTTGCGATCGCATGGTTATGCCTTGCGATCGCAGGGGGGTGCCTTGCGATCGCATGCTGTACTGTTAAGCTGACAGTTTTGTAGTCTTGTGTTTTAAGCCTCGTTAAATGTCGTTGATTGGTGTCTAAGCCTGAACCTAATGTGTTAGGTGATTCGGACGACTCTGGTGATTCTTGGGATTCTCGATTCCATTTCTGCCTCTTGTAATCTCGAGGTGAGTACCGGTTTCCCGTGAGTCTCAGTAGGTAAGTTATCTGTGGTACATGTTGACACGTGATTGGTGTATTGATACGTGAGACACGAGGTATGCTATGATAGAGTTATATACGCATGCTTATTATTGACAAGAAAGACATTGTTATGATTATATGCGTGCATGAACTGGATACTTACTGGATCAACTATTTGTTTATGAGGTATTGTCCGGACATTGAAAGAAAGAACTATGGAGGTCAGTCAGGTATATGGGTGATAATATATGGCTGGGTTCCCAGGGTCCTTAGGGACTATGAATTGGGGAACTAACGGTACTCGGGAGTATACGCTCGGGGTATGGCTCTGCAGGCCGCCGTTCCTCTATGGAACTGGGTTCCTTGCTTAGGCTGGAACTAGCATGATAGACAGAGTGTACCACGTGGACTGCTTTTCGCTCCCCCACTGGTGCAAATGGTTGCGGCTGATTCCTCAACTTGGGTTGTTGAGCGGGGCTGGCTCCCCTTCAAGATACGACTCCTGCTGACATGATTGGCGCGCCGCAATATGATATGATAGCCCTGTGTGCTGTTCTGATACATGATAGCCTGCTTACTGATGCTTATGTGTAATTGGTGCTCACTAGCTAGTTGTAGCTAACGGTGCAAGATTTACCTTTTTCGCAATTTGATGCCAAAGGCCTGGTGAGGCGGGACTGTTGGTAGTTTTGTTGTAAATACCTTTTGGGGAACACGTTGTTTATATGGATCCGATGGTCAGAACTAGTAGGTAACGCTTGTAGAATACAAACTTGGCTTAATTTTTGGTGTAATTAAATAGCCGAGTCTGTTAACATTATTTTTTGTAAATGGCGTTTATTTCCGTTGTACGCTTTTGATTATTGTAGTTTAAAAAAATTAAATTAACCCTAATTTTAAGCTCGTTAGAGGTGTCGTTACAAGTAGGTATCAGAGCCTAAGTTTGAGGAATTGGGTACTCGTTGAAGTATTCATTCTCAAGCTCGGGCTTGACCATCGTTAAGTGTTCCTATCGGGGTAATTGGGGTTGAGTTGAGCATTTTGTGGCTGTCCTATGTGATAGATTAAATGTAGTGATAATAAATGTCGAATAAATGGTGTACTAACTGTGGTTTACGTGTAAATAGTAAGTTGATTAGAAATGGCTGAGCGTAGAGCTACGCCTGAAGAGGCTCTCAGACAAATGGAGGACGAGGCCTCCAGTATGCGTCGGGAAGCTGAGGACGAGGCTTCTCAGCACAATGTGGAGCCGCCAAGACATGATCAAGATCAGGCGGCGTATCTTAGATTACTTGAGGAGGAGCTCCGATTGACGAGGGAGTTGTTACAAAGCGCTTTGGCAGGAAAGAAGCAAGAGAAATGTTCCTACATGAAGTTTATGTCTTGCGGGCCTAAGGTTTATGAGGGTAGTGATAATCCCTTGGATACAATTCGTTGGCTTCGCGAGACGGATCAGGTGTTTGAATCTTGTGATTGTGAACCTGAAATTCATGTCAAGTATGCTGCTCGAATGTTAAAAGGGCGTGCTTTGGATTGGTGGGATTTGGTGAAGGATATGTTAAGCCAGGAAGTGATCACTGCTCTGACTTGGGAGCAATTCTCTAAGAAGTTGAAAGCAAAGTACTGCACTGATTATGATTTGGAAAGGATGGAGAACGAGTTCAACAGTCTCCGTAAGGGGGAGAAGCCAGTAGAAGACCTTATCCACGCTTTTACGGATAAGGTGAGATTCATACCGCATTTGGTGACTGACGAGAAAGCCAAGATGCGGAAGTTTGTGAACATGTTGCCACTGGATTATCGCGCTCATGTGAGAGTTGCGGCTACTATGGATCAGGCATTTGAGATAGCCCGACAGGTTGATGGGGATAGGCGCTAGGCTAAAGGGGATCATACTGCAGAGGGTCAGAAGAGGAAGTTCCAGCAGTTTGCAAAATCTGGTACTTCAAAAGGGCAGCCGTCGACTGGTGGAAAGCCTGATTCTTCAAAAAAGGCTAAGTTTGAGGGTCAGTGGTGCTCTCAGTGCATTACCTACCATAGCGGTGATTGTTCAAAGGCCACTACCCGTTGTTTTAGGTGTGGTAAAAAAGGGCACTCGGTGAATGAGTGCGAGTTTAAAGAGAATGTTTGCTACAAGTGCCACAAGCCAGGGCACAGGATTTCTGATTGTAGATCAAAGACAGATGCTGGAGCTGGAGGATCTGCCTCAGGGCAAAAGAAAGATAAGCTCCCCGTGCAAAAGGGCGGGCGTTTCAGATGACGAGGGAGGAAGCAAAGGGTGCTGGGGACGTGATTACTGGTACTTTTCTTATAAACTCTACCCCAGCATGTGTATTGTTTGATTCTGGAGCTACATATTCTTTTGTGTCTGTATCGTTCTATGATAAACTGCAAATGCATGTATCTGTGTTGTCCGAGCCTATAAGAGTAGAAACTACTAGTAGTAAAGTAGTTCCAGTTGTAGATAATGTCCCTCAAGCGGTTATTAATATCGACGGGAGTAGTTTTTCTGTTTCTCTTCTTTTAATGCCGATTGCGGGATTCAATGTTGTGATTGGGATGGATTGGCTTAGCAAGCTGAACGCTGAGATTTTCTGTTCCAAAAAGTTGATCAAAGTTCCTTTACCTGACGGGTCATATGCTGTGGTTCGTGGCGAAAGGCGAAAGTCGGAGATTCCTATCATTTCTCTGATGAAAGCTCGAAAGTCGGTTTCGAAAGGCTGTGATTGTTATCTAGCACATGTGATTGACGCTAAACTGGAGAAACGTGTTGTTTATGATATCCCGGTGGTGACCGATTATCTAGATGTATTTCCTGACGAGTTGCTTGGGTTACCACCAGTTAGGGATGTAGAGTATCGTATTGATCTTGTTCCGGGGGCTACCCCTGTGGCCAAAGCTACATATCGTCTTGCTCCTTCCGAGGTTCGCGAGATGATGACGCAGATTCAGGAGTTGCTTGACAAAGGTTTTATTCGCCCAAGTTCTTCTCCTTGGGGTGCTCCTGTACTGTTCGTGAAAAAGAAAGATGGGAAAATGAGAATGTGTATTGATTACCGGGAGCTGAATAAGCGAACGGTAAAGAACAAGTATCCTCTGCCGCGGATAGATGATTTGTTTGATCAACTGCAGGGAGCGACGTGTTTCTCAAAGATTGATTTGCGGTCTGGATATCACCAAGTGTTAGTTGCCAACGAAGACGTTCCGAAGACGGCTTTCCGTACTCGCTATGGTCATTATGAGTTTTTGGTGATGCCTTTGGGCTTAACCAATGCTCCTGCCGTTTTCATGGACCTGATGAATCGAGTTTGTCGTCCTTTCCTTGGTAAGTCGGTGATTGTGTTTATTGACGATATTCTCATCTACTCTAAGACTGAAGCTGAACATGAGTCGCATTTGCGAGAGGTTCTCGAAACTCTCAAGCGGGAGAAGCTTTACGCTAAATTCTCCTGCCGTTTTCATGGACCTGATGAATCGAGTTTGTCGTCCTTTCCTTGGTAAGTCGGTGATTGTGTTTATTGACGATATTCTCATCTACTCTAAGACTGAAGCTGAACATGAGTCGCATTTGCGAGAGGTTCTCGAAACTCTCAAGCGGGAGAAGCTTTACGCTAAATTCTCGAAGTGTGAGTTCTGGTTGCGAGAGGTCCATTTCCTTGGTCACGTGATCTGCAGTGATGGCGTGAAAGTTGACCCAGCGAAAGTCGAAGCGGTTATGAATTGGGGAGTTCCTCGAACTCCTTCTGAAGTTAGGAGTTTTTTCGGCTTAGCTGGTTACTATCGGCGGTTTATCCGCGACTTTTCTAAACTTGCGGGTCCTTTGACTAAACTAACTCGCAAAGATGTTGCATTCGTTTGGGCGGAAGCTCAAGAACAAGCGTTTCAGTCCTTGAAACGGCTACTGTGCGAAGCTCCAATACTTTCCTTGCCTGAGGGATCTGAAGACTTCGTTGTTTACTGTGATGCTTCGTATTCTGGATTGGGGTGTGTATTGATGCAACGAGATAAAGTGATTGCCTACGCTTCAAGGCAATTGAAACCTCATGAAAGCAACTACCCAACTCATGATCTAGAGTTGGCAGCGGTGGTGTTCGCGTTAAAGTTGTGGGGACACTATCTCTATGGCACCAAATGTGTGTTCTGTATGGATTACAAGAGCTTGCAATATGTGTTCACGCAAAAAGAGCTCAACATGAGACAACGTATATGGCTCGAGTTGATAAAAGACTATGATTGTGAAATTCGCTACCATCATGGTAAGGCCAACGTGGTGGCGGATGCTTTGAGTAGCAAGAGCTCTACAGTAGATGCTAGATTCATGAAGCTTACTGTGGTTCCTGATATCATTGTTCGATTAAAGGAAGCGCAGCAAGTGGCGTTGCAAGATGAGAACCTGAGGGCAGAAACGATGAAAAATCTGAAAGATCAACTTGTTGATGATACTCGCGGACTTAAGACTTTTCAGTCTCGCGTATGGGTGCCGCTTTATGGTGGAAATCGTGAGCTGATACTACAGGAAGCTCACAAATCTAGGTTGTCGGTTCATCCGGGCAGCACAAAGATGTATCATGACTTAAAGGCATTGTATTGGTGGCCTACCTTGAAACGAGACATTGCTTCGTTTGTGGAGAAATGTCAGATCTGTGCGCAAGTTAAGACAGAGCATCAGAAGCCTTATGGCAGTTTACAGCAACTTGAGATTCCTGAGTGGAAATGGGATCACATTACTATGGATTTTGTAACAAAGTTTCCAAAGACCCTCAGGGGTCATGATGCTATTTGGGTTATTGTCGACCGGTTGACCAAGAGCTCTCATTTTCTAGCTATCAGCGAGTCTACTCCGCTGGAAAAGTTAGCAAAGTTGTATGTAGATGAAGTGGTGTCACGACATGGTTTGCCATGTTCAATTGTGTCTGATCGTGATGCGAGATTTGCTTCACACTTCTGGCAGAGTTTACAGCATGAACTTGGTACGCGTGTTCACCTGAGCACGGCGTATCATCCGCAGACAGATGGCCAGTCAGAGAGAACGATTCAGACGTTGGAGGACATGCTTCGCGCATGTGTTCTCAAATTTGGTGGTGCATGGGACTCTCATTTTCCGTTGGTCGAGTTTGCTTATAATAACTCGTACCACTCCAGTATTGGGATGCCACCTTATGAGATGTTGTATGGGAGGCGGTGTCGTACTCCCACGTGTTGGTTAGAGCCCGGTGAAAAGCAGTTTGCTGGACCTAAGATTGTTCAGATTACGGAAAATAAAGTGAAGATTGTGCGGGAAAAGCTTAAAGCAGCCCGTGACAGACAGAAAATATATGCTGACCCTAAACGAAGACCAGTTGCATTCCAGGAGGGCGATCGGGTGTTCCTGAAAGTTTCTCACTGGAAGGGTGTGATTCGTTTTGGTAGAAAGGGCAAGTTGAGTCCACGTTACAGTGGTCCATTTCGGATCATTCGCAAGGTTAATGACCAAACTGTTACGCTAGAGTTGCCTCCAGAGCTTTCTGGAATTCACAACACATTCAACGTGTGTTATCTGCGTAAGTGTAAGGTGGAGGAGAACCAGATTCTGCCTCTACAAGAATTTAAGGTTGACGCTGCGCCTAGTTGAAGAACCTGTTGAGATACTTGGTTCTAAAACCAAGAAGTTGCGCAGAAAGATGATCAAATTGGTGTTAGTTAAGTGGAAGCATAACCTGGGTTCGAGCATGACCTGGGAGACGGAAGACGATATGAAAGCTCGATACCCTCACTTGTTTGTAGACGATCAGATTCCGAGGACGGAATCTTCTTAAGGGGGGTAAATTTGTAACACCCCAAAGTGGGGCCTAGTTGTAAACTGTAGTACATGTGGCCTTAATAGTTGTACGTTGACTTTAACTGGTGTTTTGTTGTTAACTGTAGTATAAATGTTGTTAAATGGTGTTCTATATGTTAATTGGTGTTTTAAACGTGAATTGGTGCTAATTGGTGTTAAAATGTGTTAATTAGTGTAAATGTGGATAAAAATGTGGCATTATGAAAAGTGTCATAAGTTGACCAAGTAGATAAATAGTTGTATGGTTTTAGATAATGATTCCAAAAAATATCTCCGTTAGTTGAAACGGATAACCCTAAGTTGTGTTTTAAGTTGAATAGGAGAACAAAATACCCGTGAGGGGTATTAGACCTTAAGTCGGCCTAAAGGCAGTTCTTATTCCCTGTTGAATCAAAATACACACACCAAACACACACACTTGCATACGAACACACATACACACACTCAATCTTGGAGTTTTGAGATTTTGCTTGAGGAATCAAGATTAGAAGCTGGATTCAAGTCTTAATCTGTTCTTATTGAGCTTGTTCGTCTCCTTCTTGAAAGTTTTCTTGGTTAAAACTAGTTTTTGGGTTTTAATGGTGAAAGACCCATTTTGATATAATTAGATGGGTTTTGGTGTTGATTTTATGTCCAAATCGTGATAGTACGTTCATATGTATGTTAGAGATTGTGTAAAAACACTTGAATGCGGATTCAAGTTGAGTTTTGAGGTCAATAACGGATGAAACAGTCGCTGTGTTCGAACAGAGCAAGAACGCTCTGTAACGGAAGTCCTTGCGGTCGCAAGAGAAGGCCTTGCGGTCGCAAGCATGTTCCTTACGGTCGTATGCATTGGGTCTTACGGCCGTATAGAGTTGATGTCACGGAGTACCACCTACGGGTGATGGAATGAAGCCTACGGGCGTAGGTAAATAACCTACGAATGCAGGAACCTTAAGAACAACCCTTACGGCCATAGGGATAATCCCTTGCGGCCGTAGGAGTGGGTTTTTGAGTAAGGCCCTTGCGGTCGCATGGAAATCCCTTGCGATCGCATGGTTATGCCTTGCGATCGCAGGGGGGTGCCTTGCGATCGCATGCTGTACTGTTAAGCTGACAGTTTTGTAGTCTTGTGTTTTAAGCCTCGTTAAATGTCGTTGATTGGTGTCTAAGCCTGAACCTAATGTGTTAGGTGATTCGGACGACTCTGGTGATTCTTGGGATTCTCGATTCCATTTCTGCCTCTTGTAATCTCGAGGTGAGTACCGGTTTCCCGTGAGTCTCAGTAGGTAAGTTATCTGTGGTACATGTTGACACGTGATTGGTGTATTGATACGTGAGACACGAGGTATGCTATGATAGAGTTATATACGCATGCTTATTATTGACAAGAAAGACATTGTTATGATTATATGCGCGCATGAACTGGATACTTACTGGATCAACTATTTGTTTATGAGGTATTGTCCGGACATTGAACGAAAGAACTACGGAGGTCAGTCAGGTAGATGGGTGATAATATCTGGCTGGGTTCCCAGGGTCCTTAGGGACTATGAATTGGGGAACTAACGGTACTCGGGAGTATACGCTCGGGGTATGGCTCTGCAGGCCGCCGTTCCTCTATGGAACTGGGTTCCTTGCTTAGGCTGGAACCAGCATGATAGACAGAGTGTACCACGTGGACTGCTTTTCGCTCCCCCACTGGTGCAAATGGTTGCGGCTGATTCCTCGGCTTGGGTTGTTGAGCGGGGCTGGCTCCCCTGCAAGATACGACTCCTGCTGACATGATTGGCGCGCCGCAATATGATATAATAGCCCTGTGTGCTGTTCTGATACATGATAGCCTACTTACTGATGCTTATGTGTAATTGGGCTCACTAGCTAGTTGTAGCTAACGGTGCAAGATTTACCTTTTTCGCAGGTTGATGCGAGAGGCCTGGTGAGGCGGGACTGTTGGTAGTTTTGTTGTAAATACCTTTTGGGGAACACGTTGTTTTTATGGATTCGATGGTCGGAACTAGTAGGTAACGCTTGTAGAATAGAAACTTGGCTTAATTTTTGGTGTAATTAAATAGCCGAGTCAGTTAACGTTGTTTTTTGTAAATGACGTTTATTTCCGCTGTACGCTTTTGATAATTGTAGTTTAAAAAGTTTAAATTAACCTTAATTTTAAGCTCGTTAGAGGTGGCGTTACACTATTATCTTCCGGGGGTCGACTTACACTCATCAAATCCGTTCTATCCTGCCTGCTTGTTTACTTCTTGTCTGTATTCCGAGCTCCAAAATCCACTCTCATATCCTTTGATAGAATTAGAAAACATTTTTTTGTCGGGTGGGGCTCCAAATAAAAAAATATGTTGGGTCAAATGGGAAATTTTTTTACTAAACAAGGAATCGGGGGGATTAGAGATCGGAAATCTTAACACCTTCAACCTGGCTTTACTAATGAAATGGTGGTGGAGATATAAATCCGAGTCTCATGCATTCTGGGCTAAATGTGTAAGAAGTATCTACGGTCCAACGGGGGGCCTAAATACATCTTCCATTCTAAAGGGATCGGGAATGTGGGTTGGGATAATAAAGGCGGGTCGGGAATTATCTAACCATGGAATCACATTACAATCTATCTTAAAGGTGGAAATCGGAAACGGAAATAATGTTAACTTTTGGAACGATGTTTGGGTGGGCAACAGATGTCTGGCAGATACCTTTCCTCGAATTTTCAACAAACTGGGAAAGAACGAAATACAGGTTTCAGAGGCTGGATATTGGGAAGGTGCTGAATGGAGATGGAACATAGGATCGAGTCAAACAACAGTTGGAAGAGGAGCAACAGAACTAAACAGTTTATACCAACAACTGTCCACAGTAACGATGCAAAAAACAAAGAAGGATCGATGGTATTGCTCGGAGAAAAACGATGGGCTTTACTTGGTCAAATGGGTAAGACAACAATTGGATCGAAATTTCAACATACAGGAACAAAATCAAATGAATACTTTCTGGTCAAAATACTTGCCAAAAAAGGTCTTGATTTTTGCGTGGAAAGTGGATAGATAGAGACTGCCGGTGCGAGTTAATCTCGAAGAAAAAGGAATCGATTTAAACTCAACACTGTGTCCTAGATGCGAGGACTCAGTTGAAACGGTAGAGCATGCAATTTTCACGTGCAGCAATCTAAAAGAACTATGGGGAGCAATACATAAATGGTGGGGGCTGCACTTAACAGGGGGCTGTAATTTCATGGCCTTAACAGATCCAGCAAAAGGGGTGATACCAGCTTCGAGTGTACAAATATGGGAATTGGTCGTGAGAATAGCGGCATACTACATATGGAAAAATAGGAACGCAAAAGTCTTCAATTCAGAAAATCAGTCCATGATAAATGTCTTTTTTGACATCCAATTAATCTCTTTTCAGTGGCTTAGAGGAAGAACTAAATACGGCAGAGCTCTTAACTGGGAAGTGTGGTTAACAGAACCAAAAAACATCTTGAAATTATGGTAGCTCACATGTGGTTCAGTGAAGGTTTAGGAGCATTTAAAGCAAAGTCAGGATGTTAAAATTCTAACTGAAGCCACTATTGATTCATTTAGGATATTAACACCCTATTAGTCACTGCACATGTACCACTTGTAAGTGTGCTGGTTCATATCTTGTATAGAACTTTTGATTTGTGATTAATATATACTACTGTCTTTCAAAAAAAAATTGTTATGCAATATTCAACAAAACTTGAATAAAAAAAAGTTAAAGTAAACAATTAATATGCAATTTATATAGTTTTATACCAATAAGTATATATTCCAAGATTTCTAGCGATTTGAGTTAAACACTATTTCATCAATTTCTTGATTAAAATTATGACCAAAAGTGTAGATCAAGCTAAGATCTGTAAGTCTTGTGCTGATAATGTGTCGTGAATATAGGAAGAATAAGAGATAATAATAAAAAAGGAGAGTCATGTACTTCATTAGGTAATCATATATTTATAAGTTATACAATGAATAAATTTGTGAGCTCTATGAACTAAGTTGAGCTAACTATAATTAATACAACGGATAAGTATTAGGATAACAAATCTCTAATATATGGTAATACATATCTCGAATAATGTTTATGATTATATAACCATAATTAGATAGATATTAATCCTTATATATATTTAGGAGAATGCTAACGTGTAATATTGGTACCGGTATCGATTCAGTTGTCTCGATTCAGTTACAACCCCAAGCTCGATCTCCAGTTCTCCACCATTATTGGTACAGGTATCGATTCGGTCCGAAAATATACCAAAAAAACAACCTTGCTTTTTACCATTTAAGGTATGTTTGGCGACGGGCTTATAGGGATTATAAGGGCTTGAGATTCTAGTTTTTACTAGTAAGGTGCCCGCGCAATGCGACGGAGTTTAAAAAGAGACGATAGTGAGGTTGTATAGTAACGCGTTTTTTGTGGTGGCTATCAATGGAAAGGACGGATGAAATAATGACGGTTGCAATTTGTGTCTGACGGTAATAAATAATGTTACAATGAATTCAAAGTAATATAGGTGCTACTATTTCATCATGTTATAAAACTTTAAATTTAACAGTGTAGTAATATTATTTATACACATTAACTTAAATGTAACACTGGTATTCTTTTAAAGGTTTTCACTACGAAAGCGAATAAACAAACATAACCTATTATAAAATAACCAATGATTGACACAACAGGTCAGTATATCAAAGGCCAGTGTTACATAATTACAAACAGACTCTTTAATAAAAAAATATATCAGATTGTTGTCAGATATTCCCAAAAGACTACCAAAAACTCCTGACCACAACAAGACTTACCACGACCTGCAACATGGAGTTTATTGTGGGGGATTAGCTCAAAGCTATGTGAATGAAAGTTTAACAAATGAAAAGCATTAAAAACAACAAGCAGTGCTACAACAACATCAGATAAGCAAGTATCTCAGAGGACCGGCAGTTTGGCCAAACCTACAATCAAATGCTGGCCTAGGATAAGTTTACCGATTGCCCACTTGTCATTCTCACACAGTAAAATCCCTTAAGATGCAACAAATGCATCAAAAGATGAAGTACTGATTAGCCGATGACAAATAAGCCCATCCTACCTGACATGGCTGGCCTCATCCAAACAACCCTGGTCAACATACAGTTGTTCACAATTACAAGGTAGTTCAAATTAACCTGCTCCCTTTTCTAAGTAAACACAAATTTTAACAACTCTATACATCTCCTAACTACAAGAAACATACCATAAACAATTAACAATCACCAAAACATAATATAAGCACCAAATCTTGATTTCAAATTCTTAAATTTCATCAAAACCACCATTAATGGAGTTCTTGAGTTTACATCAATCAAACACCAAAATCCCCATGCTTCCTACTCGAAATCAGTATATAAAACTTCAAGAACTTGTAAGAACATGAACCCACTTGATTCTTAACCCTAGAAATCAAGAATGAACATGATGATGCAAGAACTCATTAAATCAAGTCAAGAATTAAACAAAATCAGATTACTAGATGAAAACTTACTTTGATTCAGCAAAATCCACACAAAACAGAGATTAAAGGCTGGAGTGTGTGTGTTTTTGGCTTGTTTCTCCACAAAGAATTCAATTACATGATAATAAACACACAACTTTGACTTCTCAAGAGTCAAAGAACATATAAGTCGGCTGGAGTAATATTAAAACACATACACAGTATCAAATACTGTTATCTGACGTACATGAACCTAAATAAAGCGGTCCTACTCAAATAATTAACACGCAACGAGGTATTATTCGGGACCCTCGTGTAAAAACGAATCATATGGTCCAACTTACAAATAAAAATAATTAAACTAATATTTTACCATTTACCTCGCGGTCCAATAAATACCAAGTAATCATCAAATAATAATATAAATAAATAACAAATAAATATAAACAATTAAATATATAAATATAAATAATAAGATAACTTACCACCGCTTCGAAATAACCGGGCCCTAAACGCGGGTGTTACATTAAAGCAATACGAGATCGTACAAATAAACGAATTTTAGATGTTGAAATTCGAAGATATTAAGTTTTTTCTCTTAAAAACTTGGATAAATACTTGTTTAGTCTCTTTGCTTTGTCACAATTATATGCACAGTCTTGAATTTCATTTATTATATTGAAAATCCTTACTGTTTTGGATTTGTTTCATATACGATCCCGTCTCTCTGTCTCCAACAAACATAGATTAAATAACAACATCATATGTTTATGTTAAAATTGGTATTGTACATATAATCTATACAAAACTTTTTTAAATCGTCTTTAGTAATGATTATTATATGGATTCTCTAAGATGATAATGATATTTAATCTTTTTAAGCATGAAATTTAAATGAATTATTGAAATATGAACAAATGAGATTTTTATAGTCGATAATTTCATATGTGCATGACAAATTTAGAATATATCTACATATATATTTTAGAATGATGTGCATACCAAATAGAAAATTAGTTTAATAAATTAGAAAATTTTAATCTAGTGTAGAAGGTTATACTTGGATAGATGTGATTAATTTAGATTAAATGTATGGTTAGAATGTAGTATTGATTGAAAATTAATATATCTTAAAATTTATGATGAGAGATAATGTTGTATGGTTTATATAGATGGGCAAACTGCACTATAATACAACGAACTTTGGCTAAGCTGCCAATGTATACAACGAACAATTTTTTTTGAAAAAAAATATAACAAACTTACATATTTCTCCCAATTTATACAAAAGGTAACCTGAAGTAAAGGTAACCGGTTTTTTTTATTTCTTTTTGTATTTTTATAATTTCAGATTCAATAGTTCTTCAAGATGTTCTTTGTGTTCTTCAATTTTCATGTGTAAACCCAGAATCAAACCAAAATCTTGCAACACAAACATCTAATGCATACAAAAAACCATAATTAAAACTCGGAATCAAAACTCACTAATTTTTGTTACACAAACATCATATGAACTGAAATTTTTTGATTCTTATGCACGACTAGGTTACTAAAAACCATAAACAAAACTCAGATTATGCAACACAAACATCATATGAAACTCAAACCATATCTGGAAAGTTAAAATACGTGAATCAAAACTCAGATTTACAAAAACCTAGATGAAGATGAACAGATCTATAGTCCTACACTTACTCAAATACCAGATCTGAGATTTGAACAAGAAGACAAACACATGGTGCTGGGGTGGAGATTCAGAACAAGAATCAAACCAAAAATCCTAATGGAAGTCGAAGCAGCGGTGGTGCTTTGAAGGCGGTGGTGGTTTGAACCCTAATCTCTGTTCTTCGAGGATGGTGAAGGTTAGAACCCGAATCTCTGTTCTTCGAGGTTGAAGGCAGCGATGGTGGTTATGAAGAAGGCAACGACGATGGTGGAGCCCTCGCAATGGCGGTGGTTGATGTCTTGCAACCCTGAAATCAAGTGGCGGCAGCGGTGGTATGCGAAACCCTAAGGCGACGAGGCGGATGTGGATTAAAGACGGCAGCGGCGGTGGTTCTGTTTAGATCTGAAGGCGGCGACAGAATGAAGGCGGTGGTTCTGTTTGGATTGAAGGCGGCGGCGGTTCTGTTTGGATTGAAGGCGGCGGATGTGGATTGGACGGTGCGATGCCGGAGGATCTTGAAGGGTGGTGGCGGCGCTGCGTTTGATCTTGAAGGATGTATGGTGCTCTTATCAGTGTTGAAGATATGAGTGCAGATGTTTATTTAATTAAATATATTAATTAAATTAATATTTTAGACAAAAAATAAAATAGAAATAAGGTAACCGGCTGATATATTCAAAGTGACCTGTTATAACATGTCACTTGTATACAATGTGAGTTACAAGTGAGTTTGTTGTATTTTTTTTACAAAAAAATTGTTCGTTGTTTACATTGGCAGCTTAGCCAAAGTTCATTGTATTATGGTGCAGTTTGCCCTATATAGATAGTATAAATAATCCCTGTCCTCTAGTCTCGTCTTGATGAGATGATTATTAAAAACATAAGTTTCAAAATAAAAATATTTTCAAGTAGTTTATGACTTGAGAAATGATATATCCTCCTACTCACAAGATCAAAACAAGTGTTAAAATCAATGGATGAGATGAAGAAAGAGAATTAGTGGACTCCACATGTCATTTTGTGGTGATTAGGAGGATGAAACAGGAAGAAAAAGTAGAAGGATATATCATTTTTGTTATGACTTAAAGTTTAAAACTATCAATTAATCAACCCCAGCTCCAACCGCTACGAACCCTACCTCCACCAGTCTCACGAAACATATCCTTCGGTTACACGGCTATACCTGTAATGTGTGACCTGCCCCCGTACTTTATATTTTCTTGAGTCCTGTTCCATCTTTACGTAAATTCCTCTTTCATTCTTGACCTAACTCTTCCTACAATTCATCAGATCCTCTTCCAAACATCCGATCGCACTGCTATTTCTTCCTTTTGATGATCGTCTTTTTCTTGATTACGCGCTTTCAAATCTACTGGATTATACGAATTTCGTAAGTGAATTTCGTGAATCGTGATCATTCTTTTCTGTTTCATCTGCTTAATATTAGGTTTTCGTTTCGATTTTCTCGAATTCGTTATGTGTTTTCTCGATTAAATGTAAATGCGAGTAATTGTGTACGCAGAGATTCACTAAGACGGCACATGTAGATAATAAAATTTTGGGATTATTTGGATGGAGCAGGTGTGTGCTAGCTGATTTAGTATTGAAATTCAGCTGATTGAATGTATATATTGCGAGACTGTTTGTGAGGTTATACACATTGGAGATTGTTGATTTTTTGACCGTGGAAGTTGACCCGAGTCAACCATCATGTTTTAGGCATAAAGCCTGTTCTGTGTGATTGTTTTGTTTTATAACTATTTAAAGGGGATATCTTTCGACTTTAGTTTCAAGAAAGTGAAAGCAGTTAGTGTTCAAATTTTTGTTGGCTGCCTATGGATGATGTCTCACACAGAGGTATTGTTGCATTAATCAGACATGAGTCTTCTTTATAATGATCATATCAAATTAGATTAGAAATCATGGCTCTTATGAGCGAGAAAGTAACAGTATCATGCGTTCTACTGGTGATGAAAAGTTCTATTTTTCCAATTTCTGCTTCTGTAAATATATATAAGCTACTATCATGTTGGATTGATTTGGCAGTCAATGAAGTCTCCAATTTGGCAACACCGCAACACACTCTAGCAGCTCAAAACATATAGGTGTCTGCCATTGTTCAACATTAACGTGAAGGGTCAGCTAATATATTTCTTAACTTAAAGATCTCTTCAGTTTGTTTGTCACTAATTCCCATTTGTGTTCGTTGTCTAATGATGCCTCTATATGCAGATGAATATATAATATTATAATATATATGTGAATACATCAATAGGTAGAGGGATATTAATTTCCACAACTCCTCTTCCTCTTTCTTAATTTCTGAACCTGGCCAAGTTACTTTCCAGATTTCTGTATGATTTAGCTATCATTGTTTCATTTTATGAGATTGCAAAATGTCTCACTGATTCTTTCAACGTTTATGGTCTAGAAACCTACTATAAAATTAAGTTTATTTGATGAGTCAATATTGCCTCAGGTTTCAGGTATTTTATGATAAAGATGATTACTTGTCATATAATGGCTGGGAAATTCTGAATTGAGCTAGTTGCAAATTTTAAGCAGAATTAGAGCATTCTTCCGGTTCAGTTGTATTGAGCTTGATATTAAACTGAATGATTTAATTCCTTTGCTATTCCTTACATTGCTGTTCCTGTTTTTTTTAATATACCTCATTACCTTTTTATGTTATTTGGAGGGTAGTGAAGATGGAGGTTCTTTTTAAAAAGGAAAATTGCATGAGTTGGTAGTGAAGATGGAGGTGCTAACTGAAAACAAACATCAACCTACCAAAGAAATGAGTGTAAGACAAAAAGTCACAAACAGTGTTTTTGGTCTAGAAAGAAAGAGAAAGGTTCAAGATCTCATGAATATTAAAAAACGAGACGACGTGAGGCCATCAATGAAAAGGACATCTATCCAGGAAGAAATTTTCAGTACAGAAACTAAAACCGCTAGTGCTACAAGTTGCAGCAGTTCCCATAAAAGATCTTTTTCTGGTGATTTTGATGACGGAAAAGCAAATATACAAATCAGGAAGGATTCATTAACACCAAAAGCAGAAGATTCTATTAAGACAGTGAGAAATCCTAGAAATAACAGTTTTTATGGGAAATCAAAATGCTCTTTAAGCAAGAAAGCATATGAGAATATTGAATGCGATGCCAGTGAATCTGATGAGGATTATACTGAGGAAGAAGAAGATGATGATGACTTTACTCCAGATTCTTCATGTCGAATATCAAAAGCTTCAAAAAGAAGGCAGGCTAAAGGTTGCAGAGCTTCACGTGAGAGACTAAACTCCAAGAAGAACAGAGGCAAAAAAAACAAGAAAGAAACATCAAACAAAAAGCAATGTGCAACAACTAACCACAAGGAAGAAAACCATGAGGAAGAGGAACGCACAGACATCAAGCAGAGCAAACAAAACGATGTCAACAGTATCCGACATGATAAACGAATGTCAAGAAACCGCCGTACTGTTTCTAATGTAAACAAACTTTTTGAGAATGGCATGTACTTTGGTGAATGGGAAGTAGATGAAGATGAAGTCGCTGATGATTATGATGATGATGGCGATGAAGATTGGAAGGAATTTCCAATTTCAATGGCACATCATGCATTGAATAATATTCAGACAAAAGGAAGTTTGAAAGACAGGAGACTGGAAATCGATGTTGATCTTATAGAAGAGAAAATACAAACATCTTTTGAGAAAGCCAATCCTAGTATAAGCAGTAGTTCAAATGATTCAATAATGAAAAGAAGAAAAAATGACGCAGGATATTGTAGTTCTGCTTCATCAGGTGGCTCTTCAACTACTGCTATCGACATGAAGGTATAAATTTTCTCTCTTTGATCTATATGTGGTTCTTTTTCTCTTATATTCGTTACTATAATCTAGCAGGATCAGAAAAATGGAAAGGAGCATTCAAAGTGTCACCAATGTAAGAGAAAAGATAGAATAATAGTTGTTCCCTGCACCAAATGTAATGAAATGTTATACTGTGTCCAGTGCATCAAACAATGGTAACTCCTGTACTCACATCCGCCAGTTCAAAGTGTTCAATCATTGCTGTTTCCGATCTCTGGAGACAATTTTGAAGTGATATTGTTTTCCTCATTCAAGGATTTATTTCTTGCAGGTATCCTCAATTATCCGAAGAAGAAATTGCAGAGTTATGCCCCTATTGCCGTGGAAACTGCAATTGCAACTTGTGCTTACACTCAAATATCAAGGTTTGTTCTGTGTTTCTGCAAGCAGGTACATGGCAAAGAAATGTATGTTCTAACCATCTTCTCTTAAAACTTTTCAAACAACAGATGTCAAGCATAGATCTCCCTGATTCCGAGAAGCTGCAGCATCTTCTCTATCTAATTAATTCACTCCTCCCGTTTCTAACACAAATTCGTGAAGAACAAATTGAAGAGATAGCAGTAGAAGCTCTTATTCAAGGTAATGATTTTAAAGCAAACTGATGACCTTTTTTTCTCACTTGAGTTCTAACTTTTAGCGATCTTTGTATGTACAGGGGTATCAGAGTCTTCAGTTATTATAGGGCAGACCAGCTGCTACAATGATGAACGTGTGTATTGGTAATTTTCTTGTAAATATATCTATAATGATAAATGACAAAATCCTTTTCAACTATTTTAATCCTGTGCTATATTGTTTTGACTGAGCAGCAACCACTGTTCAACATCGATCATTGATCTTCATCGAAGTTGTCCAAAATGCTCATACGAGTTATGTCTTAGTTGTTGTCGTGAGATACGAAAGAGTGGTCTTCTTGGTCAAACAAAAGTTGACTTTAGGTACACCAATAGGGGTTTTGATTATATTCATGGGGGGGATCCACCACAAGATTCTTTCCATGAAAATAGTCTAAACAGCCGTTGTGATTCTGCAATTAAATGGGTAACGAAAGATGATGGGAGTTTGTTTTGTGCTCCAAAAGAAATGGGTGGATGCGATGATTCTTTATTAGAGCTCAAACGTATCTTACAACAAGACTGGATTTCGAGTTTGGAAGAAAAAGCAGAGTGTATATTGAATAAGTACAGAATGAATCAACCAAATATTATGAAAAATTATTTTCCAACTGGTGGCGAGATGTATCTCAAAGCAGCCAACAGAGAAGAATCAAATGATAACTACCTATTCTCTCCTGCTTCTGAGCAAGTCCTCACTAATGAGGATCTTATTTGCTTTCGACAACATTGGGTTAAAGGTGAACCAGTAATTGTTAGGAATGTTCTAGACCAGACACCTGGCTTAAGCTGGGAACCCTTGGTCATGTGGCGTGCATTATGTGAACATGTGGATCCAAATATCAGTTCCAAGATGTCACAAGTAAAGGCTATAGATTGCTTGGCTGGCTGTGAGGTAGTTCTCATTTCTCTTTCTGTTTGTGGTGCAGCCTGCTATTACTTGAGAATGGATTGATTTTGGTTGCTTTATATTTCATATGATTTAAATGAGTCAAATTGAAATGTTGGCTTGATTGGTAGGGTTTAAAGGGGTCAAACAGATTGGAATTCGCCTGACGTTTATTTCTAATGCATACAACCTCCTAAATTGTTTCAGTAAAAGATTAGTTTATTATTGTAATAGTATCTTTTTATCAATTATAAATTATAATGGCTCATTAATTGTTTATACAATTCACTTAAAAACAGAAAAAAATGTGTTTCGGTCAACCCGATCCGGCCTGTTTCTACATGTACAAAAAATGGCACAAGTCTACCCAAACTTGTTTAGACACGTTACCTACTCTCTTGCTCACTTGTCTTGCCAACTCTAGTATTGAATGATCTCTTCTTTTAGAGTGTTGTATCCGTATGGGATATTTTGTATTGTACTCTATTGTATCTTTGCCTTTCTGAACTCTATTCTGTTGTAATTCGCAGGTTGAAATCAGTACTAGGAAATTTTTTAAAGGTTATACGGAAGGAAGACAATATGTGAATTCTTGGCCAGAGATGTTGAAGCTGAAGGATTGGCCCCCATCCGACAAATTTGAGGACCTTTTACCACGCCACTGTGATGAATTTATCAGTGCATTGCCTTTCCAAGTATATACGGATCCAAGATCAGGTTTTCTCAATCTAGCTGTTAAGTTACCACCAGGTGTCCTAAAACCTGATCTTGGTCCAAAAACATATATTGCATATGGAATGGCTGAAGAACTTGGGAGAGGGGACTCTGTGACTAAGCTTCATTGTGATATGTCAGATGCTGTATGGTTTGATATACACACACACACACACATATATATACATATATACATACGCATATATTTATATTATTGATTACACCTAGTGTATGCTACAATTATAATGCATGATTTCTGATATATATACTGGTGCAGGTGAATATATTGACACACACAGCTGAAGTATCAATAAGTGATCATCAGAAGTTGTCAATTAGAGAGTTAAAGTTAAGACACAATGCTCAGGATAAAAGAGAAAAGAACGGAACAGTTTCTGTATGTGTAGATGAATCTTGGTTAAAGAAAGATGAACACATTTCAAGTAAGGAAGAAGAGTCTAATCATGTTACAAGCACAAACAAAGATAAAAATAATGTGTGTGGTTTGCATGATTTTGCTCCACGGGAAGATGTTGAGGATACAGGCAGTGCTCTTTGGGATATCTTCAGAAGAGAAGATGTCCCGAAGTTGCAAGAATATCTATTGAAGCACTCCAAAGAATTTCGACATACATATTGTTGTCCTGTTGATCATGTATATATTTCTCCTTTTCTTAAATCACATTTGACTGCTAATATATTGTTAGTGGCAAATATGCTACTAGAACTGTTGTATTTTTTAGTGTAATTCCTTTTGAGGCTCGAGTGGTTTTTGTAGGTTTATCACCCAATTCATGATCAAACATTTTACTTGACGCTGGAACATAAAAGAAGGTTAAAAGAAGAATATGGTTAGTATTTGCCAATTTTGCTTCTGTTATATATCCATAAACTGCAACTAATAAGATTATAATAAATCATGTAGGTATAGAACCCTGGACATTTGTACAAAGGCTGGGAGAGGCAGTTTTTATTCCTGCTGGATGTCCACATCAAGTTAGAAATCTCAAGGTAAATTTTTTCTCATTTTCTACAAGACCTCTCTGCGTCTCTCCACACACACACACACACGTATTAGGTATATATATGTATGTATATATATCTTTCTTTGAAAAGCAAGATATGTATGCATATATATCTAGGTGTGTGTACACACACACAGATATACATACATGTATATATATGTACATGTATACACACACACACCATGTATGTATGCATATATAGACATGTATCTATATATGCATGTATGTGCGTTTATATATACACACAGATGTATCTATGTGTACACAGATATATCTCTCTCTCTACACACACATGTGCCTATATATACACACGTATATATTGAGTGGGTTATCGTAACAAGGTTATAATGGTAGAAAGGGTAGAAATGATAATTGGTAGATAAGGGCAAAAGTGGTACATGGACGGGTGGTGTGATTTTTTTTACTCAAGTTCCCTTCCTTTTGGTTTTGTCTAGTTTTATAAATGAAAAATCTACCCTATCTTCCTTTTGAAATCTAAATATCTTAAATATTAGTAGATTTTTAAATAAATAAAATTTGTCAAAAAAAAAAAAGAATAAAAAAAACCTACGACATTATAAAAGAAAGTGTACCAACTTTATGATACATGCATGACAGAGTATACATTCTCAAATGGTAGGGTATGTGATGCACGCCTATTACAATATTGACCACGAGGCCACAACTAATAACTCATTGATATACAACTATTATCCGTCTCATGGCAAAACTAGACTTATGGTGTTAAGATTGTGTATCTTGATACGTCTGTGGTTGGCCTGAGTTAAGATTGTGCGTTTGGAACAATGTTGAGTATGTGTCTTGACAGTAAAATGACAATGTGTGAGCATCCAAATTAGGGTACTTTTTACAATAGTAATGGCGACTCTAGAGAAAAATAGAGTTCTAAGCCTAACTTCACATGCGCGATGCGGCCATGTCATGAAAAAGTACTAGTCAAGACATCATTGGATTCTTGGATAAACATGGGCCGAGAAATCGTTATTATTTTCAGTTTCCTTAAAAGCTTCACATATAGTCTTTTAAGTTTAAGAGTTGTGTTGATGGTCCTTCAAAAGCTTCATTCACAAGGCGGTATTGAGAAATTTGAGAACGGTATGTACGGAGTGGTTACTTAGCTTAACTACCCTAAACCGAACCGTGTGGGGTGGATACCCACACCGAGCTAAACCGAAAAGGAGCAGGTACCCGCGGTTCGGTTCACCGTTACCCCTGTTTTGCTGTATGTTTGTGCCAAACTAAAACAATTAACACAAAAAAACTAGAAAATGAAATTAGTTTTGACAAACTAAAACAATTAACACTAAAAAAAGTACTAGAAAATGAATATAAGAGTATGGGGAGATTGGAGTCCTTACCCGTTGATAAGTCATGTGGCACCGACAATCACCACCCGAATACTAAAAATGGGGTCAGTTTGGGCTTGAAATTTAACACCACGGGTTATATGGGCTGTTAAAAAAAGCTTCAACGGGTCAGAATGGGCCCAAAATAAAAAATATGACTTTAAGGAACGGGTCAATACGGGTGAAGAAGGAGCAACAAATGGTTGTGTCGCCCTAGCTGACCTCTCATCTTTCGACGGACGACTACATCTCTCTTGCCGGAATAGCTCGTTATCCATCATCAAATCAAACTTCCATACATTCGGACATCATATGGTTTCTGATTTTCTTCGATGATTCTTCCGTTTTCGTCAAGAATAGAATCTCCGACACTTATCAACTCAAGCATACAGTATTTTGATTTTGAGCTCTGATTGAAAACGTGAAAGCAATCTTCGTTTTCGTTAAATACATGCTTCACGACTGATTTGTTAAGCATACGGTAGTTTTCGACTCTACTCGAATTTGATTCCTACCTTTGGTTTCTGGGTTTTCCGTTGCTGCCTTTGATTCGAGACTTCATACTTCTGGTAAAGATTTTGTTTTAATTCCCATATATTTTCCTTCTCATGCTTTGATTTATGGCAATGGCGTTCATATTTTGTTTTGAATTTTCTGGTTTGTTTAATTTGGGTTTTGGTCAATTCCCTAGTATTTTTTATATGGGTCTGAACATGTTCTTCATATCCATACTAGTGTGAATCTCTGTTGTGTCAATCTCTGTTTTTTTCTCATTATGTAAACTACTATTGAGAAGAAAGGTATGGAATTTATCTAGTGGAGGTTAAGTTGTTGTGTTTCCTTCGTGATATTGGGTGTGAATCTTTGGTTTTTCTCATTATGTAAGTCTGTGTATGTGTATAAGATATGTTGAAGTTAATTGCTGCTTGTGATCATAAATATATGGTTCAGTTTTATGTTATTAAGTGTTATGGTTTTGGTTATTTTTTAAAGTGGCCCGCCCAACCCGAATCCACCCGTGTCGACCCTAACCCGTTTGATACGTTTTTTTAAAAGATCTGTTTCAACCCGAACCCGTTTCAACCCGCTACCCGAGCCGACCCAACCCGCCCGTATTGCCGGCATTAGTTATGAGTATTGCCTTAATTTAGTTGTTGATCGTCAATGTGGTAATGGAATGGCTCGATCAAGGTTTTCAAAGAAGGGGATGACAAAATTAGTGGGAGTGAATGTGAACGAAGATGGCACAACATGTGATGGATATTTTCTTATGATTTTTATTATGAATGATAATAAATATATTTTCATTACATATACGGGCAGGACGGGTATCCGCAGATAGTAAATTTAGAGAACCGGACCTGACCAGTGACTCAACGGGTACCCTTTCAAGTTATTCGGGTTACGGGTTGCTTGGATATCAATTTTCTTGGTCTCGGATCATAGGGTTAGTTCGGTTTTTCGGTTTTTTGAACACCTTTACATCTCTTTTAGACACCCTCATGTGCATTACATGTAAGGGTGTATTTGTCATTTACATTTCCTTTCTCTGCTTTCAGTTTTGTTCTTGAGTCTTGACAAAAATAAGATCTTCGAACATCATCTTTAAAGTAACACCTTCGAATATTACATGAAACCGTATATTCAAACCAATTCAAGAAAACATTCAAACACTTAATAACACTAAAAAATCAGATCCATAAAACAAGTATAAATGAAAACCCATCTTCAAACCTATTCAAACACTCAGGCATTCGAATACATAGAAAAAAATCTAACCTGGAAATAAAATAAAATTCGGATCTGGAACACATTTTCAGAAACAAAAAGATAAAAAAATAAAATCTAAGGTTGAAATAAAAAGGTTAACCGATGGGAGAACATTTCAACGCACTCAAGAAGGCCTACATCTTCATCGCCTAACTCAGAATAATTGAAGCCATTGAAGAAGATGAATCTATTGAACCACCGACGCAAGTTGCCAGTGCTCCATATTTCAACACAAATATGAATATACATTTATTCATGGTGATTTGTGGCGGTAGATTCAAACACACCCACACAATTCATTCATCTGTTCATTGCCCACAAAAGGAAGACAACGAATAGCTAGACTTTGAGTGATTTTGGTGACCTTCTACCACCAACAGCTTTCTAGCAATGGTACGTACTTGGTTTGCACTCCGTTAATAAACCTTCCACAAATCCGCTTAGAATCCTTTTGTCTCGGGAACTCGAGCGTTCAACTGTTAAAGTAATCCATAATGCCATTAGCCACTGATTGAACATGTGTGTGTAAATGGCGTGTTTGTGGGTGAATTGTATGTCTGGAAGATAACGTTGAGCTATGACTCAATGTTCTAGCGACCGTTAGGAACTCTCACGACCTCAAACAGGTGTTTGTGGTTAATTGTGTATTTGCAGGGAAACGTCTAGGGTATTTGTGGGGGTTGGGTTTAATTTCTTTTATTTTGATTTGAGGATGAAATGAGTATCTTACCCTTGTGTACAATGCAAATAAGGGGAGTTAACATAGACCACTAACGTAATGCTAGCTAAAAGGCTAAGGTACAACAAAATGCAGTTTATAGGACGATCTACGCAACTTTTAAATTTAAAAGACTAATATTGAAATTTGGACATACTTATAAAACGAAACGTTAAATTTACTTTTAAGGGGTTAGAGAGAGTTGTATTATAGGCTGGGTCTTGCGTGTACCTACAATCTTGGAGTGTATATTTTCTTGTTTTTCATCTTCATTTATTTATAAAATCCTCAAATTTGATCCCCTCGTATCAATTCTCAAAATAAATACACTATTCATTTCAATTTTTTACTTTTTACCCTTAATAAATTTTTATTTTTTACCCTTCACTTTATACAATTTTCATTTTATCTCCTATAATTATTTAGTATTATTTACAAATCAAATAGTATTTGCTCAGCAATATCAAAGTGTATTAAAATATCCCTCTCAATCTGAAGTTAAGAGTTCATGTTTTGTTGTAATAGGTGTAAATTAAAGAGTGTTTGTTAATCATTCAAAAAAAAAAAAATCATTATTTACAACTCTATCTATTAACATAAAAATATTATTCATTAAAATTTATTTTAAACTCCTGCTCAATTTGCGTTTTTCACCAAACCAAACCCAACTTAGCCTAGCGGTATGAACAAACAACTATTAAGGTGTCCTCTCTCTTTGAAGGTTAATGATTCAAGTTTTTTTTATGAACATAGATATGGCTCCCAAAGTAAAAATACTATTTTTTTTAATTTGGCAATTTTAATCCTCAATTAATTTTCATGTTTTACCCTTAACTTTATGTCACATTTAATGTAATAAAATTACTAGGTCATGTAACCTTATGTACATAATGTAATTGACAAATGCATTATATTCATGTTAAACTAAAACATTGTCTATGTATTCTAACTTTAATTGAATGACTAAGAATATAATTATTTGAATATCATCCGATGCAACGCACGGGTTTGTTATACCTTGTTGGTATCAACTATCAAGGCATTTTTTTCATCTGAAAACGTTAGCCATTACCAAAATTGCAAATGTTGAGGCTGTCTTTGCAAACATTGAGAAAAGCCTACATCAAACTTTGTGACCTTACAACATCTTGATTCGAAAATTGGGGCTTAAGAGACGGAGTTCACGAGCGATATTACTACTCACATGACCAAGAAGCATGTATCACCAACTAGTTTGCTTCAATGGGGTTCTAAAAAAGATTTCTTTATTGTGGTCGTTTCAAATACCCACCAAACAAAAATGAATCATGTTTGGTATCGGTCTAAGCTATTGCCACACAATGTCAAACTCAAACAAGTTCGGGCTATAGATGGGCTTGGGTATGGAAGTGAAACCGAAGTCATGAGAATATGACATCGAGGTAGCTTATGTGAGCAATTTTTAAAGATGACTCAAAATGGATCAACATGAGAACATGTTACATCAATTGGAAGATTGGAAGGGCCATCGGAGGGCAAGGATTGGATGTTGTTAAGGACGTACTAAGAGGTACATTAATTAAATGTCTAAAACTTGAGCTACAAGACTGTCTTTGTGGTTACGTCATATAATCCGTGATTGCTATCAAAGACAAATAGAGTTATGTCATATAACTTGGAGTGGTGGGTTTCAGAAGGATCATTAGTTATGCAATACACAACTGAGTGCAATGAAACATCACAACTTCATTGTTTACTTTCGGAAAAATGACGGAGGATCCACCAACTGCGTGGTTTAGGTGAAGCAAGTATTATATTGAATGGGCAGATAATGAGCGAAAGGGTTGTGCTTTAAATGCTACGAGAAGTATGCACACCCTGCCATCAAGTATATACGATTGATGAGAGGGAAGTGGCAAATGGATTTACGACTCAAATATAGGAAGATTCTAGTAGAAGATGAAGCATGAAAGTTCTAAATCATATCTTGAGGACATGGCGTGTTCTTGGAAGGGGGTAATGACACGTAACTAATAAGATGCCACCTATGCGGTCATCTTCACAATCTCCGGCCGCCCAAGACACCTCGGAAACACTTTAAGTAGTGACTCAATTGTTGTTGGAGGTATTTATCGATGAAGGGTTACCACCAAGGATGAGTGGTCTATGGAATGGAATGATAGATTAGGTGTTTGAAGGAGTTGCCAAACACAGTAACACACTCGAGTAACAGCGATGCACTATCCCCGAGAAAGTGCTTTATCGGAGCAGTCACACTCACCTATGGAATCGCCGGTGAAGGTAAGATGACAGGTGGTAACATGTTATCACACGTTAGCGTACACTAAATGGTAACTTTTAAATGTTTAGTACATTAAATTGTAAGTTTTGAAGTTTGATACATACAATAGCAAAATGTTTTAAAGAAAAAGCTACAAGTATTGTTCAGATGGAAAAAATGGAAACTTTTTCTCAAAATAAAAAGCTTCTTGAAGTACTTTTTTATATATAAAATTACCTAAATACCCTTTTTAATTGTTTTATAATGTCTCCTATTTTTATAATTTGTTCTTTTTTTAACATTTTACAATTAGAAGCTCCAATTATTAGTTACCAGCTACTTCGGCCAAACAAACCCGTAGTATAATTATATACAATAATTAATACACTAGATTATTTAGTGTAAGATGAAATCTTTAAGGTGGTTTGCAATTCTGGTCCTATATGGTCTTTTTAAAGAATATTTTTGGTTATTTTATTAATAGTGTATATAATAAATTTTAAAGAATTTTTTAATGAAATCATACTTTTTGGTTATATTTATATTTTCTAAGTAGGAAGTTTTTGTAGAAGGATATAGAGATACTCTCGAGTTGGTTATTGGTAGAGGAGGGTTCGGTAAATCAAACATATTGATGAAGTGATGGATGTTGAATTTATGCTAGCAAGAAAACAAACAATGAATGAGGAGACCATGTAAGAGCAACACGAGTATGGACACCATGTTCGTATTTTTTGAAAAATAAAATTCCATTCCGTTTGATTCCATGTTTTGTGATGGAAAAGAATGGAACTTGCCGTTGGAATGGAAGCAAGAAATGGAAGGAATCACAATCCTAATTGAAAAGTTCATTCCTATTCTTGCTTATCGAAGAAAAATGTATCCCATTTTGTTATAACGGACCTTCGTTACTTCATATATAAACGCTAAATAAAACTCGATGTTGACACCATGGAGTTGAATTACTCAAGTGGTATGATGTGCATAGGCTACATCTTTTGATACGTCTCAAAAATGCTTTTGGACTAAATGGAATATTATAGCATGAAATGGATATACGCAATCATTCTTTTGTTTGGCTACCATGTAGGAATGGAAACAGTCATTTAACCATGTTTGATACATATTTTTTTTTATATTTAACATTTTCTTTTTCATTTTTTTCAAAAAATTATTGGGCATGACATGCTTTTTAAAATGAATAATTTAAAAGTTAGTGTATGAAAGTGTTTTATATATAACAAATTTATTTTTGTTAGGATTTTAGCTAACCATTTTAATCTTCATAACAATTTACTAAAAGTTAGTGATGTAAAAATTGGTTAAGGCGGCCGATTAATGGACACTTAGGCGGTTATCGGCGGGCCTGCGACCTAGAAATTACATGATTGATTAAAATTATTGGTTACTATCAAAATCAATCCTGGACGGTCAATGAAAAGGTTTGACTTGATCTGAAAATAAATTTGAAATCTGCTGAGGGCTTCGGGGTGGTGATGTAAAAATCGTTCTCGGCGGCCTATTAATCGATGCCTAGGCATTTATCGGCGGCCCACCAACATAGAATCACATGATTGGTCAAGTTTATTCGTTGTGGTCAAAATTAGTCCTAAGTGGTCAGTGAAAGGGTTTACTAATTATGACTTATTTTAAAACAAAATTTGAAATCTACTATTTGACTTATTTTGTTAGGATATTACTAATTATACATATGGTATTGCTAATATTAATTTTTTAAAAGTAAATTCCTTTATGATTCGGGGTCCTGGCCTAGAAACCCATTACTCACCATCTAGGCCAATTAATCATTTGAAGGTAGTTGAACGATTGTACACCACCTAGTTATTTTTACAACCTTGGTTTAAGGAACGGGATTTCATTTGGACTTATGGTTTTTATTTTTCAAGCTTGTTAAACTTTTTTAAGGTTATTGACTTATTTTTTTAGGATATTGCTAATTTTCTTTTTAAATAAATTCCTTTATAATTTAGAGTCATCGCCTAAAAACTGATTAATCACCGCCTATTCCGATTAATCGCTTGAAGGTAGTCGACCAATTGTATATTGCCTAGTGAGTTTTACAACCTTGTAGAGATATGGTTTGCATATAAAGGAGAATGTAAAAGGGTGTATTTCTGTTCCACACAGTCTCATAACGAGTAATCGGTTTAGATGGGGATTGAAACTTTGTATTTAAATAATCAAAAGTATAATGATAAATACTCAAGTATTTAAGTAATTATTCACAAGATCTAAGATGTTTAGAAATGCTAATTTAATTGTTCAAAACAAGGAGAATACACGCACACACTAATCTAGTCCTAAATCTACACCCATTTGAACCCATGACCATAGGCCAAGAGAAACATCTTCCAACACCTTATGCCACTAGTCTTCAAGCCCTTTGATAACCGAGACTATGTGTTGACTAATGGTATTCAATTAAAAATCTGAGAACAAGGACACTCGGAGTTTATAATTTATTATACACTTTTGTATTTGTTAGGATTTAAATTGAACAAAAAAATTTCAGACCAAGTCAAGCCTAGTCACCCCGAGTTTGACTATAACCGATTAATGGGTTTGATTCACCTTGACTCGTTAAGATCCACCCATTGAGTCATGATTACTCGTTGAGTACTTGGCCTTGAAATTGGAGTTTAAAACACTAGTTTTATGACAAATGGCTAGGTTTTTTAAAAAGGAGGGGAGGGGAGGGGATAATGATTGGTTTACTTGGGCACTCAAAGGTAAACTTGATCACCTTACTATGCTATTACAAGAATTAACATAGCTTAAATTAGCATTATCAATAGCTAATAGCAAGTGTACTTATGTGGTTTGTGATGTTTTTGAAGTCATGTACCAAAGTTGCGGTGGACTTTGTTTCTCCAGAGAATGTAAAAGAATGCATCCGATTAACAGAGGAGTTCCGTAAGCTGCCTGTAGATCATAAAGCCAGAGAAGACAAACTAGAGGTAACAATTTATTTAATAATTCGGAATATTGTTACTTTGTGCCTCTAATCTTTGATCATTCCATAACTAATCAAGAAACATGATTCTCTGTGTGTGTTCCTCTCTCATTGTGTTGCAGGTAAAGAAAATGATCCTGCATGCTATGCACCAGGCGGTTACTGATTTTGAAAAGTTAACAACTGGCTTCACAACATCTTTCTAAGGTAACAGGTATCAATGCCCATGGCTAATAGGTTTTTGTGTTTGAATGTTTTTACAACTTTGTATATCAAAATAAGCATGGGGTTGGATTAGAAATTGTCGAAAATACAAATTCTACCGAGTTAGTTTGACCTCAAGTGTGGAGTTTTGCTAGTTGATATCGGCTCGTTATATTATAGTTGAATTACAGTTAATGTTTACACCTTTTTTCTGTTTTCTTCGTGATTGGCTATAAAGAACGTTTTCTGCTGACTTCCCTGTTGGCTTATTTCATATATCAAAAGAAAGAGATACAAAGAGGTGAAACAATAACCAAATTTGTTGGAAATGATTGATTTGTTTACCATTTGTTTCTTGATACCACTAGCAGACTAACTTTTACCAAACGGCTTGTAGCCCAGCAACAGACGTGGGTTTTAGTCCTACTATGGACAAAAGATTGTAGTTTAGGCGTAAGTTTAGAGTGTGCGTTTGCTTTATTATTAAAAAAATATGTTAAAATGGATGGGTAGGTTGGGTGGTTCATGCCTTTCATGAAATGAAAAACTTTCATGAAAATGCATCTGTTTCATAACTTGAGTTTATGTAATCGAAACTGTCATTTTTTAGACGTTTTGCCCGAGTCGGTTGAGTCATCTAAACCACCGGTTCACCTGGCCATCCCGGTCCGATTTCAAAATATTTTGGTAGTTACGTTTGAATTTATTCTAATTTTTTGTTAGTAAATATAAAAAGAAAAATCTTTGCTCAAACGAAAACGTACTATAAATTATTCATTTAGAAATGAATAATCATTTTATGTTTATTGTCTAAATATGATATTTTTATTATAAAGAAAACTCTTACTACAACAAAAGGATGAACCACGAACCGAAAACTAACGGGTATCAGATTGCCCAGTAGTGCTACTTATGGTTCTAATTCCGTAATGAATAAAAAATGTAGATTTAAAAGTAGATTAGAGCGTTCGTGTATTGTGTTGTTAAAAATAATAATAATAATAAATACAATACTAATAGTAATAAATTCACAGATGAGTTTTAGACTATTTAAAACCGCATTAACCATTATATTATGCATTTTATGTATATTTTAGTAATAATATATTATATAAATCCAAAAATGAAGGGCCAAAGTCAGTTAACCAATAACTTATAAATCCAAGAATGAAGGTTATGTATCCTCCAACATATTATTATCCTACTCATTATAGATAAGTGTTACAGTTACGAGACAAAATAAGAAAAGGAAACGAGTGATTTGAGCTAAATAAGAAAAGAAATGTGGTGATTTCATATGTTATCAATTAGTGAGTAGAATGATAAAATACGAAGACGTAGTACGAGAAATAAGATTTTTTTTTCTTTATATACGACTTATATGGGACAAAGCGAAATGTAAAAGTTGGTATTTTACCAACTAGGAGAAAGTTCATTTGAGAACCATTTTTATTGCAAGAACAACGAGAACCAATCAGAGTCATTGAGTTTTCACTCTCCTTCAATGTCATCACCCACCCATGAATTCATCACATGCACCCTGACATACTTGATTACCCCACACTCTATATCCATGAATTTCACTTGTCAAATCAACGGCTAAGATTGGTTCTCGCGGTACTCACACTAAAATCGGTTCTCAAATGAATCTTCCCCTAGACAACCATTACCTCATGGTCTATTGGGTAAAGTGCTTGCTTCCCATAAGTGAGAGTTCTAGTCTTATGGAGGTTCCAATTAGAAATATCAGAGGAATGCTTCATAAACAGTCACGGATATACCGGTTAAGCCGCATAAATCTGAACCAAAAACTCGATACCCGCAAGTAACCTAAATATGCCTTGTTTACCATTTTACGGCACCTTTGAAAATAATGAACTTTTGACCTAAATAAAGAAAACACAAATCAAGAACAAGTGAACTACCTTTTTAAGAGATGACGAGGGGATTTTGAATTATGTCTTCAATGAACAATGAAATATGGAAGATTAGGGTTCCCGCCACAAAATCATCACATTCTGTAAATGATATACATTCGATTAGTTATCCATAAGCCAAAAAAACATACTTCATAATTAAATTCTCAAATAGAGTGCTTGCTAAGTGAAATTTGCACAAGAAATGCTTTTGATGCTTCTTATTTGATTTAGGTTATTACATATATGCTAGACGTTTGGAGTTTGGATCTCTTTTAAATAGCCGATCGGTGTCGTCGATAGGTAAAATTGAAACATCGTGGACAACAGAGTTCTGATGCAAATACAAGGAATGACTATTCATTATTAAATGCATGATTGTGCTTATTAATTAGAGTATTTTGTGAGTTTTCGTTAAATTTGAGTAGGAAAAAAGTCAATAAAAGTTGTAAATTATGCATCAGATGCATTTCGATAAGAAACGTGGGAATTGCATTTTCATGCATCTACGAACTTTTCGATATTCTTCCACTCAAAAGCTTCAAACTCGGGCAACAGACTTATCAACAAGCACATCACTCGATGCCGTAAACATGGAGTCTTATCAATATCTCTAGTGAAGGCAGCAAAAACTAATACTAAACTTAGGGGCACGATGTTTTTCAAGCACAAATTCATAGTCACTAATAAGAGCATGAAGTTCACTAAATGTGGTAGGAAATTTTCTCTCAGAGAGAGTAGATTTCATGCTATTATTCCTCCCAATGACTCGAAATAATAAGCATAACAAGGTTGTTTTTCACAAGGTTGTAAAAATCGATCGGCGGTAAACAATCGATCGACCAGCTTCAAACGATTAATTAGCCTTGGCGGTGATTAATCGGTTTTTTGGCGGGAAACCTAAATCATAAAGGAATATATTTAAAAATAAATAAATATTAACAATATCTTAGTGAAATAAGTTAATAACCATAAAAAAGTTTAACAAGCTTGAAAACTAAAAACCACAAGTCTATAGTATAAACCCTAAATATAACTCACTTTCCATTCCTTATTAGACCCTAAGTTTTTTTTTTGTTTTTTGTTTTTAAATGAAGTCAAACCATTTTGTTGACTGCCAAGGAATGCCGAGGACCGTTTTTTACCATCCCCTATAAGTTTGACTAATCATATGATTTCTAGGTCGGTTAGCAGCCGACAGCCGTGTAGAAACCGGTTTATCAACCGCCAAGACAATTTACAACAGTTCTCCTATGTATATTTGTGTGCATGACGGAGATAAACTTCTACACCCTCAACACCACACGTCTATATCGTACGCATTTCTATCTAAGAAGTTTGTTTTCAAAGTAGACTCCATGGAGGATGTGTGAGAAGCATAGGCTTGGTCAACAAAGTGACATCTTAGGATAATAAGACTCGCCAAACAAAAGTACAAAACACTTAAACATTAAAAACTTAAAATAATCGAAACAAACACCAAATTTAAAGTTCAAATATAATCGAAACAAACATTGAATATTGAATTTAGAATATAAACGAAAATCATTTTTGAAATTCTTTCAAAAAGTTGGAAAACAAACATTGAATTTGAAATATTTATAAAGAAAATCGCAGTTGAGACGGAAAACGTATTCGAAAATCGTACTCGAAAATCGAAAAAATACTTGTCAATGTTGGATTATGGGGCTCATCGTTCGCTCAAGCAGGAGCATCCCACATTGGTAAGGCAAGGGAAATTCTTCCTCCTTATAAGGAGGGTGGATCTTACTCTTACCAGGTGACGCGTTTTAAAGTCGTGAGGGGAAACCCAAAATGGACAATATCGTCGGTCGGTTCTCTGGTTGCGATCCTAACAATTGGCATCAGAGTCGGGGGGCCGCACCAATGTGGGGGAGGGGGGATATTGGGTTTATGGGGCTCTTCGTTCCCTCGAGCCGGTCAAATCCGTGACTCTTAAACCCACCGCTCCTGTAGCAATGCAGGAGCATCCCACATTGGTGAGACAAGGGAAATTCATCCTCCTTATAAGGAGGGTGGATCTTACTCTTACCAAGTGACGCTTTTTAAAGCCGTGAGGGGAAACCCAAAGCGGACAATATCGTTGGTCGGTTCCCTGGTTGCGATCACATTTGGCCTAAATGGGTCGACACGAAAGAAATGACAAAACACGAACCAGACACAAAAATAAATGGGTCGGGATAGGGTTGACACAAACTGACCCGTATCAAAACAATACGAACCAGATAACACGAATATGACCTGAATTGACAGCTTTAGATGCAAGTTGTTAACACCGACACAAAATAATGCTATCCACATATCACATCTTATTTATGAGGAGGAAGGGTTGGATCATAGCTTTCAAATAACCATGGTTTGTAGGAGTTAGGGTAAAGCAAAATTTGTGAGTTGTGAGATGTTTTCTCAACCATAGTGAAAGAAGCAATTAGGTTGATGGTGCTCTATAGTAGAGAGAGTACCTTGAAACTTCTCTTTTGGTTAATATGGCAGGGTTCCAGCAAATAGCAGCCAACGACCATGACAATAGCAGACAAAGAACAAAAGTAAGGGGTTGAGGTTATTTTTATTTGGATTTCCCTGCGACGACATCTGCAATGATGGGTGGCAATGATTTCAAACATCAAGGTCTACCTTTTCTAGTCCAGTTTGATGGTAGTGTATATTGGTGTTTGATTGGAAGGGTTGGCTTTAGTAACCGTCAAAGGTGGCTAGGGTTTGGTAGAGACGAAGATGTCTAGAGTTTGGTAAAGGCAAGAAGTCAACTGTCTTATGAGTAGATTGTGTGGGGCAATAGGTTTGATACCAAGCTAAACTTCAAAGTATATTTGTAATGTTAAAAGATACAATGAGATATGACAATATAGTGCGATGCCACACATAGATACATTCTACTATAAGATATCGATACCTATAGTATTTTGCTAAAAGTGATAGCAATAGAGCAACAAGGAACTCGTCATGAGCACAAAAATGCCATGAAAAACTTGATCCTCGTGAGACCACTGCGACCGACTCGTTGAGAGGTTACTTGGAAGTTCGTTATGAGGTACTGAGCCTTTTTTCCTAACCAATAATGAGATGTAATTTTGTACAGGTCCAACAATGGTAATATTTTATACTGATGTGGTGGTCAATGGTAATAATGATGTGTGTTATTAATAAAGATACTCTAATAATATCTAGACCAATACACTATGTGTCAAAGCTAGCAGAAACCGAAATCTAAGCCTAAAAAGTCGTATGCATTGCAAGGGATACGATCAACAACTTCAATAAAAATCTACAAACAAAATCATGTATAATAATATTTAAATGAAAAAAAAAAATGAAATGAAATGCGAGTATATAATAATCAAAATATCTTATGAGAGTATCTATTATAAATATAATAATATAACTCAGTCTCGTAAGCATATGATTACCGGAAGTCTTTACTAAAAGAGTCACTCTATCCTCAAACAGAGTTATGAATGTTTACATCTTAACCCTTATGCCATTTTAAATGAAATTAAGTATCTTTGTTAGTTTTATAACAATAATAATATATACCTACCAAAATTGATGGATCAAAACTAGTATTAGAAAAAAATATATTTTATTTCTTTTTACTAGTTACTTTTAATCTATTCTCTAGCTCAATATAAGATAACATGTATAATACATTAATTCTATTTTCTCACCTAATTAATTGATTTTGTTTTGTTAGTCCTCAAACAACTTCAACCTTACTCTTTGTAAGTAATTTTATATCCCTATTTTTTATGATACTATCAACTCTTAACTTCAATCTTACTCTATATTCAATACTTTAAAAGTAGAAACCATATATTTGATTAATATATTTTAATAAATAGTAAATACAATGAAAAAATATAAATAAAAAGTAAAAAATATTTTATATGAGGTCTATTAAGAAAGAGTCAAATTCCACTCTTTAAATATGAAGAGGGTTTTACAACACTTTAAATATGAAGTAAGCTTTAAAGAATGATTGAAGTGAAAGTCCTCTCTAGAATGAAAGGATAAAGTATGATTAAAGATACTTCTATGAGTACGAAAATAACTAAAATATTCTATAAAAAACCTCACACCAAAATCAATTCTTGATGAAACAATTCTTGATGAAGTTTGTAAGATCTCACAAAAAAAGATCAATATACCAAAAGATTTTATAATTGTTTCTAATATATATTGAAATGTGTTTCTAATTGTTATATGTTCTAGTCACAATGTGAAAAAAGATATAGATCTAAAAGTAAAACTAAAGTATGTGTTTAGTCGTTTAAAAAAATCAAAATCAATATCATCAAGATCTTGTTGTATACATTCAAAACATGTGATTTTAGCACCAAATAGAATCAATAACTTACCTTTTCTTTCATATGTTCTTTATGATTCAAAAGAACATATTTTTTTTTCTCTTAAAAGAAGAAACTTTGAAATCATTTATCTTCTCTAGAGATAATCCCCAAACTTCAACCACATAATCATCATCTTCTTCTTCAAATTTCTAGATCTCACATACATCTCCTCTTGCCCTTCGTCTCTCTCTCATCATACTTAACTTTCTCTCTCTAAATTGGATTGCGATACAATACAAAGAGAAGGAAGCTATTTAGATTGGGGAAAAAGGGGCGGATTTAGGGTTTCCTACTCGGGTATTTGAAGTTACGAAAATGCCCTTCTGTTCCTGTGATAGAGTCTGAAAAAGTAGGGTTACTTTCCGTAAAATCAGCTGAGAGAAATAATGCTACTGACTTCGACATTATCTCTTGGAATCTTATCCTTTTTGAAAATTAAATAATCAATAATAATACCAATGATTTGAAGGATTTTGAAATGCCTTTTAGTTACCGAGGAGCTTTAATAAAATTTTGAAATCACATATTTTTTACTATTTTTTATATATTTTTCTATTTGATTAACACAAGTATGAAATTAAAAGAGGACGTAAAAAAAAGAAGTAATATATTCCATATTTATCTTATAGTAACTAGAAGGATGAAATAAGAAGAAATAATAATATGATATATCATTTTTCTTTTAAAATTTTTATTTTTTTCTACTATTTTTCTCTTACTTTGTTACTTTAAGCACTACAACCTAATATGTGTAATTGAATAATCCTTTTTGCTCATATTCTCTATTGATTTTATATTTGCACTATCTTGTAAGTAAAATGATAAGTCAGATGAATTGTAGCTCTAGAACTTTAGGCTACATTTATTTTTAAAAAATCTTGATCTTTTAATTTTATTTAAGAAAACTAAAAACTTATTACTTACACATTTTTGCGTATAAAGATATTATAAATTTTAATCTGTTATTAAAAAAAGTATTATGAAATTCTAAAAATCAATGTTATTTGATCAAAATTCCTTTTTTTTTAAATCGAATTTTTTGATCTTTTTTTGGTAAAAAAAATTGGACGTTATTTTTATTGGTAAATTTCGATATTTAGGTTATATTTCTCGACATTTTACCCTTTATTTATATAATATTCAACTTTGTAACTTTATAAAAAAAAATCAAAAAACGGGTTACTTAATTCTTATTATGAGTTCTAGCTAGACTTAAATTGGATGGTGTGTGGTTTTTATTTATAAGTGGAAGCTGGAGTTTTATGTGTATGAAAATATTTGGTAAATTGTTAGTACATGTTACTTAAAAATATAAAGTGACATCAAATGACACAATAATAAAATGACAAATCGAACGAAAATAAAATAATTTTTTACTTAGATATCATTGTGTACAATTAACTTTTTTATAAGGAAATAGAGTTAATTATCAAATTGGTCCTTTAACGTAGGTATTTCTTTCGATTTGTTCCTTTAACTTTGGGAGTGACCAAAATGGTCCTTTAACAACCATTTTGTCACCAAAATAGTCCATCCGTTAGTTAACTACCGGTCAACTCTGTTAAGTAAGGGGTACTTTAGTCTTTTTACTACTTTTTTATTTTTATTAAATAAATAATATTTAATAATTTATAAATATATAATATTTATTATTATAATTTGATATGATTCATCTCTCTCTCTCTCCACAGATTCCAACACAACACACTCTCTCTCTACCCTCTCTCACTTTCACTCTCTGTTCATCTTCCCTCCACCGCCCCCACACCCCCACCTTGAGCACCGCCGCCGTCCCCACCACCACGCCGTCCCCACCCGCCACCGCCGTCACATATATACACACTTTCTTTACACCGTCCCCACACGTCACATATATACATACTTTCTTTACCGCTGTCCCCACACGCCACCGCAGTCACATATATACATACTTTCTTTACCGCCGTCGCCAAACGCCACCGCCAGCCTAGACCACCTTCCGCCGCCGGTAAACAATCGCCAAACAGAAACATTCACCTTGCCGTCTGTGACAATCGCCTACACCGTCGAGGCCAAACACCGTCGAGCTCTCTCTTTGTCGCACTCCGCCACCGCCACAAAAACCCTAGATCTGTTTGACAACCATAGATCTGTTCTTAGAATGCAACAAAAACCTAGATCTGTGTGTGAAAACCCTAGATCTGTTCTTCTAATGCAACAAAAACCCTAGATCCGTTTGATTTCTTGCTCTCCAGAACTGTTTGGGATGGTGGTTGGCGGTGGTGGTGGGTTTGTGTCAAGATCTGTTCTTCGAAGGTGGTGGTGGGTTTGTGTCCAGATCTGTTCTTCCGATTTCGTATACGTTTTTAATTAACATCCAGATCCGTTTGTCGTTTGTAGTGGTTGTGGTGTCCGGTGGTGGTGGTGGTGGTGGTGGTGGTAGGTGGTTGTTGGGATTAGAGAGATATAAGAGAAGTAAAGAGAGAGATGAGAGAAGCAGAGAGAGAGAGAGATGAGAGAGTGAGAAAGAGAGAGGTGAGGCGGTGGTGGTGGTAATTTCATAGAAACAGAGAGAGAGAGAAGGGAATGGTTTTGATGATGCGGTGGTGGTAATTTCATAGAAACAGGTGAGGCGGTGGTGGTGGTGGTGGTTGTTGTGGTTGGGACTAGGGGTTGGGGAGGAGGGGAGAGAGAGAGAGAGAGAGAGAGAGAGAGAGAGAGAGAGAGAGAGAGAGAGAGAGCAGGTGAGGGAGACGGGGGTGATTTGCTGTTTTTAATATATATTTTATTAATAATTAACTATTAATTAATGTATAAAATAAATAAAATAAATGAATAAAATAAATAAAAGTGTGTAATTGTCATTTAACCACAACTTAACAGAGTTGACCGTTAGTCAACTAACGGATGGACTATTTTGGTGACAAAATGGTAGTTAAATGACCATTTTGGTCACTCTCAAAGTTAAAGGACCAAATCGGAAGAAATACCTATGTTAAAGGACCAATTTGATAATTAACTCAAGGAAATATGAAATCAACTTCCAAAAATACAAACAACTTATTAGAATACGTCGTTTTAGTTACTATTATCTATAATAAACTTTGCCTTTAATTCTAATTGTATACAACCACTTCACACAATGAGAAAATTATAAAAACTGATTGTATTTTTCTTTCAGAAAAAAGTCCACTACATACAATGATAATTAAGACAGTTTATTGTATTTCATACAATTTGCACAAAATATAAATCCTAAATAAGAAACAAAATTAACTGAAATATCTTTATGTAACTTGGTACGTATTAGAAAAGCTCCAACAGCTTTTTGAAGTGGAAAGTTCACAAAATTGTAACTAAGTTTGAAAATTGTTCAATCAAGGTTACTCACCTCTTTATATCATATTGTAAAATTTCCATGCGTAATATAGGTGAAACAGTTTTCAAACTTGTTTATATTATGTAAAATAAACCCTTTTTTTAAAGTAGCTTATTAAAATATTAACTTATTAAGCTTCATGATATCAAACATCGTTATTTATTATTTAGATGAAGCTTATTTATTAAAATTAAAGCTTTAGCTCCAAAAGAATCTCCGTTAAACTCACCCAAAGTATGCATTCGAAACAAAGAGAGATGACCCGAACAATTAGCATAATCTAGCTTATGTCCCCGCGGTATTGACATGCACTTTAAATGAAAAGATTTTAGTCATTACTAATATAATGTGCTTATAATAGTAGAAGTGATTAAGTTAAAGAATGTTAACCGTATCAATCATTGCCAGAAAAAAAAAGATGAAAGTTAAACTATAACTTTGATTTTATAATGAATAGAAATTAAGGAAGTGTTTGGTTAGATGTATTTGGAGGAATTTCATGGGATTGAGATTTCAAATCCCTCCAAATGTGGTGTGTTGGTTTGCAAAAAGGAGATAAGATTTCAACTTCTAGGAATCTTTAAAATCCCATGAATGAGGGATGCAGAAATCCTCCCACCCCCTTATATTTTGAAAACCCACATCTAATGCATTTGCTCTGGCGACCCCTTCGTCGTCGTCGATCTCTATAACCCTAGCCATCGTCGAAACCCTAGCCGTCGTTCTTTGTCATCCCCTTCGTCGAAACCTCCGTCAAAATTTTCACTAGCACCACGTGCAAACTATCTCTTAGCCCGGAAGAGATCACCGAATACAATCACCTTTAAGGGTAGATGACAACCACCACAAGTTCTAATCCAAGAACTCCAAAAATGTTTTTCACCAAGAACACCAATCTTCTTCAACAAGAAGATGAACACCAAGTTCTTCACCAAGAACTTTGAACAACCAAAAACAAAATAGGGAATAGTCAAACCTGCCAAGAACAATAATGTTGTTCACACAAGAACAACTCACCAAGCTCATAAACACCCAACAACGGTGTAAATCTCAAAACTTTCAAACAAGAAAAGTATGTAGAAGATGAAGAATACTCTCTCTATTTTTCTTGCTCCCTTTTTGCTAGATCTTGTAGTGTTGTTTGAATAAATCAACGTGTATAAAAAACTTCAAGAATCACACACACAAAATATACAGATTTGTAAGATCACAAGTGTATGAAGTGTATTTAGAGAGAAAATGTTCAGATTGCAAAAGGTTAAAATAAAGGAGAAGGGGTGTGGTATTTATAGAAAATGAAGAGAGAGAAGGTGAGCTGCCAAGGGACAGGACGGTCGAACCCCACGGTCGACCGTGGTACGACAGTTGCCCACTCGGCCAGCTTTTCGAGCCGTTAAAAATTATTTTCGTTATGTTTCGGCCTTCTCTTTCAAACTGTTATTTTGGATGCAAGATATCTCGAAGTAAATATCGTTACACTGTATATTTGGACTGACTTTATTTCAATTTAGACACGTGGTTAAATGAGGTGGTGACACCTCATTGTACTTGTGTGTCATAGAATCCAACAATCCACTAAATACCCAATCATTTGATACACAATATAATAATACCTCTTAAGGATATCTTACATGTAAACCAAAATACGTATTTTCACTTTTACCAATATAAAATATTTTCGTTTAATAATAGTTGGCAAAATATAATATAAACTTTGTTCCATGAATAAATTTTTTTTAAGTTTAAGTGGAATGTTTTTATAACTGAAAATACATCTTTGTTAAAAATGATTTTTTATATATTTTTCATTTACGATTAATAGTCATTTTTATTTGTTACATTGTTTGGCAAGATATACAATTTGCAACTATATTTGTCGTGATTTATCAGTGTTGTGATCCAACAAATTTATTTAAATTATAATTTTGCCAAACTTGTTATTTTCATATTAACTAGGATTTTTATAATGATATATTTTCTTTTTATTTTATTATTAAAATTGCATCATCAAAATTATATATATATATATATATATATATATATATATATATATATATATATATATATATATATATATATATATATATATATATCAATGTTTTAAAAACCGGTTACCCGATCTTCTCACCGGGTCAAGGGTCAACCCAGTCTATGGTTTTTTTATTTTTTTATTTATATATATGTATATATGTGTGTATACATATATATAAACTATAAAAAAATAAAAAATAAAGTATAAATCTACATTATCATCAATCCAAACATAATAATTAACTTCAACATACAATGATAAAAAAACGAAAATTCAGACAACAATTGTCATAGGCTTACAATCAAACCAAATTTATTAATTTAAGACAATAGAATATTGTATGCATCAAACTCACGATCACTTAGTATATAGAAATGTCTAATAGGGTTAAAAGTCTTTTTTTCTTAAAAAGAATTAGAAAACCGGGTCAAATCGAGTCGATGTACGCCGGTCCGACCGGTTCAACCGCTAACCCGGCCGGGTCACTCTGGACCGTAAACTGCCAAAAACCCGCCTTATGTTGACCCCGTCTAGAGGTCGGGTCCCCGGGTCCACCAGTTCGACCTGCCTAGTCGACCCGTGTCTTAAAACATTGCAAAACAAAAGTTAGTTTGTCTTTTAGTAAAGGGTATTTTTGTCTTTACAAGTTTTATACCCATTTCCAAATTACATACTTCTTCCTCCTCCTTTCTTTCCTCACTCTCTTTCATATGTAGAGAATATATATACTTCAAGGAATTCGTGATGCTTGTATATACCGATTTCGATCAACAACTTTTCAAAATTCCATTTTGTTCTAGAAGATTTTTTGTATAATATGTCCAACATTTTCCTAAGAAGTGCTTAATAACCAACTCTTATGAACAGGGGCGGACCTCCATAGGGTCCAGCGGTGGCACGTGCCACCGGTCAATTTTGCATGCGTAGTGTAAATATTCGACTTTTTTTAGCCGGTGCTACTAGTCAAATTTTTGGGTGCTAGCAGTGATTTTTTCATACCACAAAAACTCAATGAAAAATGAGTTTTTTATAACAAAATGATAAATTATAGTTCAATATTTGATTTATACTTTTAAAATGCTCTAGTTTACTTTAAAAATAACAATTTAACTAATAAAACTTCATATAAATTATGTTTTGTTTTAAATTTTAGCCATAATATACCAAAAAAACAACTGTAACATCATTTAACCCGACTTGATTAACCAGAAACCCGAAAAAAAACCTGAACAACACCTAATCTTACTTAATCTTATTTTTGTCGTTATATGGTGCCACCGGTCTCCAAAAATCCTGGGTCCGCCCCTGCTTATGAAACAAGTTGGTCAACGGTAAAGCGTACTGCAATTTGCGATTTCTTACTTATCTGAATGAGAACTCAAAATCCTCTTCAACACCATGAAATCGAGCCGCTTATTCTTGGTGCAATTGACTGTTGATTCTATTGGCCGGTGAGGAGGAGGAAGAAGACGACAACGGTGAGATGGTTCCGCAGTTTGATACCTCTGATTGAAAGTCTTAACTTATTTGGTTATTGTTGGTATTAGGGCTATAAATGAACAAAATGAACACGAATGAGGCTTGTTCGTGTTCGTTCATTTAGATTTAGCCAAATAAATAAACGAGCACGAACGGATTTCTGTGTTCGTGTTCATCCGTTTAACTTTAGCCGAACAAATAAACGAACGAGCATTTGTGTTCAATTATTTAAAAGATTGGTTAGTTTGTGTACTTTAAATGATAAGCAAATGTAAACGAATAAACACACGTTATAATACAAATCCAACTTATTAAATACAAATAAACACTATATATAAACACACACATATAATGTGTGTGTGTTTTTGTGTGTGTGTGTATATATATATATATATATATATAGGGAAGTTCCATGGAGAACCAAAAAAAATGCGAGAACTGCGAGAACCAATCTAAACCGTCCATCTTAGCTCTTTCTTTTTAATTAATTACCCCCATTTTTTTAAAACTAAAATATCTACCAATATATGATTTGAACCAAAAATGTTATGGCTATTCTTAAACATCACACACCGTTATATAATAGACTCTTTAATAGTGCATTAAACTACTTTTTAGATCAAGTTTTATTAATCAACAATGACACTAACAATTCACTTAAAACTCTCCAACCACTCAATTATAAAACCACTTCTAATCTAAAACTCTATCTTAATAAGCATGAGATACCAATACAAAATTCTAAGTACGAACGCCACCGCAAACAAAATACCCGAAATAATGTGACATCAATTCAAAATCTGAAGAAAAATAAATAGATTATACTATATATATAAATCTTGGATTTCGGCCACTAACCCCTGACGAAGCAAGAAGTGAAAAAAAAGAAGAGAACATGCAAGTTCATATCGTGAATAAAAGGAAAAAATCATATCACGTTTTAATGGGTAATTTACATATTTACCCTGTTTTTCTCATGAGAAATTGGCAGATTTTTATGCCAATTGATATATACAAGCATTTACCTGCCCTCGCAATGGCGAGGGGAAAGAATCAAAACCAATAAATTTTGTAGTTTAAAATAAAAATTCAAATAAGAATTCATTCTAAATAAACATTGTTTCTCTTTTCAATATTTAGAATATTTAAAATAAATTTTAATGAAAAAATCGTTTAACATATTTTCTCAATTTATACATAAAAAAAACAAATTACTAATTACATTCTAGTTTAACAATAAAATATAGATATCAAAATTTTCTAGTTCACCCCATACAACTATTTGTTAAAGAAACTAAAAAGCCACTTATTATGTTTTACAAAACGATTATAAAAATTAAATATATTTATTCAAGGTTAAGGATGCTGATGACCTAGGAATTAAAATTAAACATTACATCAGATCTGTCTTTTATTAATTTCCTTTTTGTGCATAAATGATAAAACAAAAAACGTAAATACGTAATTGCGTAAAACCAAACAAAAAAATTTGTAAAAGTTAATATTATAAAACGTATAGAATAAAAAAAAAAAAACAGGAAAGCCAACCTGCTGCTTTGACTTTTATAAAACTACTCTTTTCCTTTTTTTTTTTACTACAATTGCTACTCTCCTGAACTATTCTTCACTGTTTCTACTTTTCTTTCACCTCCATCATTTTATGACTTTTCTCTCTCAAGTCTCCATCATCCATCAAGAAACATCTCATGCACTGTAAAGCTACCCCATACTTCAAACCGGTGCGGAGGCTTGGTGACGGTAAAAGCAACGATTTTTCAAGGCACCCTAGCTTTCAGACCGGTGGGGATATCCGGCCGACATAGCGTCCCAGTGAAAACACTCCAGATCTACCACCACCGCACCGTCGCCCTTGCCACCGCTATCCTCCACTATCGCTCGTCGTTTCATATCTTTCTCTACTTTCTTTATCTCTCTTTGGCCCTTCGTTTGAAAGAAACACAGCCACGGATGGCCTACACCGTCATTTCCATCGAAATCAACCCTCGTTTCCACCTCCGTCGTCAACTTCACGATTTGGATGAAGGGTTTTGAGGATGGCTCAAAATCTCGCCGGACCAATTTCTCCTGAGATAATGGCAAGAAGAGAAAAAGGATGATATTAAGCTAAAATGACTGGTTTGCCCTTAAATATCTCACGAAAAAATCAATACCCACTTCACAAATTGATATAGGAATTTAAGAATATGAATTAAATTAGTTAAAGGGTAATCTAGTCATTAGACATCCCTCTCTTCTAATTTTCCTCAATCTCCCGTATAAGTCTCGATTTCCCTGCTATTCTATTATTTTAAACCTAAAGCTACATAACAATTTCTCCCTCTCAGGTGGCCGTCGATTATGAGCAACAACCACCATGGCTAGATCAAAATTTCCACCGTCACCGTTGTCTTCCATTCTTCCAATCTGCCGGTGACTATCACCCTACCATCAGCCACCCTTCCGCATCAAAAGATCACGACCAATGCCTTGCCATATGCCGGCGACGATGCCGCCTCTCGACGCTATCTTTGTTACGGCAGACCTCCAATCGCCACCACCGTCACCCATGAAGGTGAGTGAGTGTCTTCCATCGGCAAATCCGCGGTTCGACGGAAAGAGGGGTTCGACTGAAAGACTTGCAAGTGCCTCCCATCGCCGAGTATAACCACCCCTTCCCGACTTTTCATCTTCGTTGCCTTTCTGTCGCCAATGAATCACCGCATCTAGTGTGCCCCGCCGCCAGTCACGGTCATCACCATCATCGTGGTTATCAAAGACTATGTATTCTGAAACTTTAAAAAAAAAATATGGTTGTTTTAATGGTTACAGGCAACGATTGCTTTTTTTATATATATTAAACATCTTGTTTGTTATATCGATGGATGTGGTATTTTTAGTTTAAAAAAGAAACAAGTATGTATTAGTTGTATTCAATATAGTCCATCTTTTTTGTATAATCCCGAGAGACGAATCTCAGCCACACGATTAACAAACTGTTTTCCGGCGATCCCACCGTCGGATCATCGTGATTTTTGGTGAGGGTGATCAGTTTTGACTCCCCTACAAGACTATTGAGACTGATCGTCCTCACGATCCTCCATTAACGAGAAATCGAGCAAACTCCGACCACCATGGCCGCCGCTGCAAAATCCGACCACCACGGCCGGAGTTAATGGTGGTGGCGCACATGGTTCAACTCTGTTTGATGAGAGGAGTCCAGATCTGGTCTCGGATTCGTCGTTCGATTCTTAAAAAAAGATCTGGAGTTAATGTCTCAGATCGGCGCTGACGAGGCCAAATTCGCCGGCTGCCGGAGTTGTTTAGGGTGGGGATGATGGTGGTTCAACTCGGTTTGATGAGAGGAGTTCAGATCTGGTCTCAGATTCGTCGTTTGATGCTTCAAAAAAAGATTTGGTCGGCGGTGGTGGTGGTGGTGGCCGACAATGTGCAATCACATGTGATTGCGTCGCCAGAGGAGGTGGCCGGAGGTGATGGTCGGTGGTGGTGGTTGGCGGTGTGCAATCACATGTGATTATGGCTTCAATCACATGTGATTGTGTAGCCGGAGGTGATGGTCGGTGGTGGTGGTTGGCGGTGTGCAATCATATGTGATTGCGGCGGCCGGAGGTGGTGGTCGGCGGCTGTGGTGGTGGACGGAGGTGGTGGTCGGTGGTGATGGTTGGTGGTAATCACATGTGATTGTGCATCAATCACATGTGATTGGGGTGGCCGGAGGTGGTGGTCGGCGGCAGTGGTGGTGTCCCGAGGTGCTGGTGGGCATTTGCCTTTTTTTTATTCTGTGGCTGAGATTTATCACTCAGGACTACACAAAAACTTTGGACTATATTGAACATTTCACATTCAATGATAACTTCTTTTTTTATATATGTTGTATACGCTGCATAGAGTTGTGTTCAATATAGTCCATATAAAAAACATAGTCCAAAATTTTAATATTTAATCACATGTGATTCAATATAAAATCATATGTGATTCACTATACAATCATATGTGATGGTAAAATCATTACATGTTAATTACGAAAATGTCACTCCCCAAATTTTTAAAATTCAATCTGGACCATTGATGGGGCTGATCCAAAGCTAAGATTAGTCCCTCAGGACTATGCAATAAGTATGGACTATATTGAACATTTCTCACGCTGCATATATGATTGCTACTATACATTTGTATTTTTTTAGTTGCTTTTAGTTGTTAAATAAGATTTAACATGTTGTTAAGTAGTGAACAATTATTATATGTGGTGAGTAACTAAAAAAGATTGGATGTGTTTAGTATTGAATATTATAAAATTTATCATAAAACTCATATGTTATTGACTGTGTTCAGTATAAGAAGCTTTTCGCATGAACTCTCCCATATATATATATATATATATATATATATATATATATATATATATATATATATATATATATATATGTATGTAAAAATTTTAAAGTCAAATTTCTCATATAAATATGCATTTGAATTTAACTTTCTTATATAATATACATATCAATAAGATGTTTTTTCTCGAACATACATGATAGTTATATATGATTTATTAAACATATAGAACGAAAAAAACTAATACGATGAAATTACTACTATAGTTATTGTAAGAATTATCTTAAAAGTATTATAAGCGTCTTTCATGAACATATATGTTAGAGAAATTATCTATTTGATTGATAATGTTATGTGTATTATAGAACGATTTAGTAAATATATTGTCTTTATCAAAAACATTATTTATCTTACCAAACTATTAAAATATTTGATTGATTACATTTTGATGTATACCGATTAGAAATGTTAAGTTAGATTCGTAATTCTAGTTTTGTATGAAAATTCTCATATATATATATAAATATATACTAGTATTTTACCCACGCGATGCGGCGGGGTAAAATAGTTTCATTTGTCGACATAGGGGTGTTCAAAATTCGGATATAAACCGTTTTAACCGTAATCCGAACCACTCCGTAACCAAAAAAGCCGAAACCGTTTTCAAATTCGGTTTTCGGTTCGGTTTAAAAACCGAAACCGATTACCATAAACGGTTTTCGGTTCGGTTACGATTTTAGGAATTTTCAAACCGAAAAACCCGAATAAACCGAATTATATATTATATAATATATAAATGTTTTTAAAAATTTTTAAAGTACCCTCTCCATGGCTCTCTCCGACCTCTCGCCTATCCTGTCATTAAATTCAGGACAGTTATTGTAAACATTTAAAGTGTATTCAAATTCTAACAGTTTTTTGTAAAACATTTAAAGTGTCATTAATTTCAGGAGAGTTTTTTTGTAAAGCATTTAAAGTGTTTAAGATTATTGCTTAAACATATTGTAAATAATGCTATTTGAGTTGTACAATTTTAAAAGTGTTAAGATTGTTACTGGAAGTTGATCAACTCAACTTAACCCCCAAAATCCGAAAGAGGGTTAAGATCTAGCAGTCTAAAAAACTAATTATATAAAAGAAAAATATGATATCATAGTTACTCAAACAACCACAAACAAAACAAGCTGTTTGTTTGTATGCGTGTGTGTGATTCTAAAAAGAAAAAACCCGACCCGGTTTCTTCTTCCTTTGTGGTCGGCCGAACCAACAGGAAGAGGGGAAGAGAGTTTTTTGATGACTTGTTTCTTAAGCTATCTCATTAACTTATGAGGTAAATTAAGTTAAATATATTTTAAATACCATTTTATTTAAAATAGATCAAGCCCAGATTTAGCCCATATGAAATTTGGTTCAAATAAAAAGTGAATTAATGTAAAATGTGTAAGAGACATTCACAAGATGACATGTGGCAAAAACTATAAAAGGGTAAATTAAACTTTTTATATCGTTTATGATGCATTTAAAAAAATTTAATTAGTCAAACTAATCCATAATTCAATATTATGTTGGTAAGTATTCCCGCCTGGGTTTTTATCCTTTTCTCCAATATATCTTTCTGATTTTCATAAGCACTCTCTAGTTTCTTTATATTGGTTTAATTCTGTTTCATGTCTACTTACAAATTGATTTAAGAATATGTACAGTGTTCATCATTTTAATCGAACAAAATAATATATTCATCAATTTTTGAGTATATGATAATCCATCAATTATTTACTACGCAATCATCAATTTTTGAAATAAATTATGAAGTTGGGCATCCTTCAATTTTTAAAATATATGATAATTCACCAATTATTTAATATGCGGTCATCAATTTTTAAAATAAATGAAGTTCCACATTTTTCAATATTATTGTATATTAAATTAATAACATAAATGAAGTGCGCGTACCTTTTCTTTCCGATTAATCATTTCCTTTTGATAAAACAGTCTTCTATTTAACTAATCCTATGAATTCAGTTTTCCAAACAATCGTGAGTGCTAGAGGCCACGTAGCATATTTCTCGGTATTTGGGTAACTGAATTGATCATTTTATTCCAATTTTGCCCTCGCGTCTCAATTAAACCGTCCTTCCATGTCATCAATTTTGACCGACGGATATTGACTCTTTATGGCAATCCGACGGTTAGACTGCCTTTTACCCTTTTTACATTTTCACACCTTTTACAATAACGACACTCTATATATACATATTATCCCAAAAAACATATTTTACCCCGCCGCATCGCGCGGGTAAAACTCTATATATATATATAGTGAGAGGTTTAAAAGAGACCAGGAAATAAAAAAAGTACGGGAGACTGTTAGAACTGTATTATTGTAATAGAATAGGAGTTCAACAATAGTTGAAGGTGCTTATTGTAAATATACCTTATAGGTATATAACCCTTGTGATACACAAGGAACTGTAAGGATTGCACACAACTCTTGAAATAAACTATGTGTGTTTGAAGGTGAAATGAGATTCTCTCTCAACCTATCATAGTTACATATTGCAATCCTTCAATCTACCATTTGTTTAACACTAACAGAGATCAAATATGAGTCGTTGATCTCATCACCGTTAGTGCTGTCAGTTATATTTCATGACTGAATTGATCCTGCAAAATGTTAATGCTGTCACTTAATGCTGCCCCTCCTCAGTTAATGCTATATATATATATATATATATATATATATATATATATATATATATATATATATATATATATATATATATATATATATATGAGAAAGTTCATGCGAGAACCGCGAGAACCAATCTAAGCCGTCCAATTCCCCCTCTTTCAATGTCATTGTCCACCCATGAATTCCTCACATGCACCCTGCCACACTCTATCCTTCCACGCTCACCATCCATGAAACTTCCCATATTCAAGGAACGGCCGAGATTGGTTCTCGCGGTTCTCGCATGAACCTTCCCCTATATATATAGTGGGAGGTTCAAAAGAGAACAGGAAATAAAAAAAGTACGGGAGACCAAATCTGAGCCGTTGATCTCATCACCGTTAGTGCTGCCAGTTAATGATGCCCTCCCCAGTTAATGCTGCCAGTTATATTTCCGCTTTAATGAATAATAACTGTGTTATATCTGTACAATTCTAAGTTGGTTCAAACCAGTTTGGTTGTGAATCAGGACAATTTAAGTATGAATTATGACCTGTAAAACCCAACAGTGGTATCAGAGCCTCGAATCAGGACAATATCTGTACAATATAGTGTTTTACCTGCGCGATGCGGCGGGGTAAAATATGTTTTTTGAGATAATATGTAACTTTTGAAGTAAAATTAAAAGAAGAAGAGTGGGATTATCGATAATATGTGTTGTCTATATTAAAATCATTTTAAAAGGACTAAATTTAAGATAAGTAATCAAGATATACTTTAAGAAATCTTTTTTTTAACAAAATTTATGTTGAATTTAATATTATTTAAATCACAACAAAAATTTAATACCTTAAAGAAATATTTATTAATTTTTGAAAACTATTTTAATTAAGTAGTACAATTACTAAAAGATTACTTACAATACCTTAAAGCAATAAATTATTGAACTAAACTTGAGTTCAATTTAATATGCAATAAATCATAATAATTGGTTACAATAATTTGAAATTAATGTAATTAATTAGTTTGTTTTGTAACTTACAATTAATTAATTTTCATAATTTCAATGATTGAAAATGTTGCTTTAATGTATTGTAATATATGCAAAATGTGTTGTACTACTTAACTTATAAAAATCTTAAAAAGAATAGAATAAATGGTTTATAAAGTAGTAAAGATATATATATGTATACTAGCATGATACCCGCGTAATACGGCGGCGGCGAATAGTTTTTATTTAGCAAAATATCTTTTTTAAGAATGTAATAGTATGTTATTCGCACGACTCAATGTCACTAAATAGTTTTTGTTCAGCACCAAGTCCGTTTTCTTCTATTTTTTTTATTTCCATCAACTTTTTATTAGTTTTAAAATAATATTAATATAAGAAAAAATATTTCTATTTATAAAATAAGAAGAGGAAAAGTTAATATGATCTTGAAAATTGTGTTGATGTGGTGAATAATTGTGTTGAATGGGATGGTGTGAGTATTTTTAAATAAATGAAAAGTTAAAGGATATTAGAAAAGAAATTGAAATAGTTAAAATTGATGGGAGAGATTAATTTGATTAAAATGAAGGGTCAAGATGTAATGTTGATTGAAATATAAGAAGTCTTAAAATGAAAGAGAAGAGAGAATGTTAAATGCTTTATATAGTAGTATAGACTAGTATAGATATATGTATATATATATATATATGTATGTATCTATCTATCTAGAAAAATCGATTACGCAGATGAAGAAAAATCCCCGATTTCCCGCAGGGATCCCCGATACCCGATGGGGATGCAACTCAATTCCCTGGCGGGGATGGGGACGGGGACGGGGATGGGGACTAGGGGTGGGGAACGGGGATGGGGATGGGAAAAGCGATCCCCAATATCCCCAACCCCGTTGTCATCCTTAACACCGCCCTCTTCATTTGGTACCGCGAAAAGCATGCTTTTCTCGGTAGTTGAATACAGATGGAGAGAGGAGAGAGAGGGATGAGAGAAAAGAGGAGAGAGGAGATGGGAGAGAGGAGTTATTTTAAATAAAAAAAATGTTAAAGCATTGGTTGTACCGGTGTTTAAACATGACTGAAAAATGAGATATATTATGCTGATATACCGCGAAACATGAAATGCTTCAAACAAAGTACACCCTATGCTCTAAGAATCAAGCTTACTTTCAAATTTTGTTCGAGGTCTGGTCCCTAGTTTTGGACCGTCAATTAAATAGTCACTTAAATATTTTAAAATATATAATTTTGGTACGAATCTGTCTACCACTAGTACTACTCTCTTTAGGATAAAGTTATTTTAGTTATCTTAATTTTATTATAAACGATTTTAAATCTATCCTAATTCTATTTCTTATACCGTTACATGACTCGAATACATGATTTTAGATCATAAATAACACCAAATACTACTACCGTCAGGTAAGAAACTATAATAACTATTGGTAGTCATTTACTCATTTCAATTTTCAAATGAACCATGGTCCATGGATATTATTATAAGAATATCCGGTTACAAGGATTTAAAATTAGAAACAAGAAATATGATCTATAAATGGAATTCATAATTTTAAGCGGACCAATTATGATTGAACTTATGAATAAAAATAGTTGGAATTAATATTTTAGTGATGTATAAAAAAAAAGTAACACGCAATACCGTCTTCCACGGGTTATAGGTCCCAATAGCGTTTGCACGGTGTATAGGGGAGGTTGAGATGTAGACACCCATACGTCTACCTATGGTAGAGAGGATGCTTCCAGTTCTACTAAATGTAGAAAAGGACCTCCGGCCTTGCAAGGAGTGAGGATCGAACCCTTGACCTCTGTCTCCAGAGGTAAGGGTGATAACCACTTGATCCAACCTTGTGGGTTATTTTAGTGATATATACAATAAATGAAATGATGTACCGTGTACGAACTTACATAACTGAATAATGTTATAGCATCCCATTTTTTTAATCTAACTTATCCTCTACTTTATAAACATCATAAGCTCTAAACGAACCGAACTCGAGCATAAAAAGTCCTAAACAAGCCCGGCTCGATAAGTGTCTGGCTCGGCTCGACTCGGTTCGTTTATATCCCTAGAGTATGGGATGGTGAGAAAGATCACACGAGAGGGGTAGTAGGTCACGGCTCGTGATGCTGCATAACGAGGATAGCATCACGCCTTAAGATGATTTGTATCTCACACAACAAAAAACCGCGTGTTTAACATACAATGAGACCTAGCGGTTTACGACCATCTTTGTCTGTATATATAAAAGCTTTTACGAAGCGTATAATAAGCTACACAATAAGCCTGTAACTTTTTTGTTTTATGAACAAATGACAAGCTAATAATTCCGCCTCTTAAGGCTTATTCGTATTCTTTAAGGTTGACTCCACAGATATCGATAGACGAAAATGAATTCGTTCACTGTTTTTTCGGGTACTCCCTTGCTCCGAATATGGTGGATCCAACTCTCACATTTGTACTGCCCATTTCAACCTACAGATAAACACAGCATTACTAATCAGATTTATACAATTCAATTTGAAAATAACATCTAAAATAACACAGCATCAAACTTTAAATTTATTTCTAATTTGGTGACATAAAACTATAACGCAATCAAAATTTCAGTGAGGATTAACTTCTCTAAAATCGCTACGAAAACAATTATACAAAATATCCAACTCTAAAACCATTAAAAATTGTCATCATGTTTACTTGTTCTGACAATTTACTCGTTTTTTTCTGTTCAAACTCCTATAGTAGTCAATAGAGGTGGCAATATTACTTGTTAATTTAGAAAAGGCTCAATTCTTTGACCATGTTTGATCTCTAATGGGTCAAACGGATCAAGTCTATATATTTAACTTAGAAAGAAAGAAGGTCAAATGAGACAAATGTCACCCCATGCTTATCGTATTGCATACGTCATAAATTCCTTATTATAATAGCTTGTCACATAAAGATTGCAATCTGCCTGTGCTAATATCATATACTCAATCGATTGAAAGACAAAATTCTACTTACAGCTAGCTCAAAGTCACCAGACATGCCCATTGACAGTTCACATTGCTCCTCTGATATTCCAAGAGCATTGCATACCTCAGTTCTGCACTTTGCTAATGTCTGAAATCATACATAATTAGTATCAGAAAAAATCATGATCACGAAGAATAAGTGAAGTATCAAAAAATATAAAATTATGAAGAGTTATGTTGTGTATCACTTTGAAGTTTTCAGGAGTTGATGTATAATCTAGCATCCCAATGGTCATTAAGCCACAAAACTCAAGGTTTTTGCAGTTTGAAGTAACATGTTTCACAAGCTCCAAGCACCCATCAGGGTCAACCCCATATTTTGCTGCAAAAGTATATTTTTAAGCATAGTTGCAGAAATGACATAGACAAATATTTGCAAACGAAGTTGGATTTTTGATGAGTTTACTCACATGTTTCTCCACTTGTGTTCACCTGGACCATCACCTTCAAGGGCTTCCTACCAATGTTCCCAGTAACTCGATCAAGATTATTTGCAATCTAGACAAAAAGAAAAAGATAAGAAAAAGAAAAGAAAAATCTTTTCAAAAAAGGAAAAAAGGACATATAAGAAAAAAAAAGCTTTTGAAATACAGTGAAATGCTAAAAGGTGATCGATCACAGCCTATCAATCCAGGGGAAAACAAATCCTTAAACATTTATACAATTTGATTGTTATACAATTACAATATTCCTGCAGGTAGCATATCATAAATTAATTTACTTCCCTTCAACATCTTTAAGTCAATATGATCACCACGTGTCAAGATTATTTCATCCACATACATAATCAAAATAACTAATTTTCCTATATTTGAATGCTTTTAAATTATGGTATGATCTGCTTGACTTAGACAATAACAAGAGCTATTATCGTCCACCGAAACCTTAGTAAGCATGCTTCCGGTCATTGTTTTTGTCCATATAAAGACCTTAACCTACACACTTCAGTAGTTCAGTTTCTCCAAACAAAAGGTAAGCTCATGTAGACTTTTTTCTAAATCGTCATTTAGAAGAATGTGCCTACTATCCAACTGGTGTAAGGGTTGATAATGCTTCACAACCAAAAACAATATAAATCAAATCGAATTAACCTTTGCTACAGGAGCACAGGTTTCATGATAATCAATGCTAAACGTTTGGGTGAACCTTTTAGCAACAAGCCTCAACGTATACCTTTCTATATTTTCATCAAATACATATAGGTGATAGCAGCCTATAAATCAAGTAGTAAATTAATCCCATACTATTCAATAAAAGTTGACGATTTAATAATTAAAGTACTTTTAAACCTAGCATATCGTTGATTAATCTATCTTTTTTCTAAACAACATCATATATTATCAGAAGTCTGGACTCACTATATCACCAAGGGTCCTAAGACATCATACATCGGTGAACCATCGAAAAGGGTTGTTGTCTTTCTGCCTGTGATTCGGTATGCAGATAATATTATTAAATGTGCGTTAAGCAACACGAGTTTCGTAAACATTTACAAGCAGGAACTAGAGTTTTACATCTAATTTGCTGCAAAGATTGCCAATTTACATAAAAAAAATACTCAGCAGAAGAAAAATCAGTCTCGCATGCATGTTGAAAATGACAAAGAAAACTGGCATTACCTTCTCATCATCTACAGTCTCCACCATGGCAAGATTTGGTACCCCAGCTGAGCATCAAACATGATAAGACAAAATGTTAAAACAACATGCTCCCTATACCAACATTCCTCTTTATCCCATTAATCAATGAAGAAAAACATAGTCATAATACAATATCTGTCCCTCTCTTTCAGCATCCAAACTCCAGTTTCTTAATGTATGCAAAGTTGCAACCTTAATAAGAGACATAAGCTATAGCACTTACTCAAAAGAGGTTTCACTTTGTTGCTCTGTAAATTCCCAATAAAATGCCACTCAATGTCTTCAGGAAGCTGCAAATTAATCAGACAATTATGTTAACCACTTTCTATCAAAGGAAGATCACAATTCAAATAATACAAACCCTACCTTTCTTCGGTTTCATAATTCCTGAGATAAAATCAAATCTAAAGAAGATGATAACCTGAGGTGCTTTTTCAACAATTTCCTGGACGTAATTTTCACCAAAACAACGGTGACCGGCGTCATACACTTCGCGGAGGAGTGAAACGGGCTTTGTTTTGCTTACTGCGACGACTCTGATCCAATCAGATGCACGAGAAGATCGTTCGGCTACTTGCTTGACGCGCTGAAGAACTGACCTAAGAGCCGTTGCGGCAACGCCGTCCATGGCGGAAGCTGCCATTGTTAGATACCGTCTGTGATGCTGTTCTTTCCGGCGTCCCCTCTTTCTCGATCATTGTTGGCCAACTGAACCCCTTGATAGTTGATAGCATCATGCCATCATAGCAAGCATCCGGCCCATTTCATATCGGCCCAAACAGCATTGGGCTACTATTTAACCTTGGAACATTTTCCGTCCGGTACGGTCTAGTCTTTCTTAGGTCCGGTCCGGTCTGACGATCTTTCAGTTTAGAATACGGTTAGGCTTATCTTTAAAATGATAAAATGTGAAGTTGTAGCGACCCTGAATTTCCTTCCGTTAGCCCGATTATTTCTCCTTGTTATTTTTTCTTCTTCCTTTGAGTTGTAAAGATTATACAATGAAGGTTTAGTGTCTAAAATGATAGTTAAAAGACTTTGGACATAGTGTTTGACTTAAGGGGTAACTTTGGCTTAATTAGAGTAAACTTGGAAGATTGGAAGTCTTAATGTAGCCTTAGGGGATGGTAAAATTCAATTGGCATATGCCCACTTTGCTCTCTCTCAAAAGTACTAAGCTTGGGGTTTATTTCTTGAAGGTTTTGGTGCTTTTGGAGTGTTGTGCAGTGGAGACTCAAAGATTGAAGATTTTTGCCTTTATTGTGCTGGAATTTGTGGTTCTTTAAAGGTAAGTTCTCATTTCGTACTCTAAACTAGGTTTACCAAATTCTTGTTCATAGAACAACCCTTGATTTATGCATTAGGTTAGGGTTTGATTTATATTTTGATAATCGAATGACTTTGGTCATTTGAAAACCATCATAGCTTGGCCTTAGTGCGTTAATACGCTCTAAGAGGGATTAATATGGGTATGGATCGTTTGGGGTTTGGGATTTGCGATGTGTTCCAGAGATATAACAAGGAAAGAAAAGAAAATTAACGGGACAAAATAAGAGAAAAGAAAATGATTTTGATTTTTTGTGTTCCCGAGTTAAAAAGAAATGAAATGAAATTGGAGAGAAAATACATAAATTTGTGTTTCGGAGTTGGAGAGGAAGGAAAGAAAAAGATCATTTTACAGTAATACCCTTATTTGTAAAATTATTTATTGTGATTAAAGGTAATTTAGTCACTTAAGAAAATTCATAAAAGTTTTACTTTCATTTCCTTCTAAATCCTCCCACTTTTAGCTGGAAAGTTTAGGAGAGAAACTTAAACAAACTTTCTAAATTATTTCTCTTCTTTCCTTAAAAAATCTCTAAAACATAATTTTTTTTTATTTTCTTCCGGATCTCTTCTCTTCTCTGCAAATTAAAACTCAAGAACACAGTATTGGCAATTATGTAATGCACTTCTGATGTGATTATCTCTTACAATGTGACATGTGGAGTTGTGTACAATACTTAACCAACACAACGTCCCCACTCTTTACAACCTGACGTGTTACTTTCTGTTCTAACACAATGTTTGATTTTTAGGACTTGTTTTGATGTAGCTCCTAACGATTGTGTTTAGGATGTTCTTTAGGAGATTCCACGGTTATTGCACAACGCAAGTTCGATATTCCTTAAAACCGAGTATAGACAAAAACATGATTTTTATATATAAGGGTGTTGTTTGTTTAACATTGTAACCTACTAGTACTTTATTTGGAAATGAAATAGATTTTAAGTGATTACTCGTGCACATTAATAGTGGGATACTGGAATGTGATAGTTTTACGGTATGCTATGTAAATATAGATGGATACCATTACTTCCTTTATCTGAACAATACCGTGGTATACGATGTGTATTGTATCGTCGGAGTAGCGATATCGGATAGACTTAACTAATCATGTACCCGACAGAGTCGCCTCCAAGGGTTCTAGATTGTTAGACATGTGATTCGTCAACTGTGTCTAAATATTGGTATCAGATAAATGCCTTAGACTCTTTGAAAGAAATATTAAATAAAGATTGCATATTATAAATTAAAGATATATTTTACAATTAAAGATCTTTTATGCATACTTATATGATATGAAAATGATTGGTATGGCATATGGGTTGCATGATATGATCACTTATTTGTTAAATGATAGTGTGAGGAAATAATATTTGAGAATGTTGGGTTTTTAATCTTCAAAATCACTTATTGAATTTGCATGGCTGGATAAAAATTGTTAATTAAATTAAAAGCTACACGAGTGGTCCAATCTATTTAATAGAAAAACAAAGAACGAGAAAAGGATAAAAATATTACCGTTTTGCAAAAACTTTGTTCCTTCTAATGCAAACGGGATTTACAATGCTACTGCAACACCTCAAACCATGCTTCTAGGCCGTACGAGGAATCACCACGAACTACGAAAGACAAACTTGATTTCCTCTATGTGTGTTCAACGAACACAAAACCTTCGGGTTTGTGTGTGTTTGGACGAATAGAGGAAAAAGAAGGCAGAGAAGATTTTAGGTTTCTTGATTGTAATTATGATTTATTTTCAATTTAAACAAATTTAATTCCAAACCCATTAAGAATAAACTCATCTTAATTAGACTTTTAAAAAACACAAAACTAACCCCTCATGTTTGAGTAATTCACCAATTATTCTCAAACCTTCAATTAATTAATAAACTTGTTAATTAATCAACCTATAAATATTTAATCAGTCTATTTATTGTTTATGTCTCCTAATAATTAATTAATCTAATTAATTATTTCACACAATAATTAGTGACACCCAGTAATAGTTCTAACAGAATGTGTAACAGTGTTGATATCGGCTAAAACATACATATCAATTATATACGATATCTCATTCTTTAATGTATTTTAATTATTAAATTATGTTAATTATGACTTAATTTGTTATACTATGTGTTTTACAGCTATTGGGAGAAGAAATGGAGGATATGGTGAAGGCATTATAGAATATGAGAAAAGTTGAGAGTCTCGACATACCTTTACTATGTTGCCCGTATCTCACTTATACGAACTCGGATTGAGGTGATTCAGTAGACCACAGAAAGTAGACTCAAAGGGATACAATTGCATCCTAAAGAGGATTTTATTTTCTAGGTAATTCTTCGCGGAGCGAGTTGAGTTGGCAAACATGCCTATAAATTTATTTTTTGAACCCTAATTCATAATTAATTCATACTTCAGACTAGGGTTTCATACTAGAGCCCTAAGGGGCCGATTTTGGGTAGCCACAGGAATACTTTTGGAGGAAAATTCAGATTTCTTACCGATTACGCCTAAGGATTGAAGATCGGATGCTCCATCTTCTATATGATTAATTTAATTCATCATCATTTGTCTATAATGGTGCATGAACTCTATCTTTTTCTATTTTTGATCTCTTGCAACTTGTCTATAAGTTAACTCTTACATTCACTTAGATGATTTGAACCTTTGGCTAAATTTGATTCACCTTATGGATTATTTAATGTTTTCTTAAATAATTACCCGTTTTTACAATAAAGAACCCTTAAGGCTTTTAGCTTTAACCTTTGCTTGTTTGATTTGCTAATTGCATGTATTTATTGATCACGAAAGTGTCGTAATTGTGTGATTTCTTCTACTTTTTGTTAATATGGGTTGAAAATAAAACCAATAACCTAGTTAATTGCTTAAAAGACTAATTATTGAAACGAAAGTTCTAGGATTAGGGGTGATGGGAGATTCGATCCTATAAATTGAATGGTAATCCGAGATGTGTTATTTCATAGGCTTACAGATAAAAATCCTATGAACCGTGTCTTGACATTTCGGAAGATTGAAAGAAAGTTAATCAATCAACTACTAGAGAATTCACATTTATCGGGTTTTACTAATCAAATTTATGTTATTAGATCTTCAATATTGTCATAGATTTACTTTCTTTTATCTCTCCATTGTTTAAATAAAATATGACGTGTTGATTAATAGTGATTTATCTATTTGAATTAGCTTTACCGTTCCTTGTTTGTGTGGTAATCAACTTTGATATTTATAGGCTTATATTCACCGTCTTATTATCAATCTTAAACACTTGTCACCATACCCACACTCTTATACCTTCGTTGTCATACTTACAATCACCTGCGACACCTATACACCTTAATGAGTATTTTGAGCTCTTCTTGCCATGCTTTTTCCCAAATTTTGTAGCAATAAAAGTTCGGTGATATTAATTGCATTTAAACTTTAATAAATATCAAATATGACAAATACATAATTACATGCGTTCATACCTTTTATAAAATCAAACAATCAAATATAAATTAGATTCAAATATTTAAACAATCTCTTGTTGTCAGACATGATACATACGACAAAATTTGTAAGGGAATGTTTGGTTCAAGTATTGTTTTTTAGGGGATTTACATTTATGATGAGAATTGCATTTGGTGAGATTTGTATTTCATAGATTTAAAATCTCACCTTATGTTTGGTTCATATTCCTTAGGTGAGATTTCCTATAACACTGTACATTTTAAACATACAATAAACGGCGTGCGGAAGCTAACTACATATAATTAGATTATACCAAAAAGATATACAACTTTGACTGGTTATCATTTACAAAATATCCACTACAGTGTTAGTTACAAAACATGCTCTAACAAAAACTTTACACCAGAGTTTGGTCTGTCCATATTCCCAGCCCAAAGCATCAAGATCACCTCAAAGGATCTGCAAAACAATCTAGTGGGAAATTAGCACAAAGCTAAGTGAGAGAATAAATATCTAAACATACACAAGGCAAATATGCCCAAACCAAATAGCTCATGAATCCCAGGAGAACCGGCGGTGTTGCAAGCACCTACAACCAAGGTCGGCCAAAACCAAGGTTTACCGATAGCCTTGCTAACATGGATAACAGTACCAGCCCCCTTGAGTACCTCAACGGTACTGCAAGATCAGATACTGTAATCCCCCAAGCAATAGGCCCAACATCATACTGATCTCCAAATTAACATGTATATACAATCCAAACAAGAGCATTCCAAATAGGATATCATATCTTGTATATCCGAAGATATAAATCCACTCACCAAAGTCTTCAAAACCTTGGCACACTCAGATGACTAAATTCACCGAGTCTTCTCAGTTCCTGAGATTGAAGTAACCCAAGTCAGTATTCAATTCATAATACTGATCCAACATAGATATCATATCTAACCATGTTAATCATGTATGTGCACATATGCATATATATATATATTCATTATACATAAATCCAATAGATATACAATTCATGTTTATCTTCAATTCATAAATTCCGACTAAGTTTAAATCCGATTATAGTATGATTTCGAGTAAATACCCAATTCCGATAGAATCATAATCCAAATCCGAGCAAAGACATAATCCGAGTAAAAGTCCAATTCCGAGAGAATAGTTAAGGCATCACTGATACTTTAATCGGATTCCGACACAATCCAAATCCGAGTAAACTTCTATCGGATTCCGAGTAAAATGGCAATTCCGAGAGAATTGTTAAGGCATCACTGATAATTTAATCGGATTCCGACACAATCCATATCCGAGTAAACTTCTATCGGATTCCGAGTAAAATGGCAATTCCGAGAGAATTGTTAAGACATCATTGATAATTTAATCGGATTCCGACACAACCCAAATCCGAGTAAACTTCTATCGGATTCCGAGTCATTCATACCTCAAATCCGACAGAATCATAACTTCATGCATAAAATCTATTTCTAACTTAAATCTTACTGATTTCATGCATACAAGCTATATATGTTTCCAGAAATCATTCTAAACAACTAAACAACATATATTGATCATGAAATCTATCATGCATTCAATCCTAGATTATCAAATCATCAAGAACAATCGGTTTTCATATAATATTCAAAACCGCATACAATATAACATATAATATATGATTCCAGAATTCTAACCTTAAGATGATGATTCTCAGTTAACAATTTAAGCATGCAAGATTGAAAACCAAATGTTGAATGTTTATCTTTCTTTCTTTCTTCTCGGCCAAAATACACACACAAGACACACACAACACACTTTGTATAACTTTGCAAGTAATGTGGTATGGTGTTGAGTTGGTGCCTATACCACCAAACCGGCCACCCCCGTACCAATCTAATTATTAAAATAATTTACTTATTTACTTTAAATAATAAGACCAAATAATATCCCAAAAAATTATCAATTAACACATATAAATAATTCACATAAACAAATTAAATCCCAAGATTAATTAATCAATTACCTTAATTAATCTAGGCCGGTAAAGAGGGTGTTACAAATCTTCCCCCCTTAAGAAGATTCCGTCCTCGGAATCCCATCGCTCTCAAACAAAGAAGGATACCGGCTTCTCATATCTGCTTCAGTCTCCCAAGTCAAGTCTGAACCTAAACTGTGCTTCCACTTGACCAAAACCATAGGTATCTGTTTCTTTCTCAATTTTGTGACTTTACGATCCAGCAGTTCAACTGGTTTCTCAATAAGTTTCTGATTCAAATCAACACGAAGATCCTGAATCGGAAGAACCTACGTCTGATCCTCTACATTACACTTGCGCAAATAACATACATTGAAGGTATCATGAATACCTGCTAATTCATCAGGAAGATCCAAAAGCAACTGCCTGATCGTTAACCACTCGTCTGATTCTGAAAGGACCAATATAACGGGGAGCCAACTTCCCGCGTTTACCAAATCTGATTACACCCTTCCAAGGAGATACTTTCAAATAAACCCTTTCTCCCTCAACAAAAGACACCGGTCGACGACGCGGATTTGCATACATTTTATGTTGATCCCTTGCAGCTTTTAATTTCTCACGAGCAATAGCTACCTTATCAGCTTTCATCTGCACAATATCAGGCCCTGCAAACTGCTTTTCCCCAGCTTCTAACCAACAAGTCGGGGTCCTACAAGGACGACCATACAGCATCTCATACGGCGGCATACCAATGCTGGAATGATAGGAATTGTTGTAAGCAAACTCCACCAAAGGCAAATGTGAATCCCATGAACCCCCAAACTCTAACACACATGCCCGAAGCATATCTTCTAGCGTCTGAATAGTTCTTTCTGATTGACCATCAGTCTGTGGATGATAAGTTGTACTCAAATTCACCCGGGACCCTAATTCTTGTTGCAGTCTATTCCAGAAGTTAGATACAAACCTCGAATCCCTATCCGAAACAATGGATAATGGAACTCCATGTCTAGATACTATTTCATCAATGTACAATTGAGCTAGTTTATTTAAAGGTGCAGTTTCAGCAGTAGCAAGAAAATGTGCACTCTTGGTCAATCTATCGACTATAACCCAAATCATATCATGACCTTTCTGAGTTCGTGGAAGTTTAGTTACAAAATCCATCGTAATGTGATCCCACTTCCACTCAGGTATTTCCAACTGTTTCAATGATCCGTATGGTTTCTGATGTTCAGCTTTAACTTGAGCACAAATGTGACACATCCCAACGAACTTAGCTATATATGTTTTCATAGTTGGCCACCAATACCGAGTATTTAAATCAAGGTACATCTTTGTACTACCCGGATGTACCGACAATCTATACTTATGAGCTTCATTTAGAATTAATTCCCTGAAGTTACCAAATTTCGGTACCCACACGCGCGTATGATAAACCTTCAAACCACGCGAATCAGTAGTTAACTCATGTTGTCGTTTAACTATTTGTCCATCCTTTAGATTTTCATCTTTCAAAGCTTCCAACTGTGCAGCCACAAGTTGATCCACTAAATCAGACTTGATTTCCAATCGCATGAATTTTATAGTATCCGAAGATCCCTTTCTGCTGAGTGCATCTGCAACTACATTAGCCTTTCCAGGACGATACTGAATATCACAATCATAAACTTTGATCAGTTCTAACCAACGACGCCGTCTCATATTCAATTCCTTCTGAGTGAACACATACTGCAGACTCTTGTGGTCAGTGCAGATAATACATTTGGTTCCATACAGGTAGTGTCTCCACAATTTCAAAGCAAATACCACAGCTGCTAACTCCAAATCATGAGTCGGGTAATTTCTTTTATTCGGTTTCAACTGACTCGAAGCATACGCAATTACTTTACCTCTCTGCATCAAAACACAACCCAACCCGGCGTGAGAAGCATCGCAGTAAACCACAAAGTCTTCTGAACCCTCGGGTAAGGAAAGAACAGGAGCTTGACACAATAACTGTTTCAACGTCTGAAAAGCACTCTCCTGAGTTGAACCCCACTGGAACGGAACATCCTTTCGAGTTAACTTAGTCAACGGACCAGCCAGCTTAGAGAAGTCTTTGATAAACCTACGGTAGTAACCTGCCAATCCAAGAAAACTCTTTATCTCTATAGGTGTTTTCGGAGCACTCCAATTCATCACTGCCTCAATTTTGGACGGATCTACTTTGATACCTCTTTGACAAATCACATGCCCTAAAAATTGAACTTCTCGCAACCAAAATTCGCATTTTGAAAACTTAGCATATAATTTGTTTTGTTTTAGAATCTCCAAAACCTGTCTCAGGTGCTGATCATGCTCATCCTCAGTCTTTGAATATACTAAAATATCGTCAATAAACACAATGACAAATTTGTCTAGAAAAGGTCTGCACACACGATTCATCAAATCCATAAATATGGCAGGAGCATTCGTCAAACCAAATGGCATCACCAAGAATTCGTAATGACCATATCGAGTACGAAAAGCAGTTTTAGGAATATCCCCCTCTGCTACCCTGACCTGATGATAACCGGATCGTAGATCAATCTTTGAAAAGTAAGAAGCCCCTGATCAAACAAATCATCGATTCTGGGCAACGGGTACTTGTTCTTGATGGTTCTCTTATTCAGATCCCTGTAATCAATACACATACGAATAGTTCCATCTTTCTTCCTCACAAACAGTACAGGTGCACCCCACGGCGAAGAACTCGGACGGATAAACCCCTTATCAAGCAAGTCTTGTATCTGAGTCATCATCTCCCGGATCTCAGATGGAGCCAAACGATACGGAGCTTTAGCAATCGGTGTGGTACCCGGTACCAATTCTATCTTATACTCAACATCTTGTACAGGTGGTAACCCTGACAGATCATCTGGAAATACCTCTGGATATTCGGAGACAACACGAACATCGGTAACAGGTCGCTTCTCTTTCTTCACATCAACGGCGTATGCCAGAAAAGACGCACACCCTTTGGCTAGAGATTTTCTAGCCTTCATATACGAGATGATTGGAAAAGAAGATCGAGATCTATCCCCACGAGCCACGACATGCGACCCGTCAGCCAAAGGAATAGTAATCAGTTTCTTATGGCACTGAATACTAGCTCTATGATGACTTAACCAATCCATGCCTAATACTAAGTCAAACCCCGGAATAGGCATCAGTAAGCAATCTACAGGCAGACTAGTACCATCAATATCTATAGACAACCCAGTCACAGAAGAGGTTACAGGCACTAACTTACCATAAGCTATTTCTACTTCTAAAGGAGAAGCAATAACAGTAACAGGTAGTTTCAGTTTGCTACATAAAGATACAGACATGAAAGATCTATTGGCACCAGAATCAAATAACACACGAGCAGGCACAGAGTTGACAATAAACATACCCGTGATCACATCACTGTTTTCGGTAGCCTCAGTGACAGTCATCTTGAAGGCTCTCCCTTCCGCAGAAGGTGCAACCTTTCTCTTCTGACCTGCAGAAGATGATCCCCCGACATTGGCTACCCCCTGCCCCGTCCCCTTTTGCCTTGATTTAGTGCAGACTCCAGCTCTATGACCTTCTTCGTGACAATTCCAGCAAACATTTGTATTAAACCGTCAAGCTGAGGGTTCGTGGCCAAATCCACCGCAACGCAAACATCGTTTTGTCTGTGATGTGCACGGACCAGTATGACTAGCATTGCAGGGTTTACACCACGACTTGTTCTGATATAACCCCGAACCTTTCGATTTCTGATCACCTCGATTTTGGTTATTCTGCCACCTGCCTTTGATTCCACCCTGATTTCTCCCGGACCTGTGAGACGACCCTTTCTCACGATTAATCCTCTCCCGAGCTTTCACATCACCCTCCGCAGCCTTAGCGACAGTAAATGCATGTACCAACGATGTTGCCATCCAGGTGTTACCCCGATATTCAGGCAACCGGGCTTGAACGAAATGATCTATTTGTGATGGTTCATTGGGTACCCACTGCTTAGCAAATCTCAACTTCTCGTTAAACTTCGCAATCAATTCATCTACTGACATCTTGTCATCCTGAGCTAGATCCATGAACTCCCGCTTCACCTTAGCTAAATCATAGGTATTACAGAATTGCTCGCAGAACTTGGTTTGAAATTGATCCCAAGTAACAGAATTCATAACTTCCCTGGATAGATGAGCAGTTAGAGAATCCCACCAGGTTGCAGCTTGACCCTTCAACCTCCGAGTTGCAAAACTAACCCTATCGGATTCCTCACAATTGCAGGCATCTAAAGCCTTCACCATCTCCCTTAACCAACTCAAAGTATCAGTTGGATTTGAGCTTCCTGAAATCCTTGTATTGCCCTTTTTGTTTAAAGCCTCCTTGATTTGGGTACCAAGGAATGAAAAAGTTATGCTGTTGTGGTTGGTGCTGCTGTTGGGGTTGTGATACAGGTGGTATAGTAACGAATGGTAAAGAACCAAATGGTGTTGACACTGTATTGAAAGGTGCAGCAGAGTAAACAGGAGGGGGTATCGACTGGGTAAACACAACTGACTCCCTAGGCATGTGGATAGTTTGTGTTTGCTGTGAGAACTGAGTTTGCTGATGTTGCTGTTCCAGCTCCTGAACCCGATCCCTCAAACTTTGCAGAGTGTCTTCCAATTGCAACACATAGTCTTGTTGATCAGATTCATCGTTGTGGGAAGTACCGGCTCCGTGTGTTGCTCATTGACTGCAGTGGAGGACTGGTGATTTCTTCCGGAGGACGTAGGGGTAGTTGCCTGGTTCACGTTATCAGCCATTTTCTATGCTATACACAGCATCTCACCAATTGTTAGATATAATCTGTTAGTATAAACACTAACCACCTTCATAGCTACACTACTAATTACCTACCCTGGGAATACTGGACTGACCAGAGCCTAGGTTCAAGTATTGCACAATACATTTATGTAAATCCTCAAACCAGGGCTCTGATACCAATTTATAACACTGTACATTTTAAACATACAATAAACGGCGTGCAGAAGCTAACTACATATAATTAGATTATACAAAAAAGATATACAACTTTGACTGGTTATTATTTACAAAATATCCACTACAGTGTTAGTTACAAAACAGGCTCTAACAAAAACTTGACATCAGAGTTTGGTCTGTCCATATTCCCAGCCCAAAGCATCAAGATCACCTCAGAGGATCTGCAAAATAATCTAGTGGGGAATTAGCACAAACCTAAGTGAGAGAATAAATATCTAAACATACACAAGGCAAATATGCCCAAACCAAATAACTCATGAATCCCAGGAGAATCGGTGGTGTTGCAAGCACCTACAACCAAGGTCAGCCAAAACCAAGGTTTACCGATAGCCTTGCTAACATGGATAACAGTACCAGCCCCCTTGAGTACCTCAACGGTACTGCAAGATCAGATACTGTAATCCCCCAAGCAATAGGCCCAGCATCATACTGATCTCCAAATTAACATGTATATACAATCCAAACAAGAGCATTCCAAATAGGATATCATATCTTGTATATCCGAAGATATAAATCCACTCACCAAAGTCTTCAAAACCTTGGCACACTCAGATGACTAAATTCACCAAGTCTTCTCAGTTCCTGAGATTGAAGTAACCCAAGTCAGTATTCAATTCATAATACTGATCCAACATAGATATCATATCTAACCATGTTAATCATGTATGTGCACATATGCATATATATATATATATATATATATATATATATATATATATATATATATATTCATTATACATAAATCCAATAGATATACAATTCATGTTTATCTTCAATTCATCAATTCCGACTAAGTTTAATTCCGATTATAGTCGGATTTCGAGTAAATACCCAATTCCGATAGAATCATAATCTAAATCCGAGCAAAGACATAATCCGAGTAAAAGTCCAATTCCGAGAGAATAGTTAAGGCATCACTGATACTTTAATCGGATTCCGACACAATCCAAATCCGAGTAAACTTCTATCGGATTCCGAGTAAAATGGCAATTCCGAGAGAATTGTTAAGGCATCACTGATAATTTAATCGGATTCCGACACAATCCAAATCCGAGTAAACTTCTATCGGATTCCGAGTAAAATGGCAATTCCGAGAGAATTGTTAAGGCATCACTGATAATTTAATCGGATTCCGACACAATCCAAATCCGAGTAAACTTCTATCGGATTCCGAGTCATTCATACCTCAAATCCGACATAATCATAACTTCATGCATAAAATCTATTTCTAACTTAAATCTTACTGATTTCATGCATACAAGCTATATATGTTTCCAGAAATCATTCTAAACAACTAAACAACATATATTGATCATGAAATCTATCATGCATTCAATCCTAGATTATCAAATCATCAAGAACAATCGGTTTTCATATAATATTCAAAACCACATACAATATAACATATAATATATGATTCCAGAATTCTAACCTTAAGATGATGATTCTCAGTTAACAATTTAAGCATGCAAGATTGAAAACCAAATGTTGAATATTCTTCTTTCTTTCTTTCTTCTCGGCCGAAATACACACACAAGACACACACAACACACTTTGTATAACTTTGCAAGTAATGTGGTATGGTGTTGAGTTGGTGCCTATACCACCAAACCGGCCACCCCCATACCAATCTAATTATTAAAATAATTTACTTATTTACTTTAAATAATAAGACCAAATAATATCCCAAAAAATTATCAATTAACACATATAAATAATTCACATAAACAAATTAAATCCCAAGATTAATTAATCAATTACCTTAATTAATCTAGGCCGGTAAAAAGGGTGTTACATTTCCACCACCACTAAACCCCATAAAAACCACCTTCAAGTTCCATTGTCACCACCAACCACCAGATTTGCTCCCACCATTGAAGAGGAAGGACCACCAACCACCACATCTGCTGCCACAAACCACCTTTAACTTCGATTGCCACCACGACGGAGGGTTTTTGACGAACGACTACGACAACGACGATGGGGTTCTGACGAAAGACTGCGACGAACGACGAAGGGTTTTTGACGAACAATGGCGGTGAACTACGAAGGGATTCTGACGGCGAACGAGAAGGGTTTCTGACGGCAACAACGAAGAGACCGCAAACGACGAAGGCGAACTACAAACGATGACTAGGGTATGACGGCGACGCGAACGGACAAGGGTTTGACGGCGACGGCTAGGGTTTATGTCAACAAGGGTTCTGTCGACGATGGAAGGGCTTGACGGCAACGGTGACAGAGACAGCGAAGCGGTGACGGTGATAGTGTGACAGAAGGGGATGACGGCGATGGTGGTGGTTCACCGGAATAATAGCTGGAGGGTCGTTAGAGCAAATACCTCATCTGTGGGTTTTCAAAATACTATGGGGTGAAGGGATAGAGAAATCCTCCATCTATGGTATTTTAAAAAATCTTAGGATTTTGAAATCCCAAATCATATTTACAAACCAAACACAACGTTTAAATTGATTTGAAATTCCAATCCAATAAAATCCGCCAAATAATACCCACCAAACATCCACTAAAGGTTATTATATTTGAACCCATCTAATAATCTGAATTACATATATAAGTATATGAAATGCATTTGAAAATCGTATACGTTGAAATGACAATTCTAGTTTGTGTGAGGAGCGGAAGGGGTCCGATATGTATACGCTCGACGCTTTACTTCGACTTGTCAACAGACTCAACACCGTGTTTGACTGTTAGTTGAAAATTCAACTACCATGTTTTCATTTATATTTTTCCGATCTCACACTATCGCCGGAAAATCTTATTCCGCTGCAAACCTCCGCCGCTGAATTCCTCTGCTCCTCCCAATTTTCATAATAATGGATACTTCAACCCTAGAATCTCAAGTCAGATCTGACAACTTTGTCACATATGAATCCCCTTACACTCTCTACTCCATGGCCATCTCCTCCTCCGCCACCGCCACCACCCGACCAACACAACACAGAATCGCCGTCGGCAGCTTTATCGAAGAGTATTCAAATCGAGTCGACATTCTCACCTTCGATGAAGAAACTCTTTCCGTCAAACCAAACCCTAACCTTTCATTCGATCATCCTTATCCTCCTACTAAACTTATGTTCCACCCTAACCCTAAGTTATCTGGTGATATCTTAGCCTCCTCCGGCGACTTCCTCCGCCTCTACGGAGTCCGTGACAACTCAATTGAACCAATCACCGTTCTCAACAACAGCAAAAGCAGCGAATTCTGCGCGCCGTTGACGTCGTTCGACTGGAACGAGGTTGAGCCAAGGAGAATCGGTACTTCTTCAATTGATACAACGTGTACGATTTGGGATGTCGAGAAAGGCGTTGTTGAAACGCAATTGATCGCTCATGATAAGGAGGTTCACGATATTGCTTGGGGTGAGGCCGGTGTTTTCGCTTCTGTTTCTGCAGATGGATCAGTTAGGGTTTTTGATCTGCGTGATAAGGAGCATTCAACAATAATCTACGAAAGCCCTCAGCCAGATACACCATTGTTGAGATTGGCTTGGAACAGACAGGATTTGAGGTACATGGCTACAATTTTGATGGACAGTAATAAGGTTGTGATTCTTGATATTCGATCACCAACAATGCCAGTGGCTGAATTAGAGAGACATAGAGGGAGTGTGAATGCGATTGCTTGGGCACCTGCTAGTTATCAGCATATCTGTTCAGCAGGGGATGATTCTCAGGCTCTCATATGGGAGTTGCCGACAGTGGCTGGACCCAATGGGATTGATCCTACCTCGATGTATTCAGCCGGGGCGGAGATCAATCAGCTCCAGTGGTCGGCTGCCATGCCTGATTGGATTGGGATAGCCTTTGCCAACAAGATGCAGCTTCTGAAAGTTTAAGGTAGAACACCTATTCGGCTATTCTATACATATAGTTTCTGTATTTATTAAGTGGATCATATGTAGCTGACTGGAAGTTGAATTTGATCACTTTAAGTTTGCAAAACATCTATGAAACAAATATATTACTCAAATCAAATGTGTTCAATACATTTGTTTTGAGTAGCAAAGTAGTATAATTATTTGAGGTGTAACCATTGTAATTTGAATGGAACTAGGGACATACACACACACCACAAATGGAAATAAATGTAAACATGTAGAAAGATAAATATTTACTTGGTAGAGAGATGGATTACGATGAAGGAGAGGAATGATACAAGAAAGAAAGATTGAACGGGAGAAAGAAGAGTATATGGTTAGTGATCTTAAGATCCTACATTCCTACTATATTGATCGATGCAAACATATCACTAAATGATCCTTGCATGCATAGGAGTCTATTGTTTGGCTCAACTTGGTGAATCAAAAGAAGACTAAACTTTTTTATTACACACACACATAAGATTATTACCTATGTTTTGTACAGTAATAAATATTTTGTTGTTTATTTAATTTTAAAATATATAATAAGCCGAGTTCGAGTTTATGAAGGCACTGTTTTAGCTATTATCGAGCTTTTCAAGTTTTACATAATATATAGATGTATGTAAATTACACCAACCGTATGTCACTTTTTGCACCAATCGTCCCTGAATTTCGTTAATTACACCAACGGTCCTGACTATTTTGATTTTGTTGCACTGAGAGTCCCTTGTCCAGATAAAAAGACTAAAATTCGCTTTTCTTTTCTCTTGAATATACTATTATACCCTTATTTCATTTTTTATTTATTTTCTTAATTGATAAATGATGATTATTATTATTATTGTTGTTGTTATTATTATTATTATATAAAATTTATACATACCCCTCCCTCACAAATCTCTCTCGGTCTCTCTATACCTTCTCTTAACTCACCACCATATTCTTCCCCCTCACCGGCGAATCTCACCTGCCACAGCCACCCACCACTTCCCCCCTCTCTCTCCTGAATCAGTTTCTCGATCCTCTCTTTTAGCCTACCACCGCCACCTACTCTACGCCGCCCTGGACATTACATAATCATCACATCATCGGCCATGGCATCATCACCACCATGTGTTTCTCGATCCTCTTTCTCAGGTTTGTTTAGGTCAGATTTTGGTAGAAATCGATTTCTTGTTGTTGATTTTGGTTTGTTCTTGTGATTTTCATATCTGTGTAGAAATCGATTAGGGATTGTTCAAATTTCTTGTTTAGATTTCTTGTTTAGGTCAGATTATGGTTTGATTAGGGATTGCTCAAGTGATGTTCAGATGAACATGTGATTAGGGTTTGTTCTTGTTCTTGATTGGGGGTTAATTGGTTCTTCATACGGTGATGAAGTGTGTGGGTGTGGGTGTGTTAGTTACAGAGATGGTATGTGTGTGTATGTGCATTACGATGAGGTGCCAGATGATGGTGACGATGGTGGTGACCTTATGGTGGTGGTGCCAGATTTGGTCTGTGATGGTGATGCCAGATTTGGTGGCGATAGTGGTGACTTTAAGTTGGTGGTGCCATGGTGGCAAAGGGGATCGATGGGGAGGAGGGTTGTGCTTGTTTATTTTATTTTTATTACTTTTATATCTAATTATTGAATAAGGAATAAAAATGTAAAAGAAAAGTGTAAATTAATAAAAAAGAAGGTATTTTTTCGAAAGGCAATAAAAAAAGGTATTATTACCTTTTTAGGTGACAATGGACTCTCATTGTAACAAAATCAAAATAGTAAGGACCGTTGGTGTAATTAATGAAGTTCAGGGACGATTGTGCAAAAAAGTAACATACCATATAAATGATTGGTGTAATGTACTCTTGATTAAATATATAGGGTTATATTGATGTAAACTTGAAATTGAACTAATGCTCGGATTTTGTTATAATGTTTATACACATTTAAAATTATTTTTGCTATGTAGTATTGTTTTAGAATAAATATTCGAGCTTTCCAAGCCAAGCTCGAACCAATCATAAATCCACTTCGAGCCGAGCTTGAGCATGCACCATGAAAGCTCGTCGAACTATCGAGCTGAGCTTCAGTCCTGTCGATTACGAAATTATAGAAGTATGAAATCAAGCATTTTGTCAATTTCTTTTTTGTTCAACAGAGCTCACAAGTCACAAGTACTCTTTCAATTTTATATGAATAGAAAATACGAAATTAAACACCCCATCAATTTCATTTATATGAATAATTTACAAATGTATAATTGTTATATGAATAAAAGAATGCGGAATTTATCTTTTTAAGAAATGACCTTACAGTTGAATCGGCGGGGGCTTTAAACCTTGGCGAGAGAAGATTTAATACCTTTTGACCACACCTGACGTTTCCTATGTTCTTACCAAAACCAAGCCATATCCGGAGGCAACCTATGACGAAAGAATGATGGAGGCCCGTGATTGTCTCGGATCCGAAAATGTTGATTTCATATGTTGTGGTCATATCTTAATTAAATGCTATGTCTTATTCATTGTTTGATGTTTACCAAACATCGCCACCGGCACCATGAAATGCTCTTGAGCAGAAGTACTTCGTGAAAGAAACTACAAATAAGAAATTTATTGTTTCGAAACTTCACACTTATAAATTATGGATCAAATGCATGAACTTGAGCACATTCTAAGCATGTCAAGTTGCCATCTAGAATTAACAAACTCTCTCCCTCATGGGAAGGTGTTAAGAAAAATCTAAAACACTAAGAAGAATTTGGAAGCATCTCCTCATTCAAGAACAATATTGTGTAGAAATAAAATCCAACAAATATGCTTCTAAAGTTCAACTTGTTGAGAAAAAGGTAGAATCCTCCAAATTTAGTAACAAGAGCTTGACATATGAAATCATCATTCTTAAATTTGAGACCTTCATGAGACGCGACCAACGTCTCTTCTTCAATTTCTTTGGAGTTCGGAGTATGATTTAGTAAGGACATATGAGATGGTGAGATTTGCCAATAAAAATTGCATCGTCTTTTGTCATCGTTTGAAAGTTGAAACTCTCTCCTTCAAACCTTTCCAACTTTAACAATATCCATTGACATTTGCATCAAATTCTTGGGCGCCATCTTAAAAGGAAATTGGTATAAGATTGTTCTTTTTTGGGGTTTTAGAAATGTGTGAAAAGGTAAAAGAAGATGCAATAATTAACACCACAACTTATTGTTTTGAAGCGAGTACACTCAATTGTTTTGCTTTGGGTTATTGGCAAATCTTTAACACCCTAAGCTTAGATATATTTATTATTTAATTAATAATAATTTAAATTTTTTTAAATATTCTAGAATTTTCTTGTTAATAAGTTAGAAACTTCAGGGTCAAAGCTGTTAAAAAGAAAGAGAAATAGTACAGAGACTGATAGTGTAATTAACCCACTTTGCTCATACCAACTGAAGATTTACAAGTGTTTATATCAAATTAATGTATGATTAACCCACTTTTATAGTGTAATTAACCCACTTTTATAGCTTAAAGTGTAGTTTAATTGTGTAAACATTAGAATTAGTGTGAGAATCAATGTTTTAGTTTGATTAAACAACTACATAAGTTGTTTATAATGTTGAAAAAAACTAAATGATGCAAAAATCGTGAATTGGGACCAAATGAGTGAAAACAATTGTTGTTCGAGGTGAACATCACACAGTCGGTGTAGGCATAGAGAGTCTGTGTAGCCGAGGTTGTGTAGGGCAACACGGCCCATGTAGAGATACACGGCCCCTGTAGGCTCCCAGGCTTACAGAGGCAGTGTAATTGACTTTGGTCGTGTAGAGGTAGGGCTACATGGCTCGTGGAGGTGACTACACCGCCGTGTAGGCCATTTTCAGCAGAATTGTTTAAATTTGTAACGTATGAATGCAATGTGGTATTGTTTAGATCCATCATGTTACAGTATGTGCTCTTTGAGCATTCAGAGATAACTTGGAACCAAGTACAGGGTTAGGGACCCAATATTCATTATTGGATCTTACAGAGCTTTTATGTGCTGGATCGTTCATGCTTACCAGTACAGTTTAGTTGATAGAGTATGCTCACTAAGCAAAAACTTACGAGTTTATTATGTTATTTCAGGTACTTTTATGTGGGAAAAGTAAAAATTTTAGATTTAAATTGAGAATTTGGAATGTATTTGGGAGGGGGAAAAATAAAGATGGGAAAAGTAACAAATTTGGAGAGAGAAGAAATTTTTTACCTTTATACATTATAGAAAAACTAGTGAAGTATCAGTGTAATGCGGCGAAGACAATTAAATATACAGATGATGGTGAATACTTGTAGTAACAAGGACGGATGAGGCAATAATGCTTGCGAATAAGTAGTGTTATTCATCAAATTTATGTTATATGCACGTTTTTATTTAATGTGTGGTAATATTGTTTATACACTTTTACATATAAACAATATGAGATAGTGCAAATAATACTAATACTATATGTTGAACTTGAAGATCATATGTACAATCTAAAAACTTATACAGTTTTTATTTTAGCCAAGAATATAATATTAGTGTAGACACTAAAAAAATGATATGTATGTTCCTATAGAAAAATAAATTATAATTTGTTGCAATCAAGACATGTATTTGTTAAAGGAGAGAAAGAGGGGGAAAGTTTAATGAATTGATTGATGTGATTAATGTGAATAAAATTAACGGTGAAGATTTAATTTTAATTAAAAAATTAAGAACTCTTAAATTTTAAAGGAGAAAGAGTGTTGGTTTACTTAATTTAGTAGTATAGATATTTAACTGTTTTAATATTATATCTAAATTGAATTTTAAATATTAGTATAATAAAATCTAATTATAATTTTTAGGGAGGAAAACTAAATAAAAGTAGATAAATATATTTATATAATTACATACTATTTGAATTCTTATATTATTAGGAATTTAACCTGTTGAGTTTGACTTAATATTTAACTATTATTAAAACAATTTTAATACATATAACGATATAACTGAATTTGATTTAAGTATTTAGTATTTAATTAGATATTTTTGTTAATTTTAGTTGTAAGTACATACATCAATTAAATCTTAACATTTTATTTAGTTAAAATTAGATTTTAAGTTATTATTTAGTCAAAATTAAATTACAATCATTCATTTTGGTCAAAAACTGAAAATTGAATGATTAACTCAATGTTGATTATAATTCAGTTACTTAAGCTAGGTATGATCTTGAATGATATACATCAAGTATCCAGTTTCATTTAAGTGTAATAAAACTTTATAAATAAACGTCTTATAAAACTGAACGTAGTATGACCTACATATATACTATCTTAAGATGTTATCATCATTATACGATCCTAATGAATAATTCTCCTACAAAATGTAATGTAATATGACTTGTATATTAACTGTCCTATAAGCTAATGTCACATAACCTACATATTAGGTGTCTGGTTATATTAAATCATCATAAGATCCGTAACAAATGAAAGTCCTATAAACTAAACACAATAGCACTAACATATCACTTGTCATATTAGGTTATATCATAATAAGACTCAAAAGTTAAATCGTATTAGATATTTATTTATGACAATGCTTGCAAGGTTAACTATATATGAAAAGTCTCTCTTTATTTAATACACTATGTTAGAAACCCGTGTATTATACGGGTTGATATAAACGAAAAGATTATAAAGAAAATTATAAGGAATATACAAACATCAAACTTTTGAGATTTGACCTAAATAAGAAATAAAGCGAGGGTTAAAATAAAAAAATTTAATATCACATGATACTATATTCTGTTTAGAAACGAACACGATAATTGATTATAACCAGAGCCGTGATCGTTTCTCATCTTTAAAGAGGATGATTTCTTTCTTTTTTTTTTTTTTTTTTGAACAAAGAGAGGATGATTTCATTAAGCGAATTTGATGGTTTGGTGAGAAATTAACTGAATCAAGGGAAAGTAATTTGTTACCATAAAAGATGGAGGAGAGAGAAGCGGGAAAACCATAATACTATACATTTAGAAGATGCCACGTGGATTTAGAGGCTCTAGAAATATGCCATGTGGCAAAATAGTTAGTCTTTTATTAGAGAAGTAAGATTGTATAAACTTGCATATAAGTTCAACTAAATTTTTTATACATATAAATATTCATGTACACAACTAAATTACACACACACATATAATTCAAGTTCGGGGACTCAAGGAGTATCCCTATATTCTAATTTTTAAAGTTTAGGAAATTCACGTGCTCATTCCTGATCCGTCAAACCGAGTTTGGGTATCAGGTATGAGTTTTTAACTTTATTTATTGTCATCACTAATAATAGACCTTTATAATGTGTAATAAAAGTTTGGTAAGATTTATACATGAAAGATCTATATGAAATTTCTTTTCAAAAAATGAGTAGGTACGAAACTCGACCGAAGTCTGTTTTTTTTTTTGTCCAAAAACACAATCCGAATTTTATTCTCCAAGAATGGGTCGACATAAAACACAACCGAACTGAACATGAAATTAAGTGACACGAACCGAACTAGATACGAAACTAAATTGGTTCGACACGAAAATAGGTGACACGAAAATGATACGACTCCTATAACATGAAAACAAAAAAGCTTGTAAGAGTGAAGGACCTCCTTAGATATTTTCCATTACAAGAATAACTATTTTATGAGTATAATGTTATCAAGGAAACTCCTAGGACCACTATCTATACATCTGGGATGAGATATCATATACTAAACACTAACATTGGTAGCAACCCTCACTCCTCACCATACTCACGATATAGTCATGTCAGTTTTTTCACTTCGTCCGTCACTTAGTCCCGTAATAATTATTACCATCCTTGCTACCTATTCAAATTCTTAGAGAGTCCGGCCCCACTCATTATCACGAAGATGTGGTTTTTACCACCCGCGACATGGACAAAACTCTTGAACACGTGGTGGTCCACCACCATCTACGCCAAATTCTGTTCCATTTCCTATATTACTATCTTATTCTTATAATATTATTAAAAGAAAAGGATGATGACATCATCATCCTTATTAAAAGAAAACAATGATGACATCATCATCTATAATTATAGCAAACTTTTATCAATTACAACCTTATATTTTACAAATTTTTTTAATATCCCCCTGATAATTATCCCTTAATTATAACAATTATCAATTACAACCTTCTATTTCACAAATTTTCTTAATAACCTCCTATAATTACCGATAACAACCTCCTATATTTAATATATTTACTTTTCTTATATCAAGGGTGATTAGTTAAAAATCGAAAATAATTTTAGATACTAAAGTTTTTAAATTTTCAAACTTTCCATATTTCTAGGTGATTAGTTTTGATAAACATATAATATATAAAACAATATATGTTAATTATCTTACAAGATATGTGTAAATAGTAACATTAAGTTAGAAACTTTCTAATGCCATTATCTATTAGTTAAAAATATGTTTATTTTAAAAACAACTAAAAATGTTTAAATTCACCACAACATGAATTGAAATATTAGTAGCTCATTATTTTATTTTTTTAATTACTTTTCAAATATAGATGTTTATTAACGGGAAGATCGTAACTATTATAGACATTTATATCTTAAATCTATAAACATTACTGCATTTCGACATCACACATGTTGCTATGATTCTTCTTCATTTTGATAGTTATCAGTTACGGAGAATTAACAATCCTCTTTATCATCTTCAAAGAGACCTTTATTGGAACAATATTCAACTCCTAGGAAGAAATCATGATTAAGAAATTCTAGAGAAAACAATTATGTTTAAAATACGTTTTATATTACAATGTATGTTTTGCAATTGTATTTTATATACATATTAATGTGAGTACTCTTAAAAACCTAAAAAAATTAAAACCGACTTTAATCATTCCCCGTGTTTATACACGAGGTGTTAAGCTAGTAATCTAATATACTTTAACTAGTTTAATACCCCGTGTTTATACACGGGGATTGTTGATGTGAATTTTAAACATTTATGGTGTTAAATCTTGAATGTATAATAAATTCATATATCGATAACAAATCAACAAAAATTCATGAAAATCAGAATATGATGAAGTAAGAAAACCGACTTACAATTTTACACCGATAGTTGTTAGATTTTAGGAAATAAACAGAGTTGATTAGTGAGTAAAAATTCCAAGAATAACTTGAAATATGTGATTTTGATTGGTAAAAAATATTCTAAAAATAATTTAACGATCACATCATGCCTTTCTAATTTTTTTTTGAAATCATTTTTGAAATAGGGGATTTTCATTAATGTCTTTTAATATATAACGGGTTGGTCTAAAAATTGATAAAAACTAATTATTAGCGAAAGAAATAAGACTTTTACAAAATGGTGACAAACAACGTCAAAACCTAAACCAGCGGTTGAAGCATCGACGTAATGAATGGAAAACGTGATATTAATATACGAAACGTTATTGTATTTTTTATACAAATCATCAATCATTATTGTTACAAGTAGAAGCAATATGGTCAAACATTTATTGGTGATAATTTATAAATACTTTGAACTTATTATAATATATTTTAAATGATAAAGTTAATAATTTAGTTAATATAATATTTTAAAATATTTAATTACACAAATAAGATTTAATTAACTAACAACAATAAATCAATTAGTGATGATATTTATCCAATTAATAGATTTAATATACGATTGTTTAGTTATTTAATTGTTTATAATTTATTGATATTTATTATTGATTTAATTAAGGGTTATCTTTATCTAATTCATATTAGTTTGACTTTAAAAAGTCAAAATCAAAAATTTTGAATCAAAGAAATTAACGGCTAAGATTAAATCATTATTAAATGAAGGGTCTAAATCATCTAATAATTTTTTTTAAGTTAGTCTTTTATATATATTAGAAGATATATATATATATATATATATATATATATATATATATATATATATATATATATATATATATATTGTTACTATTTATTATTATTATTATTATATTATTATTATTATTATTACTATTTTAAATGCCCGTGTAACACACGGGATGATTTATAAAAAGTAATAAATATTAAACACTAATAAACGATATTAAATACATAGAAAAGACGAAAAAATATGGTAAAAATGACAACATACAACGTCAATGCCAAAATGGCATAACCAGCGATAAGTAAGTCCAATTTATAATATTATATTATTAAATAATAAAATTAATTATTTAGATAGATAAATATAATTAATTTAAATCTAAACTTATTTCTAATTTTAATATCGTATATATCTAACTTTTTAAAATTAATTCAATTCATAGATAAATATAACTAATTCAAATTTAAACTAATATCTAAACTTAAAACTTTAATAACCGTAGGCTTAATTTATCTAAATTATTCAATTATTCTAAATATATAATAATCATATCATTAGTCTATTTTTTAATATATATTAAGAAAAGATATAATTTTTATATTTTTCATTGATATAATTAAGGGTTATCTTTATCTAATTCACATTAGTTTGACTTTAAAAAGTCAAAATCAAAATTTTAGAATTAAAAAAATTAATAGCTACGATTAATTCTTTTATTAAATGAAAGGTCCAGATTATCTAATAACTTTTTTCAAATTAGTCTTTTATATATATTAGAAGATGATCAAACTACGTGATTTTCGATGATATTACATTTAGAACGATATATCAACTTTGTTCCACCAACTCTTTATGTACCATACGACATACGTCTATTATACACAAGTTCTAGATTGACATTCGTGTAAGTGTGTTCTTACCTACTTTCTTCGATCCTAATACACAATTCTCTACGTACGTATACCAATTAAACAAGCGAAAATAAATTTTCTTTCAACGCCTAATTTTTTTCTACAGAAAAAGCACCCCCCATTTTTCAAATTCACTCATAACTCATCCCTATAAATACCATATTTCATTAGTTAATCATATCCCATCCATTCAACCATCAAATACCTTCATTTCCACTCTTAAAGAACCATGACCACCTTAACCAAAATCTTAATAACCCTCACCATTTTCATGGCTTTAGCCATAACTCTTTCTTCTACACCAACCCAAGAAACCCCGTCTGATATCGAAGGCAATGAAGATGATATCACAGTGTCTGATTCACCATCATGGGTTGGCAGGTTCTTGGCACAACAACCCACGGGTTTAATGAAATGCAACAAAAACCCTAGACTTTGCCGGGCCAAGGGCAGCCCAGGACCCGACTGTTGTAATAAGAAATGTGTTAATGTGAGGACTGATAAACAAAATTGCGGTCTTTGTGGGAGGAAATGCAAGCATGTTGAGATTTGTTGCAGAGGATCATGTGTTAACCCAATGGTGAACAAGCGTCATTGTGGGGGATGCAACTATGTATGCGAGAGAGGGGATTCTTGTGTGCATGGGATGTGCAATTATGCTTAAAAAAAGGATTTAAAATACCTGCATTGGTGTATAAAAATAGATCAAAAATGTGTATTTATTTATCATCATGATGTTAAATGTTAAAATGATTGCAAAGCTAGGTAGCCAAGCATGAAACTAGCTTATGCATGTATTTTAGTTAATTAAGATTATTTGGATTGTAACAATTAATGAAAATAATAAATTCTTACTATTTAGTTATTAAAAATAAGATTATTGTACTAACTCAAAAGGTTAAGATAACATATGTTGTAGTTGTAGATTACTAATTCTCATGACTTTTTATCAGCAGAAACTAAACAAGATTAATCTTATGATTTTCTTATAAGAGACAAGGACGAGGATTAGAAAATTATTAACCTATAATTTTCTAATTTTCTAAACGGTGAGTTAACCTTCTTTAATTAAGAGAATTCTTTTGAAATGATGGGTTATTAATGTATTAGTGAAAAATAAATCTAAAAATAGATAATGACATTACAAACAATTTCTTTTAATTATAATATTAGATATCGGATATTAGATTGAAACGTTTAGTTGTACCAAATGTGTCCTATATGAGCTGAACATGTTTTTGTAATATATGCTTGTTTAGTTGTACTAATATGTGTCCTATATGAGCTGAACATGTTTTTGTAATTCTGAGTTTGGTTTGTTAATATTAAAAACAATTCCCTTGCTGTTTAAAAAGAAAAAGAAAAAGATTGAAACGTTTAAGATTCACAAATTTATTTTTTTTCTTATCTTTTTTTTAATTGGTTTTAACATTTATCTTAAAAAGAATGGGTTTAATAACTTAGTATAAAGATACTCATATAAAACATCTGGAAAAAAAAAATAGTTTTGGGCTTTGTGTGTTTGAGAACTAAACAGGCATAACAAATATTTGATTATTTGCTTCTTATATTACAAACATACGTAAAATTTATTAAGTTGTTCATACTTGTAAATACGTATATAAGATGATTGAATGTTTAAGCGTGAACATCCTTACAATGTTCTTACTTATAAGTATAGAAAATATGTTCTGTTTATAAATTAATAAAAAAAGGCTACATACATAAAATTACATTAATTAAAATATAGCAAGTTTATTTACCAAACTTATGTATAAATAATCGTGTCCATCTAATGGTCAATTTTAGTAACCACCTAGTTGACAAGTCATGCACATATGGATGATTATTGTCTTCAAGATATCTAAGATATTTATATAAAATTCTTCTAATTCCACCTCTCATTTACATAGAAGGTCAATTTATAAATTTCCTCGTAGATTCAAACAATATGTTAGCCACTTTATTATTACCTTTTTTTTCTCGTGCTTCTTCTACTTTTGCTAGATGAAGTTTATATCCTCAATTGTGATTGATTGTTGAGAAGAAGAAAAGAACTAATAAATATTCCGATTTAGACATGAATCACATTCATTGACTTCAAAAGAATCACAAACCTTAATTAGAAAGCTTAATCACAGAGATCTGAAGCTGATGTCGAATTCACATTCATCGATTTGAAAAGGAATCCCAAACCGAATGGAAAATGAACAAGAATAACCACCAATTTGGGAATGATATTTAAACCTGATCGAGCAAAAGACTCTCAAACCTAACCTATAAATTTATATGAACAAGTCGAGTAGTTTGAAAATTAAAAAATTCGAGTAGCAAAGAACCCTAAAAAAACCTATGATTCGAGCAGGCAAATTGATACATGAATTCAATTATAATCTACTCTGACAGATCGATGATAGATTATGTTGATTATCAATTAGTATGGATAGATTATTCATCGACTTTTCCCTAAATATCGATTAGAAATTAAAAACAAAAATAGTAAAGTGAGGGTTTAGTTATTACATAAGTAACTAAAATGTTTCAAGTTCATAAGTTGATATACATATGTTTACATAAAGTTTAAGGAAAAGAAAAACAAAAAAGAAAAAAAGATGAATTGCATAAGATGGAACATATATACATCTTCATTATCATTTTTCTTGCAAAACACAAAAAAGATAAAAGATAAATCGCATATAATGGAACATTTTTCAAAAGTTAATTGTAGGTTTAGGTATAATATAAAGCTGCTTGCACACAATTTTAATTTTAATAAAATTTGTTGTATTTTCACGTAATTTGCACTTTTAAAAAAGTGTGAGTTATTTATTATAAACTTATTTTACTTTACTAATTCTATAATTTGATTTTATATTAGCGACATAATTAAACAATATTAATGTAATATATATACATGCAAAAATTGGATTTTATTTGAGAGCTTGCAAAAAAGTTTATAACTTTTATCAACAATTGAGATGTAAAACGACAATCATATATCTAAACCTTATGGTGTATTTAGTCGATTTTTAAGTTTATATGTGAAAAAAAAACTAAATTTATATTTACGTAATACTTTGATACTTTAATACTTTGATGATCTATATATATATATATATATATATATAATCAGGATCAAATAAAAAGAGAATTAGGATAAAAAGGGTAAGGAGGAATATAGAGGTGACACGTGACAAAACTGACAGAAAGGTAAAATAGGTAATTCTTAAATATATCTTTCTCCCACGTTCTTTTCACGTTTCATATTAACTATTTCCCTCATTTAGTTTAAAACCCTAGATAACAGAGAATTACAGCCGCCACCATCGAAGCCTCCACCCTGGTGAAGCCATCACCGTATCGCCTCCGGTGGAGCGACCCCCGTTGGTGATGTCGCGACCCTGCCGCCGATGGTATGTGCATCTGAACCAGTGTTGACCGTCTTCCATCCGAACCAGCGTCGAATGTCTTCCATCCGAACCAGCGTCGACTCTGGAACACTCGATTTAGTGGCGTCGGCGTCGCTGTCGCCGTATACCGCTGTGAAGTGGCCACCGTTTATGCATCCGCCACCGCCCTGTGAAGTGCATCCTTCCGCCGCCCTGTGAAGTCGCAAACCCTAATCGTGTTTTTCACCACAACCACGACAGAATCATCTCGAAAACTTAGACAGACCACTGGCGCTGCTCCATTACCGCATCTGCATCACCACCGCGTCTGCACCACCACCGCCGGTGCACCACAATCGCCCTTTTGAGATCGGATTTGTGCATCTGATACACATGCTATGCATCAAAATAGCTGTACTTTATGCATCATTTGTAGTATGTGAATCAAAGGTAGTATGTGAATCAAAGGTATTCTGTGAATCAAGTTTATATGTGCTGAGGTTTCAATTTTGTGATATAAATAAGCATATGAAGAACAAATCTATTGCAGATTGAAGGTTTCGATTATAAATGGTTGGTTTTAACAGTGCATCATTACTTTCAGATTCGTGCATCCGGGTTTTTTTGGTTGTACATCAAGATTTTTGGGTTTTGTGTTGGTTTTTAATTGTGCATCGGGGGGTTCTTTTTTTTTGGTTTTGATCGGAGTAGTAGATCGGAAAAGAAGAACAGGGTGGGGGGGGGGGGGGGGGGGAGGGGATTAAGAAAAAGTCGGTTATGTGCAGGTGAAGTAACTACCCACGTTTTTTTTACTTTTACTAATATACCCTTTTGTATTTTATTTAATTCCTGTTTTTTTGTTTTCTTTTTGACTTTTTAATCTTGACTTTCAATTGATCTAAGGGTCAGGATTTCTCCTTACTCTTTGTAGAATAATTTTCTTTTTACTGGATCCTCTCCCTATATATATATATATATATATATATATGAAAAAGTTCATGCAAGAACCATTTTTAGTGCGAGAACCACGAGAATCAATCTGAGCCGTCCAATTCCCCCTCCTTCAATGTCATTGCACACCCATGAATTCCTCACATACACCCTGCCACACTTGATTCCCCACGCTCTACATCCGTTTAACTTCCCATATCCAAGGAACGGCTGAGATTGGTTCTCGTGGTTCTCGCACTAACAACGATTCTCGCATGAACCTTCCCTATATATATATATATATATATATATATATATATATATATATATATATATATATATATATATTAGTGTTTTAAAATAGAATAGATATTTAGGTAAAAATAAGAGACTTAATTCTGGTCTTTTATTTAATTTGATTGGGTTATTAACATTTAACCTATTTTATTAATTATTGAACCATGAATTACGACCATTCAATCTAATAAAACAACAAATGACTAGGGTTTATGTGAAAAACAATTATTTGCGAAAAATGCGAGAAGGAATTTAGTCACTTATTTATTTTTTGATCTAATGGCCTAAATTAATTATGTTTTTTTATTTTTCTAAATTAAAAAGGATATAATGATAAAACAAAATTTTCTCTCTAAAATCTATTAATTAAAAAGGGTATAATGACCAAATTTTTCTATATTACCAATTTTTTCAAGTTTTTTTTGTTTTCATAATAAGTTAAGTTTAAGAAAACGACATTGTTTGTTAATAAATTTCATTATCAGTTAATTTTATCATAATCTGATTGTCATATTTTTAAAATGTCCGTAAAATATATTCACTACTGAACACTTTGTTATAATCTTTCGATATCTTTATTCACTAGTAAATACAAATATATAAATTCAGAATATATAATTCAAAAATCTATAGAACAATGAAAAATGGCTAATACTACGCTCAAATAATCTAATCCACCAACCAAAATAATCTCACATACATACATATTTCCCCGCTCATATCAACAAAGTTTTCAAGATTTTTCATATCCTTGTTTTAGAAACTAAGATTTTTTTTCTTGTTTAATTGTCTTTTGAAATATATTTTAAAAATCAACAATAAGTTAATGAAAAAGCCATAACTAAATGAAAACGAAATAAAACCGGATACATTAACAAAGACTATTCATCATAGTAACATCATGCGAGTACCATGCTCGTATATATAAATTTAAAAGAATTTGTGTAAAAGTAACAAATTGACCACCATGTGTTACCCCCTCCCCCCAAACACAATAAAAATAAGGGTTTAGGCCACTAATCAGTATCTATTTTTTTTTATAAAAGTGTTGATGTAGGTAATGTCATTTTTTATTACATAAATAGGTAATTTACTTTGTGTTGGACTTTTAAATTAAGGATTTTAATTTCTCAATTTGAGTTTTCGCTTTAACCGGAGTTTCCACCATTGGATCACTATCAAATTTTGATGAATTGAGTGGAATTCCTTCATAGAGGTGATGTTGGAGCCTGTTCGACATTGTGTCGGCCGTCGTTGCAGGATTTAAAGAGAGTTGTGTTGTTGCAATTTTCTTTAAAACCAACAATGACGATGGTTGGAAGGCTGACTAGACTCCATTATCACCACCAGGAATAAATTAATGTCAGGACACCAAGGTTTAGTATTGCTCCAATAGTGAAGATAATCGAAACATTTAGATCCTTACTTATTTTAACAATTTAACATAAAATAAAATACTTATTTAAATAATAAAAAATTATTACCTACATCAACACTATTATTTTAAAGTATGATGCTACATGAACCCTAAAAATAAATTAGTTAATAGTTAATTACTCAATATTTTTTATTCCAAAAGCCTGCGAATTTTGCGAAAGATCGATATCAAGTCAATCTTTAAAGTCAGCGACAAATGTATTTGACTAAAACAGTTTTCCAAAAGTCAAAATCGTGCACTCACGTCTCCACAGACATCGCAAATCAAAATCGTGTGTCCCACATTGAACTAGCCTTATTTACATGTAACTACCTCATATTTGTATATACTTGACATCCAGTACGATATTTGAACAAAAATATCATGGTCTGACTTCACACTTCACGACATTTTAACATGAAAATAAAGATGGGTGCAAAATGTCAAAAGTGACAATAATGAGGGTGAAAAATGTAGTTATCCACTCTTATAAATCTTGATGATCTTCAAGGGTTTGTTTCAACTCATTCTACAAGAGTACTCATGGCCTCACTCTTCTTCATTCTAACTATCCTATGTTTTCAAGCTTCAGTCTCTCATGCAGGCTACTACAATGCACCTAAATCAATCAGCACCTACATTCCAAGACCCGCTTCAAAGGTCGTAAACGCGATAGATGCATGTCGGCGTAAAACCTCGAATTGGGCTACTAATCGCCGTGCTTTAGCCGATTGTTGCATTGGATTTGGTAAAGGAACTATAGGAGGAAAGAATGGCGCAACCTATGTGGTTACGGACCCCATGGACGACCCGATAAACCCTAAACCGGGCACCCTTCGATATGGCGTGATTCAAACGAGACCATTGTGGATCATATTTGCTAAGGATATGGTGATAAGACTCAAGAATGAGCTCATTATGAATAGTTATAAGACAATTGATGGAAGAGGAAGGAAAGTGGAAATTGCATATGGGCCTTGTATAACTTTACAAAGAGTGCAACATGTGATTATTCATGGGATTAGCATCCATGATTGTAAGCCCGGGAAACCTGGGCTTGTGAGAAGTAGCCCGACCCATCTGGGCCGCCGTTTGGGCTCAGATGGGGATGCTATTGTTATATTCACATCATCATTCATTTGGATCGACCATTGTTTCTTGGCTCGATCGGCTGATGGGCTCATAGATGTCATCCATGCTTCGACTTCGATTACAATCTCCAATAACTTCTTTTCACAACATGATAAGGTATGTATATATAAATACAAATCTAATATAGCTACATATATAACATGTGCATGCAGTTTCTCATTCAGAAGTATCAAATGATGCAGGTTATGTTATTTGGGCACAGTGACAAAAATATGGAAGATAAAATCATGAAAGTAACTGTGGTTTATAACCATTTTGGCCCTGGTCTAGTACAAAGAATGCCAAGGTATGTATATATGTTGAATGTATAGGTTTTCATATATAACCACATTTTTAAGAGCTAGCTAGGGTTAAGAAGTAACTAGTTTTACAAATATAAGGTAGTTAGTTTTAAAGAAACTATTTTATCCAATATGTAATTGATCATCTAGTAGTTATTGAGTATTCTTCCACATGAGACGAACTAGTGTAACTTGGTAATGTACTTAATAAGAATTAAGAACCTTGGTTACTTCACTCATAATAAATTGATTTTGTTTTGAAATCACACAAACTTACACATACTGAACTTTCTTTTTTAGTGATTAATTATCATTAATTTAGATTCTTATCGATCATTGAAGAAATCAAATCAAAAGTATAAGATATTTTTACGTCTTAACCGGCGATATTCTATGAGATCTGAGAGTATGATAAAGTAAGAAAAGCATTTCAATAGTTAGATAGAAGTTACAATACTAGCTCTTAATCCCTTAATTTAATTGGCAAAAGATTTACATTAAAACAATTTATCTTATATATAATATCAAAAATACTTGATTTGTTATCTTTTCTTACATGCATATATAACTGATAATAATTAATATACAATCAAAATTTCAGGGTGAGACTAGGTTATGCACATGTTGCCAACAATAGATATGATGAATGGAATATGTATGCAGTTGGGGGAAGCGCAAATCCAACAATATATAGTGAAGGAAACTACTATATGGCTTCCAAAAATCCAACCACCAAAGAGGTACACATATTATTCTTCAAAAACTAACATACATTAATATTCTTTATAAAACTAACATAAAAGTTTAATTACACTGTAAATATAGGTGACTAAGAGGGAGGTTAACAAAGGATGGAAGAATTGGAAATGGCGGTCGTCAAGAGACGTGTTCTTGGATGGTGCGTATTTCATTCCGTCGGGATGGGGAAGCTGCAATCCTGGTTACACAAGAGCACAATCTTTCCCAGTTGCTGATGGATATCAAGTTCCTTCTCTTACTGCAAATGCTGGACCATTGCGTTGCACAATTAACCGAGCTTGTTAGTTTGAATCTTAATTCGAGCGGTTTTTCTAGTTTGTATATTCGTTTCTCATGATCAAGGGCGACAAGTGTTCTTGAAAATTAAGTTGTGAACCTAGGCCCCTTTGGTTGCTTCAAAACTGAAATCATATCAGTTTTTGTATTTCTATGTGACAAAATGTCAACTAATTAATGGAGTTTTTTGTTTTGCTCCGGTATAGAATTTTATATAAAAGTAATCTAATTTTCAAGAGTTAATATCCTCTCATGTTTAAATCAAACATGATTAGTCATGTTTGACCTGACATAAGATGATCCTAATTCATTTTTCAAATACTCTTGAAAGTAATATAAGTCTCTCCAAATTATTAAAAGTATAGTATTCGATATCCCGAATTTGAAAGAGATTTTGGAACCTTACATCCCGAATTTCAGGTGGGACACAAACTTCCATTCCATAGCTTTCTTGTTTGTCCTATGCAAAGACAATTCGGGATCCAAAATCTCAAATTTAGACCAGGTATATGTTAGGTAATATCTTACATAGGACGTAAAATATCTTTCTAATGTGCTTAATAAGGGATTAAGGGTCCTAAACTATTTATCTTATAACCAATTGATTTTGAGTTGAAACCTTACAAACTTACAGTACATTTAGAAAATTGACCAATAACACATAGTTCATGGGTGCAAAATTAAAGAATCTTTGTTTAGCACGTGAGGCAAAAAATTGTACCAACTTTGCTTCTTGGACCCATAACCAACCTCGCATTATATATTCACCAACTTTGTTATTTTTCTTTCTTGAACTCACAAACAAGCTCCACATCAAACACAACAATACGTAGAATACTAGAATGAATGATTTGTCTCTAGAAGTTAGAGCTCACATGCATTATCTGGTATTTAAAAACACGTGAAAGCTATCCAGACGCTGGTCATATCATAAAAGTGTAAGTTTGTGAGGTTTCAACTCAAAACCAATTGGTTATGAGAGGAGTAGCTCATGACCCTTATAAAACTCCTTAAAAAGTCACTCTTTGTCCAATGTGGGACATTACTCAATATGCCCCCTCACGTGTGGCGTTCTTTTTCTTTATCGCGCCTAACACGTGGATACTTATGGGTTACGTAGAGTTCATGTGGCATTTGACCAACCACAAAGAACCTTGCTCTAATACCATGTAAGTTTGTGGGGTTCCAACTCAAAACCAATTAGTTATGAGAGGAGTAGCCCATGACCCTTATAAAGATCATTACAAAATCACTCTTTGTCCAATGTGAGACATTACTCAACAAAAAGTGGGTGCATGTGTGGAAAATGCCCCCGAATTGAAATTAAATTCTTATGAAGTTAGAAGACGACTTTCCTGCTTTGGGTTTGTTGGAAGAGCTCTAGTCGTACATGGCGGTGAGTACTCGGTGCACCTTAATAGCTAGGCTTCACCACGACGGGGTTAGTCTTGAGAAACTTTCAAAACGGGTATTTGAAATCATGTATTTGATAGAGTTGGAACCACTGCTTAATAAAGATCAGCCTGATATCCCTCCATAACCTCATAAGAAGATGATCGCCCATCTGGTACGATAGCCTCACTCCCTCTCCCCTCGATCTATTTACCGACTGAACGCAATGGCCCTTACCCTTACGATAGGCGAATGATTCTACAATTGCAAGCACATGAACTTGCTCTCATAGACAGACTACGGGCTAGAGGGAAGCTTTGTCGGAAAAACAATTTGCGACGGCTTTGCGAGGGGTAAATTTTGCGTTGGATTCGTGTCGGTCAATTTGCGTCGAATTTGCACCCACCATGACTTTGTGACGCTAACTAGTTTTGGGAAGGTTTTGCGGCGGATATTAGTTGCTGCAATTTTGGGACAAACATAAATTGCGACAATTTGCATTGGATAGCAGTTGCGACGTTTTTAGGTAACGCCGTGGTTTTGAAAATTCACAACTTATTATTTCTTTTAAAAACATCGCAGCGGAAATCATTTATTAACATCATTAAATGCTAAATCATTAAATGCTAAATGGTAAAACCGTTAAGCCAACATAATTAAGAAACTACTACGCTACCACGTAGTCAAACCATCTTTAACAAAGTTTAACAATCATTTAGAATGTCGACCATAATTTGATGAATAGAAAATAAATGATACATCATATAAACTTTGATATCCCATAGTGCCCACTCTCACAATGCCACACTCCCCTATACTAGCTCCCCGAGTACGACAAACATTTCAAGATAACAGGTGACAGTTTATGCATCGTGTGTCAGCAGTAGGTACTAGAAATTCACACTTTAAAACATTCATAACAGGGATTAGGGTTTAGTAATATAAATTCCCAACCCGTGATTTGACTCACCCACATAACATCATAAAATCGTTACATGGTCAAGTAACATCATTTAACATAAGTTAGGTATGTCATAAGGCATCATTACCATCATAAAACATCGTTATCATATTATGCATCATTTCATCTCTAATCATTGTTAGTCATTACATATTCATTGTTCTTAGTTGGGGTATATTGTCATCCATTGTTTATTGTTTCTACCCCAAATACCATATGGCTGCCCGACAACCAGTAGGTCCAAAGGTTCATCCGCACCGGTACCACATGTGTGCCCGATAACCACGAATTTCCGAAGTCCGTCCGCACCGGAATAGGTTTACTAAGCATGCACAAAAAGGACTTTGAAAAATAATATTATATTCATAAAGTTAGTGGGTGAAAAGTAAACTTACTTTAATGTAACACCGCGATTTTCGAAACCAGATTTTTCTTTTTTTTAAATTAGTAATTCAAGAATCCTAACTGCGTGGATCCGTTTGTAAACTAAACTTAAACCAAACCTGTTTTTCAAAAGTTACATAAACAGTGGAATATTTAAAAGTGGCTATAATTACAAGCAAAATTAGCCACGATACTAAAAGGAACTGTTGGTGTTACTGAAATTGTCTACCGACCATCACAAACTAATATAATACATACAACATAAGTAGCAAAGACAAGTGTTCCTCCAAATGCATAATTAATAACCAGCAGGTACCCAAGCTCACGCGCCTAAGTATCACCTGTATCATGGGGAAAGTATCTGTTAGCTATTTAAAGCTAGTGAGCATAATATAGCATAATCAGTAATACAAACATATCACATATCACATATCAATTATCAGATAGTGCTATCCTAGCATCTCGCGATGAGTTGGCACAGCGAGAAGGAAGCATAATCTTGCAGGGTAGCTAACCCGGCTCAACGCTCCTAACTGGGGAAACCAAACACATCAACCGCGCGGGTGTGTGAGCGGGTAGCGGTCCACCATTGCGTTATCAGGCCAAAGCCTTCATGGGGTACAACAATAAGTCGATCCCCGTACTGCTCGAGGAACGCTGGGTTTGCAACCCCAGGTAGTTGACGGTTATCATCGACCCGCAGGTCTCAAAGCGTCCCAGCTCAAATGCTGGCCCCGTTCAAGGACTATAACCAGCCCCCATATCTCGGATCCGATCACAAACACATAATTGACCCATTCCGGGCCTCATAGCGCGCATATCATAACCATATAATATCCATGGTTCAATTCATACATGCTACTTGCATAATCATAATCATATCATAAATCATGATTCAATTGTTACGTGTGTCATGCATAAACATAGCATACATCAAGGTTAATTTCATTTCATGGAATTACTAACACATACCGATAACATGTAATAAGGTTATATTAATTCTTATATTATCCTATACTCACCTGAGAGGCTAGAGGCTACAGTAAACAGATATAATGATCGTCTCGATCGTCGGGGTCGTTCGATTCACCTATAAGATAATACTCATGTTTAGTCACTTCACACAAGTACAATAACTAATATAACTAATATGAATCCTCTAATAATGCCCTTAGACTATTTAGAACCTTAAACGAGCTTCCCTTACTTCAGTATACGAAAAAAATAGCAAAACTGTTGATGTTGCAGAAAAAAGGCCTTCTGCGGCCGTAGGGAAAATCCTCGGCGGCCGTAGGGAAAACCTTCTGCGGCCGTAGGAAGCTATTTGCAGACAGTGTTTGTTTTTCAGCCCTTGTTCAGTCCATTTTTCATCCCAAACTTAATTCCAGCATTCCAAATCAATTTCCAGCGATTTCATATCATCTAAGGCATCATAATGAATCCAAAAACATACATATAACAATCTCTAATCAAAGATTCAAGGTTTATGATCAAGTTCTTCAATTCTTGACCCATTTGGGAATTTTCATGGAACAAGCTCAAACTCAACATGATAATTCAAGAAAATGGTTTCTAATCACTTAGAAACTATATAAGAACATGGAACACTTGAACTTAATTGTTGATGGCTAATTTGGATTGAGCCATTTTTTACCTAAAGCTTAAAACTAAAATCAAGGAAGAAGATGAACTTACAAGGGAAGATTAATGAAGAAGATGATGAATAAAGATCAGATTGAAGCTTATTTTTTGATACTGGAGCTCAAACTTGATAACTCTCCCTTGATTATCCTTCACGATTTCAAGAACAGAAGATGAAGGTGTGTTAAGGTGTGTGTATGCGTATGTGTCTGTGTAGTTAAGAATAAGGAGAGATCGACTTTGATCTCTAATATTATCCACATGGGGTATTTTGTTCCCCCTTCTCAACTTACAACTTTAATATCCGTTTACCCGTTTCAACTAACGGGGATATTTCCGGAATCCCTATTCAAAACCGTTTACTAATATACTAATTTTATTCATTTTCTTAATTATTTTAATATCACCGTTTCTTATTCATTTTCATAATAATTTAATATTAACTTAATTAAATAAATTCTAATATCTATTATTAAATTCGAGATTCTAAAGCACCAAGAGTATATACGACTAGGCCCTTTTTGAGGATGTTACAAATCTACCCCCTTAAAAGGATTCCGTCCTCGGAATCTACTTTTCTTTAAACAAGTGGGGACATCAAACTTTAATGTCTTATGGGTCTTTAATGTCCAGTTTGACCCGAGGTTGTGGTTGTACTTTCCTAAGAGCAACAGGTTATTCTTCGTTCTTAACCGTTTAACCTTTGTGTCTAAGATCTCGATGTGTTTCAACATTAAGAAAACTTATTATAAAGAACTAAACAATTAGTTCTTTCACGAAAATTTAGAAGAAATGAAGGAGTAATTAGCACCGGACTCAACCAGAATAAGACATGGAGTTAACTAAGAATGTGCCAATTATAACATCACCTGCTGTCTTTTCCTCCTCAGTTGTCATCTGATAAGCTCTGCCATTCGCACAAGGTGCATTCTCCTTCTTTTGACCCGAAGATGACCCTCCGGTTCCTCCTGATCCCTGTCCCTGACCTGATCTGCATTCTAATGAGCGATGTCCAGGTTTGTAACATTTATAACAAACATTATCATTGAAGCGACACGTCTCGGTAGTATGCCCCTTCCGCCCACATTTGTGACATCGGGCTGTCTCCGGGGTACAGTGGCCAGTATGCTTAGAATGACATTGTGAACACCATGGAGCAGTTGATTGATTACACTCTTGACCTCCCTGTCGTTGCCATAATCCACCTCCCAAATCTTCTGACTCAGAAGATTGCTCAAATTTTCTTTTGGAACCTGCACCAGTGGATTCTTTCTTCTGTACTTGGTCACTTTCATATTGACGGGCCATTTCAAATGCAATATTTAAAGTTGGAGCACTCTGGACCGAAGCTCGGTAGTCTGGTGGTAAGGTTTTTGCAACCCGTTTAATCTTTGCCTTTTCATCAGGCAACAAGTGAGCCATAAACCTTGTTTTATCAGAAAACTGCTCTATCATATCTTCCACCGGTTTATCACCCTTTTCCAAACTCATATACTTCTCTTCCAGTGTATCCATCACTTGATCATAATAATACTTGCTACGAAGAATCTTCAGAAAATCTGTCCAAGTAAAGGCAACTCTCACCTCTGGAGGTGTAGATGAGATCACTGTGTTATACCATTCAATAGCATTGCCTCTTAGTTGTTTCCTAGAAAAATCTACCTTGTTAGACTCTTTACAGTTGCTGTTCTCAAATGCTAACTCCATCTCATGGATCTATTTCTCAGTTATACTAGGATCCCTGCTGCCCTTATAGGTAGGAAGTTGGAAAGATAAGAAAATTCTAAGATCGGGCGATTGCTCAGATTCTACAACCGGTTGCATGAGTATCCGTTCTTCGGACGCCTTTATACGAGCCTCTAACTGTCGGATATAAGCCTCTCTATCCTCGTGTTCAGCCATTCTATTCTATTAAGTGTTCTGGCCAAACAAAACATATATAATCATACTTATTATTATTATTATACTTCATTAGCATAATAAGCAATTAAACAATAGCATTTCAGAAATATAACACTCTTTCGCTCACCCCATGACCTCCCGAGGAACACTAAACAATGGTCGGGCCCGGGTTTGAGACTGAATACTATTACAAGTACCCAATTCACTCAAACCTAGGCTCTGATACCAACTTGTAACACCGCGATTTTTGAAACCAGATTTTTCTTTTTTTTAAATTAGTAATTCAAGAATCTAAACTGCGTGGATCCGTTTGTAAACTTAACTTAAACCAAAACTGTTTTTCAAAAGTTACATAAACAGCAGAATATCTAAAAGTGGCTATAATTACAAGCAAAATTAGCCACGATACTAAAAGGAACTGTTGGTGTTACTGAAAATGTCTACCGACCATCACAAACTAATATAATACATACAACATAAGTAGCAAAGACAAGTGTTTCTCCAAATGCATAATTAATAACCAGCAGGTACCCAAGCTCACGCGCCTAAGTATCACCTGTATCATGGGGAGAGTATCTGTTAGCTATTTAAAGCTAGTGAGCATAAGATAGCATAATCAGTAATACAAACATATCACATATCACATATCAATTATCAGATAGTGCTATCCTAGCATCTCGCGATGAGTTGGCACAGCGAGAAGGAAGCATAATCTTGCAGGGTAGCTAACCCGGCTCAACGCTCCTAACTGGGGAAACCAAACACATCAACTGTGCGGGTGGGTGAGCGGGTAGCGGTCCACCGTTACGTTATCAAGCCAAAGCCTTCATGGGGTACAACAATAAGTCGATAGAGTAGGGTAGGGTAAAGTCCTATATGCAACGTTCCAGATATTATCAACCAAGTGGCTGAGTATGTTTTAGAAGGAAAGAAAGTTATGTTGTCACAGTATGTGGATACAGCAGTATAGGTTACGGTTAAACCATTAGTAAGAGTTAAAGCTAAGAAAGAACCCGTTGTAGGGGTAGATGTGTAAAGATTGTTCAACATGCGAACTACCTCGTTGGAGGGAAGATTATAGAATGGATTATGAATAGTGATGATTGGTAGAGACAAAATTGGATTCTTCATATCAGTGGGTGTCTGCCAGGGAGAGAAGTTATGTACGTATTAAACTTATTAGTTGAGACAGTGAAAGACTGGTGAACCATGTTATTGTAGAGAAAGTTAGAAGTACATGTTGAGGCTATGACATGGCCTTAGTTCAAAGAATTGTTTAGAGTATAGCTGTACTAGAAGCTTGTATAGAACAGATCGCAAAAGAATTTAGAATCTGATGATAGACGATAGAGTTGGTGAATGACATCACCTAGAAATTGTTAAGAATGTGTAGTTTTGTTCAGAGTAAGTTGGTATAGAAGTTTTGTAAATACAGTGCTATAGTTTGATGTTAAAAGAGATATATGTGAAGTTTAATGACATTTATTAGTAATACAGTAGGCGAGATAATAAGTCTTGCATAAGAGAAAGAATAATGGTTGAGTAAGAAAAGAATAGTGAGTGAAAAGAGAAAGATTGAACCAGTAAGATTATCAAGTAAGAGGTCAACGTTTGTACTACAGCGTGGAGAGTTAGCTCCCTGACTCAGATTTACGAAGTGTGAAAAGTAGAGACATGTGATCAAAGAATTGAAATAGCTTGCTTTAAGTGTGCTACCAGTTTATCAGTTTGAATATAGTAAGTTCGTTGTCTTGAGCTTTTAATGACAGAGAGAAAGTCAATGAAATACTTACTCTAGTTTTGGTTATAACAAGGGTCAGTACTAGAAAGCAGAGGTGCCCTGGAAAAAGGGCAGAGAACTCTAGTTTATAGCTAAAGAAGTAAAGGTGGAACCTAATGTGATTACAGGTAGATGTAACAGATCAGACTACTATTGTGAATAGTAAGTGTAAGGAAAAAGAGATAGAGATAGAAATTGCCAGTTTTCATTGGACATATGTCAATCGCGATGAAAGAATCCGAGCAGTTGTTAGTATTGATTAATTAAGTTAATAGTAAGTTCAGGTACTCGGAGATCAGACCAGTAGTGCGGGCTCAGACCCCAAGTGGGAAAGAACTGTTGATCAGAGGTGATAGTAAGAGATTCAGTGTTCCAATTGCTTGTCAGCAAAATGAGAAAGTACTTGATGCTTAATTGTATAGCCTGTTTAGTTTATATGGAAAAGTGTAGTATGAAAAGACAGTCATAGTAGATTTAAGAGATACCAGCAGTGGTGACTACTCAGATGTATTTATAGAAGAATTACCAGTAATTCTAGGGTTTGATAAGTAGAATTCAATACTAGTATAATGTTAGGAATATAACCAAAGAGTTAAGGTATTGTACAGATTGACCCCCAGATAAGTAAGAGTTGATGATTCAACAGTAATAGTTAACAGATAAGGGTTTCGTCCGATCCATTAGTTCACCGTGGGGCACATTAATACAGGTAATCGTAAAGAAAAATAGCTAGTCAGAATGTGTATAGATTACAGAGGACACTATAAGGTTACAGACAAGAATCAGTACCCAATTTTAAGAAGTAGATGATCTGTTGGATTAGTTTCAGAGTGTGGAATGGTTTTCAGGGATAGAGTTATGGTTAGAGTACCATCAGCTGAAGGTCAGAAAGGAGGATATAGTCAAGGAAGTTCTCAGAATACGACTCCCTACAAGTATGAAGCAATTATTTGACCCAGGATTTGAAATTAGTAGTAGTTGGAACGTTAATTTAGTAAAGATGCTTTTAGCATCAAGTCAGCTACCCTAAAGATATAGATACCTCAAGTAATAATGCTAGACATCACTTCGATATTCGATCAAGTTGAAGTAGTACTGAATGAAGCAGTTAGAGAGGGTGATCAGAAGAAAGAGTCTAATTAAAGATTAAGGTCCAAGTTTGTCAAGAGATATGAGCAGGAATTACTAGTAGCCAAGAATGGAATGTGATTTAGCAAAGAAGGTTAAGAAATGTTCGAATTGTTTACAGGTTAGAGCAGAGTATCAGAAATTTTATGAAAAGTAGAAGTTAGCTATAAATGACAGTATAAGGAATTAGATAAAGATAGTAGGTTATCTTTAAGTTCCGGAATAAATTTCAGAAAGATATGAGAACTAAGTTATATCTTAGTACAGTATTCCACCCTTGTAGGGTTGGACAGAGTGAGAGAAATATATCAACACAGAGAGATATCCTCAGAACATGTATAATTGACTTTAGTGACAATTTAGATACGTATACACGTTAATAGAGTTCCAGTATGATCACAGTTACGTTTGAGTATTAGCATATCTAGTACTAGATGATATATGATGGGAAGTATAGAACTCCTATTTTCTGGGACGAGGTCAACCAAAATGAGAGGACTAAGCACACGGTCGAATGTAAAGATAGTACAACATTTATGTCAGCGGCTTAGAGCTGCTCAAGATAAACATAACAGTTACATGATAAGAAAGGATTATTAGTAGAGCTTCAGATTGGAAGCTATGTGTTATTAAAAGTATCATCGCGGATGTGACTGAACAGATTCAGAAAGAAAGGTAAGTTAAGACAATAGTTTATTGGTCCTTTCAGGATTATCGCAAGGATAGGGAGAGTAACATACATGCCAGAAATTATGGTAAAGATGTTTTAGACAGTATAACATGTATAACTACCATTGTAAGTATGTAACAGATGCACCAGTAGTTGTCCAAACGGGACAAGAGATGAGAAATCCAGTGGTAGAGAACAGCCGGTGGCTGTATTTTAGAGAAAGTTGAGAGTTGTGTAGTAGACAGATGTGTTGGTCCCTTGGTGAGAATAACAACAAGCAACAGTGTGTAGAAGGGGGGTTGAATACACTTTCTGCGGAAATTGAACAAATCAAATAAAAGTGTTACACACAGTAAATCAAACCACAATCAGTCGAATGCTTTTATTAATATGAAGATGATTACAATGCTTTGAATAAGAAGATGATTACAGTAATTATCAAGTAAGCAACTCTTGATATATAATCACCTAATATAAATCTCTCAATCTCTCAAACTTAGCTATCTATAATCAACTTATGATTATAGATACTGACGACTCTCTAAACAGGATTTTTCACAGATTGAATCAACTAATGATTACATACCAATATCACAACTAATGTGACGATTCGAACACATGAATGATCTGGAAATCTGTGTGTTTCTTGATCACGTTGAACTGAGAAACAATGATTCAAGAATCGTAACACATACGGTGAGGTGAGGTTTGGCTCTGCAACACTTAGTTGTTTTCTTAAGTCGTAGTCGTACTCGTAGTCGTACCTCTAAACTTATCAGGAGATAAGTATTTATAATCCTGTTCCTACGGTTCCTAACAAACTGGACTAATCCTAATTTGCTAACTAACTATCGGATAACTCGGAATCTTGAATCTTGAATCTTCTTATCTTGAGTCTTCAATATTCAATCTTGATTCTGGAGTCTTCTTATCCGCGCCGTAGATATAGAGAGAGATAAAGATGAATTTAAAACATATTTAAATTATCTTTAAACTGACTTCTTACTTCGGACTGAGTTACTCAGCTTGAAACTCATCAAGCTGAGTTCTTCGAGGAATTCAAACATGAACTAACATGTATAATTATTAACTCATCCTTAGAAGTCCAAAGAGTTAAATAAAACATATTTATTAACTCTGTCGAGCTGACTCTGCTTCTGAGCTGAGTCACTCTGTTTGAAACACATCAAGCTGAATACTCGATATATACCTTATGTGACATACACAGATTATCAAACACATTAATAATTTAACTAAGGTATAATATAAACTGGTCGAACATATGCTCAGTTTATATTCAGCTTATACTCAGTCTGAATCACTATAAGTGTTCAGTCTGACTAAGCTTCATAATTCTGTTTAAGTTATATGTAGAACTCATCTTGCAAACTTAACTTTGTCTCATCAAATCTTAACTGATGAGATCATTTTCCCAACAAGATGAGATAGTAAAGATAGAATAGAAACACGAGAAAGGATTAGATTACACTTAGGTGTAATCGTACTATGTTGTGTAGGTAATACTTGATTTATACTCAGTATGCAGTAGACCTTCTACTTTAATAGCAGGTAGAGATGCAATAGTATACAGAGATAAAGGTATGTAAGACTACCGTTAGTGCGTTACGGTAGCATTCAGTATGTTTTGAAGCACAGTTAATAACTTATTTAAAAGAAAAGTTGCAAGTTTGTGTAGCAAATAGATAAGAATGGTACAGTTACAGTGGAAATACTGAAAGATCAGCTACACTTAAGTGTATATATGTTTTATGTATGTTATGTATATGATATGTTATTTTATGTTCAGTTTGTGATAGACCTTCTACGTTAGTAGCGGGTAGATAAGAGATGTAAGACTATCGTCAGAGCGCTGCGATAGCATTCAGAATTGAGGAGATGTAAGACTGCCGCTAGTGCGCTACGGTAGCATTCAGTATGTTCTGATGTTAAAGTTATTATGTGTACAGTTGATTTCGGGGACGGAATCGTTCCAAGTGGGGAAGAGTTGTAACACCCAAAAGTTCGTAAGTTCCTAGATATGAGTTTATACCAATTTTTGTGTAACTTGATTTCAAGTTGAGGGGTTAGTTTTGACTTTTCTGAAAGTTGTAAGTATAGGGACTAAATGTGCCAAGATGTCAAAGTAATAGATATGTATAGCTGAGTTTGACCATTTGTGAGTCAAATGACTCAATCTTGTTCTACACATACATACATACGTAAGTGGCTAGCCAGCCAAGTTCTGCCATTTTTGGGCAACAATCACGGAAGTTTTGTAGCGATATTTCGATCCTTGATAATCACTAAAGTCCAGGTATGTGTTAATTGCTTCATTTTGATGTTCATGAGGTCAAAGGAATGATTCTTGGATGAACCATTGAGTTTTGATGTTTTAAGTTAAAATATATGTAGAAAGGTTGCTAGTAGTGTTAAGAACTTGTTTGAAAGATTGAATATGAGTTTGGTCAGATTTAAAGTGCTTAAAATCGAATTATTGCTGCTGTCGTCGAACATAGCAGAAAGATCTGCAGTGCCGACTGTCCTTGCGACCGCAAGGGTTATCCCTTGCGATCGCAAGCAGTGGTTTTGTGTTTTGGGAGGTTTAGTCTCTTGCTGCCGTAAGTATGATTACTTGCGACCGTAAGGCAGTGTTTTAGAAATTTGGTTGTGTAAGACCCTTGCGATCACATAGGATTACCCTTGCGATCGTAAGGAGGTAGTTAAGGACCCTTGCAGTCGCATGAGTAATGCTTGCGGTCGCAAGCAGCCTTCGAGAATTCATTTTAGTTATTTGATCAGTATCTTTTGTAAGTTGAGTACAGAGGTTACAGAAGTATTGTTTATTGCTTGTAGGCAATAAGAGTTGGCGTTTCGGTGATAGAGAATAGCTGTTTAATTGCTGCTAAGGTGAGTGTAGTTACCTTTAATCAGATTAACATATGTATTTGCATTAAATGAACAGTATATCAATTGTAAGTTTGATATGTGATTTAATTATGTGAGATTCAGTAGCACTATGTTGTAGTATTCAGTATGATTAGCATACATATATGCCCAAGGTGAACAGTATATTATCCGTGTTGTGATATGTTTATGTAATGAGTTAAGACTATTGTTTAAAGGTACAATAGCACCCACATATAGTATTAAGTACAGAGATAAGGGTATATTGAGATCCTTATACCTAAGTAGAGTGTAAGGAATTGATTACGCGCGAGGTGTAATCATACCCTGAACTAGTTAATAGTTTGAACAGTTTTGCAGGTGTTCAGCTTGGATGTGAGACATCCCAGAAGAGTTACTCATGTTTTATGTGTTTATCTGTTCAGTTTGTATGCTCACTAAGCGAAAACTTATGTTTTAGTATGTTGTGCTTGCAGGTAACCAGTTTCCAGCAAGGGTAAGACCCTAGTGCTTTGCAGAGTTGGATAGCTCTAAGCTTTTAAACAGAGTACTTTTAACACTACTTTTGTGAGACTGTTAGCACTAAAGTGTTGAAAGCTTATTTTCAGCAAACCCTGTTCTTTAAAAGTACTAATTTTAAGTAATAGAGTTTTAAAAGCTATTTTAGAAAAGTGGTGTTACACCTCATTGGAGGGATTTCAAAATACCATAGGGGGTGGGAGGATTTCCAAATGCTTCATTCATGGATTTTAAGGATTCCTGAGATTTTGAATCCTCCCTCATATTTGCAAACCAAACACATCATTTGGGAGGATTTGAAATCCCATTCCCATGAATTCCTCCCAAATACCACCAACCAAACAGGCCCTTAGAGAATTCTTCAAGTCAGATTCAAGCAACACATGCTTGGAATCATTCTAATGTATGGTTTTGTTATCATCAATCCTATGTATTTCAATAGACAAATTTGATTATTAGGTTGAAGTGATTATCTCCCCAACACGGAACCTCACCCAACGGGCTTGACGAGTACTTACATATGTCGGGGCGGATCTCAGATGAAGTCTTAATTACAAAAGTTTTGTAAATGGGTAATTAAAGTTTATGGCAAGGGGTATTTACAGCGACCTATTCGACATCCAACAATTATACACGCATCATGAATCCAAGCATGGATTCCTGAGGATGTTAGAAAGCATGACTGCACTCATTGGGCTTGGTCAAATTGCCCGGTAGCATGACATGGACAATACATGCGGAGTGATTACGAGCATCCAACACTTATGCTCGAAGTGGTCACATCTCAAGATTTATGGATTTGGCATGAGTTTTTCGGGGTCACCGGTTCAAACAACGATATCAAAGTTCTTAACCAATCTCCGATACTCAACGACGTATTAAGTGGCAAATCTCTCGTGTGTCCTTTTGTAGTGAACGTTATTATATACAAATATGGCTATGATCTTGCGGATGAGATATATATCCAGAACGAACGACATTTGTCAAATTATTTTGATATCCACAAGATTAGAAGCGTAAAAAATTCAAAAAAGCTCAAGAGTCGCTACAGAAGGACGTTGAAAGAGTATTTGGTGCTCTTAAAGCATGTTGGCAAATATTGCAATATCCGGCACGACCGTGATTTACAGAATAGATATTCAATATCATGTACACGTGTGTAATATTATACAATATGATATTTTAAGACGAGAATCAAGCAATTTGTACGTTTGATAAAACTGATCTACCACTGTACCCGGAGCACTATCCAGACATGACCGAAACTTCAAACACGATTCTTCGTGAACTACAATATCGTGAAATACATAATATTCTACGTTCGGATTTAGTAGAGCATATGAGCATTCTAGTATCCTACGACGAGGTTGGTGAATAAATTTTGAGTCTTCTTTGATATATTTATTAGTTTAATCTTAAATTTCCTTATGTAATGTTTAATTAACTATAAAATAGTTTTTATTTTATTTTTAATTGTTTACATCTTATTATTTTTGTTTATTTCATAATTTAATTAATGTTTATCAAATGAATTAAATTTAGCATTAAAAAAAGAAATAAAAAATGTTTGAAGCGTGTGAAACGTAGGTAGTATTGAAGTTTAAGCATAACTAAACTACGAAGTATATTATGCAGATTGACACTAATATGATTTGAAGCATGATATGTCATGTATAGATACACGCAATGGTATTTATAATGTTGCCACAAGGTTTTCATGTGTTCTTTCTTTCTAGGAAAAAAAAGTTCATTTTCAGGTGTTTCTTGTTGCATTTGTTCTCACTCCTACGGCCCCTTTTCTGAGTGTATATGCCCCATTTACGGCTTTCAAACCACCTTATAATTTAATTTTGATCCTTTAAGTCTACGTAGAGTGACAAATCATGACCTTATACATTTCATTTTACCAGTATTTTTCCCAAAGTTTTCTTCTATGAGAGAAGATAATTTCATTTATAAAATTAATTCATTAAAAAACTTTATGTTTCGCTAACTTGTAATATAACTTTAAGGGTATTAAACATCAATATAGATGAATCAATATTACAAACGAAATTATCACCTCCCTTCTTTTATGGATGACAAATTGTATTTAAAGGTGCCATTTTTTCCTTATCGAAATGGGCTGCCCCTAAAAATTAGATAGTTATATTACATACTTACAACATATACAATAGAAGTTTCAAAATCAAAATAAATAATAAAAAAAGACAATTAATGTATTTCACATAAATAGTAAGATAAAGTAGGAGGAAAAGAAATATTTCTTAATTCATAGTCAATTCTTATGATTCTTACATTTAAACTTATCAATTAATTGAATCACACTTTTAGAAGAATAATTAGATATATCAATTAAGAACTTAACTAGTATCAAAATAACTTATTATGAATGGAGGTATTTGAACATGATTCTTCATACCATGTCTAGGAAATAGGAAACAGCTTGAACTTAGATCAATGGAGAACAAAACTACTTGAGGTTTAAGATGAGGAGAGCTGATCGATGACCTCAGTTCGTCTTCCATATAAATTGCAAAACAAAAAAACTCGTCGGCACACTACAAGGGAGACTTGTGCGTGAAAGACTCTTTGGTACTCAAGTTAGTTTTTTTAGGGTTACACTCTAATCTTCATCCTAAATCTACATAGTCCTCACTCTATGTAACTGGAAAAGACAATCATGAGGATCACCTAACACACCTTATACCTCTTAAGTTAGTTTCGGCTAGTCTGAGGACATGCATCTAGGATAATAAAGAGCTTAGTTCACCTACCTAACTCCAAAGGAGGGCTATAAGGAACGGTTGTTTTAATTCAAGAGAGGAGCAAGTAAGGGAAGTGTAAAAGAGAATAAAGCTAACAGTGAAGTGATTACGGATATAATGATGAGAGACATGACTTCGAAGAAGCATGTACTAGTCATCGAATTGTATAACTAGTCATCCATGCTTCCTAGATTAGAAAGGAATACGATAAAATAAATTCTTTCGGAATGAAAGTTGGTCGATGTTGGAAGTTGTAAGATTGTGCGGTTTTAACTCAAAACCAATAGACTATGAGTGAAATAGCATATGTCCCCTATTAAACATATCACAAAGTCACTTTTTGTTCGACGCGGACATTAAGAAGTTAGGTAGATCTATACTTTGGTTTTCAAGAATCTATTACTTAGAAAGAAAGAATAATCTCAAGGGGAAAAGAGGCAGAGTATATTGGTGGTGATTTAAATTGCATATCCAAAAGTGGGAAACACCTAGCTCCTTGGTTACTTCTGATATCTACAAATAATACTTGGATCTTCACAAATTATACACCTAAAACATATTGGTAAGACATTACATTGCAATCCTCATAAACCTGACATAGTACTCTTTTTCCTAAATCTTATATCACAAAACATACAAGTACACTAGAAAATTGTGATGTCAAAAATTCAAAGGGGAGAGAGATATATTTCGTTCACGAAAGGGAAGAGAGAACAATAGAGAGAGAGAGAGAGAGAGAGAAAGAGAGAGGCGGATTCAAGCATCAAGGGGTTGACTTATTGGACACATCCTACCGCGTCATACACATTAAGTTTTGTGACGTTACCGTAGGCATAATGAATCATCTCAACAAGTACAACCAGAATGGTTATTAAAAAAAAGAGAAATCCTATATTCTTATATAAAATAATTTTACTCACTAAATTAAGATATGTGTCAAAAGCAAGAGATAAGATGAGAAATAAAATAAGTGGATTCCACTTTTCACGTGTCATAATATAATACATACGAGGATGAAGTAGAAAGATTTAGTAGAAAAAACAGAATTTTACTAAAAAAATTTCTAGTCCTCAATTTGATAATTTTAAACTAGAAGGTACTTAAACATAAAACCAGAAAAACCCAAACTATACCCCTTAAACACAGGAAAAGATTAACTAGATCAACATGAATAACCCAACACCCTTAATTACAATACTTTGGCTGAGTGGCTCCATAAATATAAATTCAACACATCTAAACTCTCCCTTTCTATTCTTAAATTCTAGCTTTGAGGTGGTGCCAATTCATTTCTGTAAGTTCTTATTCCTCATTATTCACCTTAATTTGAACCTTGATTTTATGAGTTAGTTTATATTTTTTTAGTAATTACTTTGTTAATTATCCTATGCAACACCCTTATTATAAATTATAAAAAGAAAAATAAATAAACATTGCCAAAAGAAAGAACATTTACTTCTAAAAACTAAGATTTCATGTTCCAATTTTGTCATCAATAAAATTTACTTGTTGTAATTAGAACTATCACATATGATACTTATCCTTGTTAGATCAAGGGTATATGTGGAGAAATTGTAGAAAGTTTTTACGAGACAAATCTTTTAGTTTCTAAAAACTAAGCTTCTAGCCTAAACACTTAAATATTGTTTTAAAAATAAAGAAGCTTAAAAATAAAGGTTCATTTATCTTTTAAAAGCTGTCAGAGCTTTTGATAAAAAATTACAGAAATATAATAGAAGTTTTTAAGAGACGGAATTTTTATTTTAGTTTACATTTTTAAATAGAATCATATTTATTTTGTTAAACAATTTCATATAATGATAAATTTCAACTCTAGCTTCTAAAAATTTAAGCAACATCTTCCAGCTAGTTAAACTAAACATAAGCTCACACTAAACTTGTTATTAATATTTAATTTTAAATAATACAAACAACAATAATGATAACAAATTCTCATGTTCCGTAAGATTGCTGTTTTACTGGCGATCTTTAAGTGAAGGTTGTTTTGGTGTGAATTATCAAAACTCCCTCATTATACACATGACTAACAATTTTTATTTAATTATTTGTAAGATTAAAACTTATTAGTAACCTCATGTATTTATACATATTTGTTACTTTCATAGACTAGAATCCTTTTTTGAATGATAAATTACATTTTACGTCACATCAGTTTTTCCTTTCATTATATAATCATTATACCGAATCTTTACTCAATTACATCTCTCAGATTCATCTAAAAACTCCTTGATATAATACATAAAAGCCACATAAAATTGTTTTAAGTAAAGGAGGCTTCTAACGCCAAGCTCACGCGAGGTTGCGTGGTGATCATGCTATGACAGGTGAAATCACACTCACGCTAAGCACCCAGTCCGCCCCCTCTAGCTTATACTACGAGAGTAAAGATCTTTTAATAAAAGAGAACATTTATTATTTCATCATATAACAATTATGGAATAAAATCAAATATCTAATTTCTATTATTAAGTAACTAATTAAACAGGATTTAATATGAGCATTATTGATCCATAAAGTTACATTTTAATGATTCTAGTTGAATTATTATTATCAGTGTTCTTTTATCTTGTACTTGTAGGTGAGTATGGAATGTTACTCGAAAGCCGTTATAATCTTGCTGATGTGGTCATCGTTTCTGTATCCGTCGTTGATTCTTTCTGAATCAACTAACGGATACGTTAGAATTTATCTGAAAAAATCGAAATCAAATCACGCTAGTCGTGCTGCTTCTCCATACTATGATCACTTGACTCATTCCATGAGGGCCAACCCTAACGACGATAGGTCTAGTTTCGTGTTGTTAAAGAACTACATGGACGCTCAATACTATGGCGAAATCGGCATCGGGAATCCACCCCAAACGTTCACTGTAGTTTTCGATACCGGTAGCTCTAATCTATGGGTGCCATCGTCAAAGTGTCTCTTCTCGGTTAGTTAAATTTCTATTTTTCATATGTAACAAAATTTTTATATAGTATATGAAAAGACTTATGTGTATGTAATTTGGACTTTTGTGTAGATGGCATGCTATGTTCATTCAAAATACACTTCAAGAAGGTCAAACACATACAAGAGAAGTGGTTAGTCAATACATATTCATAGGATTTGGATCTCTTAAAATAGATTAAAACTTGAACACTCATGTTTCTTTAGAAACACAAGTGAGTGTACCGTACACAAGGACTTGATTTTATGTTAAAATAAAGGATCTTACACTCATGATTGTAAGACAAGACTGGTGTGACTATGTTTATCTACAACTTGAGAGAATCTCAATTTATATACTTAACAAGTATTTTAGGAAACAAGTTAGCTAGCTAAAAATGTTTGTGATCACAAATATTGACTCAGACAAATATATGTCAAAGGCGGTCTTGTCAGTGGTAGAGATACTGTAAAAAGTTTTAGTCGAAGTTAACACTACATGTAAAAAGTTGAGGAGTAACACAGGCTACCCTGTGTTACATATTGGTTCCGCCCTTGGGTTTTGTATGACTTGTTTTTTTGAATTGTAATGTATGTACAGGACAACTTGCATCGATCCACTATGGTAGCGGATCAATATCTGGATTCTTTAGCGAAGACAATGTATTAGTTGGTGATTTGGTTATCAATGACCAGGTGAATATATGGGATTTGCGTGATCAAACATAAATTCGCCATCCTCACATGTTTTAGCTAGCCTAGGACGAATTTGATATCGTTTAACTGTATATGAACAGGAGTTTATCGAGGCAACCGAGGTACCTGGAATGACTTTTGCGACCGGAAAGTTCGATGGTGTACTTGGACTTGGGTTCAAGGAGATTTCGGTTGGAAATACTACCCCGATATGGTAAGTTCATTTTTTTGACTATATACACCCGAATATACTAAGTCTACGACTTTAGAGGACTCTCAATACACGTAATACTGTTGAGCTACGAGTCTTTGGTTTTTGTTATCATTGTAATTAGCATGAGTTATAAAGTTGGTGGATTTATTTTTTGAAATTGATCCAAAACTCATACGGAAATTATCTGTTTTCCTCGCGTAAGACCATTCGGTTTTTGGGCAGTTCGGTCATTTTTCGGACCGGACCGGCCGACTTTGGTTCAGACCCATCCGGTTTTCGTTTGGATACTTTTTTGTTTGGTTTAGACATTTCTGGTTTTGTATTTTGTGATTCTGTTAAGACATTTCAAGTTTTAGTTTCGCTTTTCGTTAAAAAAATTTTGACAATTAAATTGTAAAAAATCACAAGTTATAGACAAATATAATTGTTGAAAAAGTTTGCTCATCTTATTGAGAAGTTTCATGATTGTGAACTTGTACGAAACCATTCGTAATTTATCAACCGTATAATCAAAATTTGAAAGGTAGAGAGAATAATAGAGAGAGTATGTAGAAAGAAGAGTTGTGTAAAGAAAAATAGAAGAGATGGTAAGGTATTTATAGATGATTTGTAAGAAAAAAACTAGCCATTGGGTCTAGTCGGACCAGCTTGGACCGGCCCGGAGCGACTCGTTTTTTTGAACCGGTTTGGACTCTTCGACTGGTTCAATTCAGACTGTTTCGTGGCAATCTTCCACACCGAACCGGTGTGGACCGAGACCGAAACGGTGGTTTTGGACCGGTGCAGGACTGTTCCGATCTTAACGGTCTTCTGAGACTAGTCGAACTACTCCGGTTTGTCCATCTCTAGTTGTTATGGTAAAAGAATAACCTACATCCAATTCAAGTATACTATATAAAGTATGTATCTAGTAGGGAAAACATGCATTAAAGTTTACATTTACATTTTTCTATTATGTACAAATGAATTATAAACTTATCTTTTAATAATATTAAATCTATAAAAAATTTCTTTTAATGCATAAGTTTAATTATAACCGTCACTTTGCTAACATGTACTTAATTCGTTATATCTATGTAGAGTAAAAATAAATTCTTTTCTAAATTACAACTATTATTTCTTCAAAATGTTAGTCCTTGTTGGGTCAACCTTTGGTTCGGAATCTATAGGATCCGAACCGACCTTCAAGGTATGTTTTATCTATGTGAGAAAACATTCACATGCGTATTCATGATCTCGCCTTATAAAGTGGTATCTTCTTTAGCCCTCATTTTCCTGATAATGAATTACTTGGGCACAAGTTGAAGAAAATGCGTATAATCGTCACTGGAAGTTAAAGACAAACAAGACCCCATTCCTTCAATTGAGGAGAAGAATGGTGTGTTTAAACAATCAGTGGGTTAAGGTGTATGCTGTATCAAAGTTATCTAGATCGCATTTTATCAGGGGCGGACATAGGATTTCTGGGAACCGGTGGCACCATAAAATAACAAATAAAACTAATTAAGATTACAGGTGTTGTTCGGGCTTTTTTTTCCGGACTTCCGGTTAATCGGGTCAGGTTAATGACGTTTCAGTTGTTTTCCGGTATTTTAAGGCTAGAATCTAAAACAAAACACAATTTACATGGAGCTCTATTAGTTCTCTCTCAAGATAAATCCTTTCCACGCAATCAAAGTCATATGGATACATTTTCTAATTAATTGGTATGTGGAGTTGAAGATTTTTCACCACTACTACTAAAGGAAATCATTGGTATTCTCCCTCACTTAGACCATTTTTTTTGGCGGCTAATTTTATTTAGTTGTATTTCTTTTCCTTTTGTTTTATTTATCTATTGTTTTCTTTTTCACTGTCGGATGTTTTTTCCACGAAGCAATTTCTATACCTATGGGTAGAGGTATGATTGTCTATATATTATCTCCCCATACCTCGCTAATGCGAGATTGTGTATTGTTGTTGTTGTTGTTGGAATATTAACTATCTAGCCCAATTGTCATGTTATGGTATTTTAAATGTATAAATCGAATACAAGATTATAATTTATTAAACTTATATATTTATATATATATATATATATATATATATATATATATATATATATATATATATATATATATACTAGCATAGTACCAGCGTAATGCGGCGACGACAAATAATTTTCACTCGATAATATGTCTATTTTCGATAAAGTAGGAGTATCATATTCACGGACTATGATGATGTTGAATAGTTTTCATCCGCAACATCTATATTTTTTTCTGTTTTTCAATTTCTTTATTGCTTTAACTATTTATTAATTTTTATTTAATTTGTTATGATATCTTATAGGTTACAAATTAATTTGTGTTGACTTGACTTTTTAAAACATTATTTATTTTGGAATGTTTAGTTATTATAATGGTAATTAAGAATATAATTAAGTCCATTTAGTTGTTTCATTTTAGGTATAAATGAGGGTATTAGTAATTTCATCTTACTTAATTTTTAAGAGTTTAAGCAAAAGTGTTAAATGCTTTATAATATAGTATATATATATATATATATATATATATATATATATATATATATATATATATATATATATATATATATATATATATATATATATATATATATATATGAAAAAGTTCATGCGAGAACCATTCTTAGTGCGAGAACTGCGAGAACCAATCTGAGCCGTTCAATTCTCCCTCTTTCAATGTCATTGCCCACCCATGAATTTCTTACATGCGCCCTGCCACATTCTATCCCGCCACGCTCTCCATCCATGAACTTGCCATATCCGAGGAACGGTCGAGATTGGTTCTCGCTCTAACAATGCTTCTCGCATGAACCCTCCCCTATATATATATATAGGGGTAGGGATCTAGTAAAAAGAAAGTTATGATACTAAATATAAGGTGAAATCTCAGTCATCCAAAATTTTAAATCTGATCCTAAAAAATAGGTTTTTTTCTTTTTATTTTAAATATAAAAAAAGCAGTTAGGGGTATAATTGTCCACTAAAATTTTTAAATTTCAACATTATTTCTTTTTCTTTTACGTTCTGCTTTTTGGTTTTCCAGAACTAGATTGATGCACATTGTTCTTCACCTGATGCACATTGTTCTTCACCAGATGCACAAATAAAATTTATAAAAACTCAACTTAAAAAACATCAAAGATTATTCGATACACAGAACGAATCATTAATAATAAATTGAAACCATCAAGAAATCATCAATAATAAATTGATGCACAACCAAATTTATATAATCATTTATAAAATTCATAACAACTATAACATTTACATCAAAAATTCAACAAAAAATTACTAATATACAGAAAAAAATCGAATCAGAAGGTTTATAAACATGAATCATTGATACAAACACTCAAAAATATTATTTACTAAATCTGATGCACAATCCAGCGATTTACAGAAAATGAATCATACCAGATGAACCTTGATCAGATGATGAATACTTAAAAAGAAATAAAGGCGGCGGATACTATCCAGAAAATGCACGTTACCGGAGAGCAACCGGCGGTGGCTATAGAGAACGGCGACGGCAGAGAACAGCAGCGGCGACAGTTATCGAGAAAACCGAAACCCTAGGCTTTAACAAGAAGCAAACCCTCGGCGGCGGCTATCGAGAAACAAAAACCCCTAGGTGGCGAAGATGAAAAAATTACATAAAAACCTTCAGATCTAGGAATGTGCATCCACGAATTTACAAGAGAACTTCGCTGGGCGGTGGTGGTCGGAGGCGGTATCACAAGAGGGTTTCATGTCTCGACTTCATGGGGGCATCGATTTCACACGGCGGGAGGCAGATGCGGCAGTGCGGCGAATAAGGAAACAACGGCGGTTGCAGCGGCTGCGGTGGATAAGCAAACAGGCGGCGGCAGCGGCGACATCGGCGGCTGCGGTGGATAAGCAAGCAGCGGCTGCGGTGGATAAGCAAGCAGCGGCTGCGGTGGATAAGCAAGCAGTGGCGGCGTCTTTGTGCAGATCGGAGGAAGGGAGAAAAGGGAGGTTACGACTGATAATTAGGGTTAGGTTGAGTATGTATGGAACGTGGGGTTTTTTAGGATTTATTAGCTTTTTTTTTAATTTAGAAAAAAAAAAGTCATATATACCCTTTAACAGAAAATGATAAATAAAACCTATTTATCTAAAATACCCTTATAAATAAGATGACACATGGCACAACCTTCTTTCTCCTTACATTTAGTATCTTAAATTTTTTTTTACTTGAACTCAATCCTATATATATATATATATATATATATATATATATAATTTTGATTAGATTATGGTGGTATTTGAATTTGATTGGTAACACTCCGAAAATTGACCCGTAGCACCGTCTAAAAAAATCGAATTTAACACTGCGTGCGGAAAATAGACCGGTGTCCCGTGAACCCCCCCGGACATAAGAGGGGTTTGCCCCTAATATTTTCAATGATTACTTTCGTCTTTACAAGATCGGATTGTAAGATCGAGATCGGAATCCTAAGATTATACCATAAGTCACTAAAATTTTTATATATGCTATAATATTAACCAAAAATTATTTATATAACATTTAAACATTAAATTTGAAAATAACAAATATTAAACCGTCATAATTTTAAATACTAATAGTTATATAGTAGGAAAGTTAAATATTTTAGTTTACATTAAATCCTTAATAAATAAACTAGCATTGCACCCACGCAATGCGGCAGCGATGACAATAGTTTGTGCTCGATAACATGTTTGATTTAAAAAGTAGGGTATGGTATGTGAAATGCGATTTTAGTCAACCTATCCATGTATTTTCTACCTTTTCTGATTTATTTACTTTTTTTTACAATCAACCATTTTATTAGTTGTTAAAATAGTTTTTGAAAAACAACTAAAAAATATTATTATTGAATAATTAGAGAAAAAAATATTATAGCCTTAAAATTGTATTGATGTAAGTAATTTAGCCATAATGAGATAAATTAAATAATTTTTGTGATTAATCATTTATTAAAGTAATAATTGCATTAAATTAGTTGAGACAATGAAGGAAATAATTGGTTTCACTATTGCTTTAATCGTTTGTATCTTAAGTAAAAAAATTTGTACTACTTAAAATTTAAGTAGTCTTCAAATTTTTAAAAGAGATAAAGTTAAATGATTTATAATGTAATATAAATATTAATAATACCAGGGACAATATGGTGAAGCAAGGTCTAGTGAAGGATGAGTTGTTCTCAATTTGGTTGAGTCGTGGTGCCAATGACAAAATTGGGGGTGAAATCGTTTTTGGTGGTGTTGATCCCAACCATTACAAGGGTAATCATACTTTTGTTCCGATCACGCAAAAGGGTTATTGGCAGGTTCGTTTATTATAATCTTTCATTCTTAAATTCTTTACCAATTCCAGTCTTCTGATGTTTTACTCCATGATAGTTCAATTTGGATGATGTTCTTATCAATGGCAAATCAATCGGTACGTTTTCTTTTTGTTTTTAAAGCAATTTCCCACTTCAAATTGTTGTGTATGATTCGATACTCTGGTTTTCTTGCACAGGGTATTGCCGAAATGGATGTCCCGCCATTGCAGACTCAGGAACTTCTTTGATAGGAGGCCCAACGGTATGCAGAATCTCATCTTTAATTTTCTTGATTTTGTATTGTAGTAATCAGGATGAAATCTTATTTTCACATTTAGTCTGCGATCACCGAGATAAACAATGCTATTGGAGTTAAAAGCTTTGTGAGTAAGAAGTCTAAGTCTGAACAAGAGGTATGCACACTAACTGTTTGATAAAATGTTTGCTTCGTTTTTTTTTTTTTGGAAACTTACAGTTTCTAACTCACAGCTTTCTGACCGTTTTACTCGTGCAACCGGAGATTTGAATGTCGGGTGTGGAAACTTTGCATCCATGCCGAATATTTCATTTAAAATTGGTGGCCAAGATTTCCCTCTTTCACCCCATGAGGTATATTTCTAACTTCATTTCGTTGCAACTTGTTAAGGAAACAACCAGCAAGGTGCATCAAGATTGTTTCTTATTGTTGGGATTTGTAGTACCTTGTTAAAGATGGCGACGATGATCATGCTAGTTGTATTAGCGGCTTCATGCCATTGGATGTTCCTTCTCTTCATGGCCCTCTATGGTACGTGTGTTCATTTGATCATATTAAGATTTGTAAACTCAGGGTTTTGGTAGTGAGATAGACCAGCGAGGGCAACTTCAATCGATTTAACTTAAGTTGGTTGAAGTGGGTTAGTTTTATCTATACTTAACATGTCAAAAACACCAAGTTTGAAATAAATTTGAAGCAAGACAAATGAGTCAAAATCGCAAAAATTGATACATCGCCTTGATAAATAATTAAATACTTATTGTCACTGATTTTTGGTATGACATATAATCTATCATCTTGATAAACCTTGCTAATTCATCGTCCTACTCATAAAATAATAACTTATTGAATCCACGTTTTCTCTCTCATTTCATCTCTTGATTTTGCTACCTGATCTTCATTTAGAACGATTATTAGCTGGAAATTTAAAAGAGATATACCATTCCTAGGTATATCGGGTATAGTAACAAATGGTGTAATGTTTTAGGATCTTGGGAGATGTTTTCATGGGTCGCTACCACACTATATTCGATTATGGGAATCTGAGAGTTGGATTCGCCGAGGCCAAGTAGCATAGACGAGATTGATGTTTTCATGAACTTGTTTTCCTTTGCTTGCTATGTTGTTACCAAATTATGGTTTTGGAGCTTAAGAATGATGAGGTAAACAAATGGATTGTTTGTGGTTATAATCTTGTATGAATCATTTACGCAATGAGAAAATTCACTGTTTGAACCATATCACATGAAACCAAATACTTGAGAAATCTATAATTGATAATTCACTAAATAGGGGCTGACGCATGATTTGAAATGGGTGGTAGGCTAGTAGCAATCGCTTAAAAAAATCGAAATTTACATTACGTGATGGTAGCACCGTCTCGAAAAAGTCAAAAATTTCACTATGTGGATAAAATTGGTTGGTGTTCCGTGCCACTGCTAGTTAAAGCATGGGTCCGCCCTTGCTGAATGCTTTTACCAAGAGTTATCTCCACTAGAAAAATTAATGTCACTGATGACGTAGTCATAATGTTTGTAAAATCTTGTAACATAGAAGCTATCTTCACTAGCTTCTCTCTATTATAATGGAAGATATCAGCTCTCACATATCCCTCTTATTTCACAAGAAAAGAGATAAGCTCACCCATTCATATAGACTAGATCGGTTGATTACAATGTGTGTACTTCAACTCTTATAAACTTGAAGAACAATGATCAAAAGTATAGAATATAAGAAAACCAAGATCACTTGAGAATGTAAGTACATGTTTTTCTAGTTTTGCAAGAGGTCACTTGCAACTAAGAAAAGCTTTGGATTTATGTATAGGTCAAAAGGCCAAGGAAAAGTGAACAATACACGAACGGTCAAACCATACTCCGACTGTGGTGTACCCTCGTACTTTCTTGGTCGAAATTGAAATATTGTTGTGATTTGTTAAGTTTCATATTTTTGGCTTATGTTACCAGAAAGTTTGACAAATTTGGAACTCTAAAAAAGGTTAACACAAGTATCAAAGGGATTATCTTCAAACATGTTTGTATGCTAGTCGTTGTTGAAGAATTAGAAGTATATTGGATGTTTGCTAGATATCTTGCTTTTGATACAAGAGTTGCTTCTACCAACAATTCTGTATTTGTAAGATTCCTTGCAAAGAAGTGGTTGCATTCAGAAGTCTTATATCTTTGAAAGATTTTATAAAAGGTTACTTTGTTTTCTTTCTAAATATGATTATTTAAAGATCATATTTATCAAGTGGTCAACTTGTTATTCCATACTCTAAGTAATCTAATCTTAATCCTAACTTTTTTAAAGTATTCAAAACATCAAAGTCTTTCAAACGCATGCTAAAATTCTAGTACTTGGACCGTGGCCGACTATGGTTCAACCGTGAGGTGCCAGGAAACTTCATCCTCTTTCCTTTTGACGTATTTGATCTTAGGTTTGTGTTATAAGCTCGTGCCATTAGTGTTGATTGTATGCTATGAAAAGGTAAAGATGGAATTAAATCTTGTATTTATAAACATTGAAGTTTATAGTTTAATTGTTTTAATCTGCTTAATAGTTTGAAACTTGAAAGTTTCATGATGCTCTTTCAACGGACTCGTTCAAGATCATTGGGGAGAGCTAGAATTTCTCCACACGTTTTCATCTACCATATGGGCAAACGAAGAAGGTGAACTCAATGCTAGAGCTATATCATCCAACACTATGTAAGTGCTAGCTAATTAGTGAGATTGAGCTAAAGACCATGACATCGCTTTTTCCTGCAACTTGTAAAGGAGTGAAGCCATAGCGAGGAGTCCATTAACTCGATGCAAACCCTTAACATCGAATACTTTTAGTCACGCCACATGATGGGAAGAGACCAATGTATACAAGACTATGAAGGAGTAGCATGTGCAAATTGATTACACCCGGATATCATTTGACTAAGTGGATATAATGAAGAAATCAGCCAATTAGAAAACATGTTGAATTCAAAGTAGCAAAAGCATGAAATGGTAAAACTTCTTCCTTAACGGTTTAAGGCATCAGTGAAGGCTCATGATGGACTATTTCAAAGATATGTAAGCTTTCATGAGCGAACATGAAAACGTTTAAGACATGTATAATGGGGTGTCCAAAGGGGCACCAACAACTATCACAACCTCGCGCCGACGCGCGTTTAAACAAGAGGTCATAGAAATCTTGTTATACCAAATGATATGAAGATAAAGACACATTGTGACAATTGAAGGACTAGATCGATCAATGGTGTCATGATGAAGGCACGATGAAGAAGTAGTAGACATAGAACAAAGACCAATTAAATATCTAGATATGGAGTTGTTGGAATATTATGTAAAGTCTTTGCAATGAACAAGAACCATGTAAATAGTTCTAGATACACATTCAAAACCGTTAATTTAAATCGATTAGCACCTTCGGTTTTTGTAAGAGGCAAGTATATATAGATGGTACCCTAATTTGTTGCAAATTACCTTTAAATGTTATTTCAAAGCTCTATCAAAAGCACTATAAAAAACACACATATGTAGTGCTTTTGATAGAGCTTTGACATAACATTTAAAGGTAATTTGCAACATATTAGGGTACCGCCTATCTATACTTGCCTCTTACAAATATATATATATATATATATATATATATATATATCTAGGGTAGTGATAAACTAAAAAAAATTATAGTAAAAAGAGTAAGGAGAAATCGTAGCCACACAATTCACATCAAAAGCCAACAAACATGGTCCCAAACCAGCGACTCATAACTGCCAATTAAGGGCAGTTTAAGGGCAAATCATGAAGATTTTTTTTAACCAACGTAAATTTAGCTTTCTTTGATTCAACTATCATGTTTGCCCAATCCATAACCTAGATTCAACAACATCAAAAAATACACAAAATTAACAAAGTGATGAATGACTTTTGTTGCACCAAAGATGCACAAATTTAACAACAGATTCACAAAAAATAACAACGAATTCAAGCATAACAGATGCACAATAGTTTCAGAAAGTGATAAATAAAATCTGAATTATGTAAAGAGATGAATGACTTTTGATGCTCCTGATGCACCAATAATTCGTAGTATTCGCTTGACAGAGGAGATACAGTGTAGACTTGATGCACAAAGATGGTGGCTTCACGGAAGGGATACGGTGGTCGCTTGAAAGAGGGAATACGGTGCTGGCTTCAAACAGAGGATATATGGTGTTGGCTTCAAGTCAGGCGACGAAGGCTTCATGTAGGACTGTGCATGGGCTTAAAACCGGACCAGACCGGCCCAACCCGGACCGGCCCGAAAAACGAAATTGGCTAATTTCAAAACCGAAGCTCGGACCATTAACATTTACTCGGTTTCGGTCTTAACCCGTTATGGACCGGTTCGGTTTGGGCCCGGACCGAAAACCCGATAAAATTTCAATTGTTCTTTACCCTTTGTTAGTTTTGAAAATTATGACTTTCTCACGACTTAAATGAAATGTGCATGACAGTTTATTACAAAGTTGCGTAATGGTTTAAATTTACAATCTTCATCCAACAAAATATCAATACATTCAATATTATAATATTATAGTAGCTTTTTGATATAGCAAATTATATATGATTTAGATATGGTCTTATTTAATAATTTGGTTTCAGCTTATACAACTTGTAAGAAGTGATTATTCTTGAACAATTTTGTGCAACGACTGCAGCTTAGAACGTGTGTATGGATTTGCCGTTGCGTATAGCCGTATATTTAGAGAGTTTCCGATTGTATAGGAAGGATTAGAACGTGACTACATGCTTATAGCCCATTAGCCCATGACTGTCACTAAAATATAAAGCCCATTTACAAACAACCGGTCCGGGTTCGGTTCTCTTCTTTATTCCGGTTTAAAACCCGGACCGGACCGAAGACCGAAAATGGACAAAACATTAGACCGAGGACCGGCCCAAACTACCTTATTCGGTCCGGGTTCGGTTCGGTTAACGGGCTTTTTGTCGGGTATTCGGTTTGGGCCCGAAAAATGCACAGTCCTAGCTTCACGAAAGGGAGACGGTGGTGACGACGAAGCCAGCGGCGCTGGTTACGAGTACGGTAATGTCGTTTGAACGACGGATCTGAGCGGAGGAACATATTTTTTTCTACCAGTGGTACCCACCAACGCCACGGTGAAAGTAGCGTCTACCGGAAGCCACGAAGCTTTGACCCACGGGAAAATCGTGCTGGTGGATGCGATGCATAGAGGAGGCAGTGATCTCATATCTACCACCGCCGCTGTGAAAGTAACTTCTGCAGGAAGCCACGAACCTTTGACTAAAAGGATGCGATGCATAGAGGCGGCAATTTCATGGAGGATCGATAGAGACAAAGAACGTGGGTTAGGGTACATTAATGTGAAGAGAGAGAGAGAGATAGAGTGACGTGGGATGGTGGGAGGTGAATTTATTATTCTATATTAATTTGCAAATCAGACGTAGGAGAGAGAATAATTAATTTCCTATATTGTCCTTTTGTTTGTTATGCCATGTGTCACTCATACAATTCTCTTTATGTTTTTTACTTTAATTTTATTTTTATTTGATCCTGATTCTATATATATATATATATATATATATATATATATATATATATATATATATATATATATATATAGGGTTTATATTGTGAACCTTAAATTAAATGAGAATGGGAGACTAAGGTGTTGTTTGTTTTTGAAGACATAAGATGTCTTATGTCTTATTCCATGTCTGGAGGATAAAATGTGGTTTAGAAGGTCTTGTGTCTGTGAATGTCTGCGAAGATAAGATTGTTTGTTTTTTTAATTTTAAGAAATGTCTTATTTACTATATTTTTCCAATTTTAAACTAAATTTAACAATTTTTAATTTAAGAAATGTCTACGAAGACAATGAACAGATCAGTTGAACCATGTTATTTCTATACGATCTATAGGTTTATCCTGTTTGGCTAAACGAATTACCGGTAGCAAGTCTCTTGGAAAATTGATCAAATTACTTTTGCTAAGTACACGAATCAGAATATAAAATATGCGTATAAAGCAAACCGAATTCAATATGGGTATAGAATAAGATGAACAAGATGCTAATCAATATGCTAGGTATAGAACAAGACGAACAAGATGCTAATCAATATCAGTATACAACAAGATGCTATGATGAACAAGATGCTAATCAATATCAGTATGTTAATCAATAATCAGAGTAAACAACAATGATGAACAAGATGCTAAAATCAACATGTTGCTGAAATTAGAACAAACAACAACAATACACACATCTATTTGCTAAAATTTTATGCTCCATTACTCGTAAATCATCAACCAAGTGTAACAAGGAAAAAACAAAAAGGTACCTTTGTGCAAATAGCGATGTGAAGGAGGAATCCGCGAGAGATGTGAATCGACAGGGGAATCAAATTGCTGTTGTGAATCGACGGGGAAATCAAATCGCTGCTGTGAATCGACGATCTATGTTGTAAATCAACGAGGGAATCAACAATCGCTGCTGTGAGCCGAGGTGCGGTGAAATGACGACTTGGCGAGATGATGTGAAGCCTCGACGAGAATCCGACAAGAAATCAACTGGACCCGCAGAGGTTGAGTTTGACAGCCGACGAAGATGGGGAGAGTCGAGGGAAGAAGTCTGGCTGCTTCTCTAGGTTTAGAATAAGTGATTTTTATCACTTTTTAAAATAAGTGATAATAGTAAAAATAAGACCTTATTCCCTTTTACTGATTTTTAACAAACAGTCTTCTAATAAAAAGTCTGTCCGCCCGCAGACATTTTTAAAAATAAGTACTTATTTTAAAAAACAAACAAGCCCTAAATCTTTGCCATTGATTTAATTAGATCTGATCATAACTTTTAATTACTTATTTTCCAGCGCTGAAGGGTAGTTTAGGAATAAAAAATATTCGACTAATTAAGCGCGTAAAAAAAACTTCGTCGACGAATAAATAGCATATGGTCCTTTCCTATCGGAAATTCAAAATCTTCTCCGCTGAATTGTGAAAAATATTCCATGTCGTCGAGTAATTACCTTCTCAAACGGTCAAAATCTTCCGCGGTAAATGTACAACAAAAACCAGTTTTTTAATCGAATAAACACAAAAAGATATGGAAGATTCGAATTCATCAATCAATCAACTCGAAGTTGAAGCAGATTCACTATCAACAAACCCCGTATTGTTCGGTTTTATACATATATTTTGCACCTCCTCGTGTCATCCTGATTCAAACTCAAACTAGTTTGAACCAACACAAGGATGACAAATTAACTGTAATTATTCATAAAGCGGAACTCGAAAAATCATCAACCCCAAACCAGGATCTTTGTTTATCACAAATGTACACATATCATCGAAAAACTTGTATGTACAAACAATAATAATATGAACATGAAACAATCATATAATAGATTAACTAAGATCATCATACAAAGCCATATATATATATATATATATATATATATATATATATATATATATATATACTCGTCAACAAGAACAAAAGGTAGATGATTAGATGAATATTATATATATGTATTCAAGAACAAGATGAATATTATACCTTTACTCACCTAGAGTTGCTCAAGTAATAATCCACCTGTAATGAAGCAATACGAGATCCTGCTAGAAAGGTAGCAAACCACGAACACCTTGCTCACGCTAACTTGTTGATCGACAAAAACCGACCTTCGGTTTGTATAGGGGTGTTCGGCCGAAGGCTAGAAGGGAGAGGGAGGAGAGAGTTCTAATTCATAATCTTGAATTTTCTAACACCTTTAATTCTCCTCTAATCCCCTATTCATAATAATAGGATTTAGGATTAGATTAGAAAATCTTTGAATATTTCCTATTATTGAATTAAAGAAACTTAATCACCAAGTTTTATATTAATTAATAATAATAATAATATTATATATATATATATATATATATATATATATATATATATATATATATATATATATATATGTGTGTGTGTGTGTGTGTGTGTGTGTGTGTGTGTGTGTGTGTGTGTGTGTGTGTGTGTGTGTGTGTGTGTGCATATTACGGCCGAAGGCCAAATGTGTTGATATATATATATATATATATATATATATATATATATATATATATATATATATATATATATATATATATATATATATATATATATATATATATATATATATATATTATATTTTAATTCTTTTATTATATTTTATTAATTAATATTATTAATAATTTAAACACAATTAATTAACAATATATATTTATTAACTAATAAATATATATATCCTTGTTAATTAATCAACTTAGTAATTTCTTTCCTATGTAAGTTAAAACCATAACTTACTATTTATTGATTTATAACTAACCGATACAAAACCGTTCTCCCGAGTGTGGTTGCTTTACTTCTCGGATTACATGCCCTCACATATGTGACCCTTGAGTGCCTTATGGCTTTGGAGATGGCATCAGGTTCGCCGGTTATCCACACAAATCCTATAAGACTCCTACTTGTGCACACCGCCAACCAGTAACCAAGCGATAAGAACTCTTATACCCAGGTGTGATAATAAAATCCTTAAACAAACCATTTTATAAAACCAACTGTTTTATAATAAAACTTCATAAGAAACCCCTATCTTATGATTGGTTATACTTTAGGCTTTTCCCTCTGCAATGTTTCGATTGTGAGTGTGAGCAAGGTATGAGTCAATTCTGAACACCCAAAACCTTTTCATGACTATCCGATTTAGACTGAGTGATAAGCGACAAAGAACAAATTAGTTTGTTTGGGCATGGCCATGCACTTCCATAGTTTAGATCAGTCAAGGGGCCCGGAAACATCTTTCCTTTAAAGGAGTTGCAGAATGCCTCTCGCATACTTGCATTAGGCAATATGCTTTCCGCTGACACCAGATACGCCCGTTATTACTACCCTGTTACGGCATAGCATTAGGTGCTTTTCAAATGCCAAAGTTCCCCGCATCCCAAACCAAATATCTTAGGCTTAAGGATAACCTATGTGACGAATACCTTTGACTCAAAGACCAAGCGGTATTCTTCACGATGTCACTATCCAATATTCACACCCCTGGTGAATATGGTAGCTATCTTCAGTCACTATGAATCTCTACCAAGGATTACGATGACGTTATTATCTCCCTAGTCGAGGTTCCTACCAAGATCGGTAGTCACGGACAAGATTTTGAATAATAATCCTCTTATTCATGGATATTACCAAAACATACAAAATATTTGAAGAGTAACGGGATTAATAATCTACTATCCATATTCACCCAATAAAGTACAAAATTAATACAAGATCCATCGTCTCAATTCACCGCGCCTATATGTGTTACTATGTTGGTTCAAGTGGATTTATCACATATCACTACTTGAAACTACAACGTTACTATGAACCAAAACAAGTATGCATTAATTAGTTCTCCCACTTGCTTTGCTACACAAATTGTTTTCCTCAAACCTTCAAACAACTCTAATCTTTCTAATTTTATCATATTCCCTGAACTCGGAGAACTGGATTAACTCATTCTTTCTGAATATGTAAAATTATCCCGTAACTAGACTTAGTTACATTGTAGATGTGTAAAACCTTTCTATCCCAAGAAATAGAGTAAAATAATAAACCATTTGTTTACACTATTCTGTAAACAAAATTAGATATCCAGTGTATAAACACTTGTCTATTAAATTGTTTATTATTTTCAACACTTAACTCTTTTATATATATTAATATTGATGACATCGAATTTCAATATATAATTATGACCTTCTGGGATTAGTCCTAATACTTGGACCATTTTGAGCCCTTAAAAATTCCCGTCATTCGAATTATGTATACTTGAAATCCAACAAGCTAATAACCACTGTGTTTATCTAAACACTTACTATCTTCTACGCAAATATACATTTTAATTTATCAAAACTTGATAAATATTAGCGTAGTTCAATTGCTCCCACCGACTATTATGAAAACATAGCACTACTTAAAATACCTTATTGACTTGGTCAAACTTGACGAACGAGTCAAAAATACTGATTTTAAGTATAAATCTAAAAACTTAGATTTTCCAATAAGAACCTTAAAGTCGACGAAACCTTAAACTTGGATTTTCCACATATCCACTATTTCTATTACGAAATTGGTTTCTCAAAACTTTACATTACTACAAGTATAACACACTTGTACGGATTCTTATTTAAAACATGTGAGTGCCCTTGATTACAATATCCATTATAATCATGCTCATAAATGTTTTATCCTTAAACACATCACTAGAAATAATAAATATTATTTCAAGTGTTTGATCCTAGTTCAAAACTTGAACTTTTTTTTCATAAATACTTATAATTACTTGATTAGAAAAACTTTTCAACATACAACAACAACTGTGTTGTTTCAAGTAATTCCATAAGTTTAGTCGAGCAATTAATATTAGTATAACTCAATGGCAATACTTAATACATAGGATCAAACACTAATAAGTCAAAACTTTGACTTGTTAGTTAACCTCTAGTCAAAATTGAGTAGATATAATCACAAAGCATGTGCAAGGATATATCACTAAATAATTTATTAATATTTTTGAACCAAAATTCCAAAAGTTCATTATAACTTGAAATATGAAAAATATTTTAAAACGGAAAAACTATGAATTATTAATATCCTTGTTTCTTCACGCGGAATCCTTATATTCTTGGCACGTTTTGCTTTCATTGACTTATTGCAATAAACGATTGCAAATGTCAAAAACCACTTATAAAAATAAGTTGAAAGCAAATAGTGAAGTTAGTCATCGAAGTTACGTGTGGAGTTTAGACAACACCTTCGTGACGCTTCGGGCAGTTGACCTTATAATGGCCAATCTCACCGCACTTAAAGCACCGGTTCTCGGTTTTTGCTTTGTTCGGTTTGAATATCCTGCCATTGTGATGGTCCCGTATTATACGGATGAAGCTATGCTAGATGATTATCTTCTTAGTGTGTGTGTTTGTGTGTGTTCGCTTTAGAGAGAGAGCCGAGAGCTAGAGAGTAAAACACAAACACAAGGAAGTTGGAAATGCAAAGCTTAATTAGAAATGGTGGGGCAAATGTCTTTTATAGCATTTGCCCAAGTTACAATATTTGCCCAAGTTACAATATTTACATATTTGCACCCTCACTTTTTGAAGGGTTTTGAACCTGACCAAACCACCTTATGACTCAAACTGGTCAAACCTGGGTTTGATTCTACTGGTTCAATCCTTAAAGCGGAACTGGATTGAACACAACCCTCTAAACCCCAAAAAGGGTTAGAATCTTTTAAACTTTAAATGATCAACATAGTTTCTTACAAACATTCCATAGATAAGGTTATAAGATTATACCTGAACAATACCTTTAGGATTGCTAAAGATAGTCCACCACTACTGCACCTCCGATTGAACTGGCTGCTAGACCGCTCCTGGATTACCAAACCTTCAACACTCTAAACGAGAGTGTGTGTGTGAGAGTTCTTGCGTCGACCTCCACTTCGCAAACACCCTTTGGTGTTTTGTCTTTGTTCGACGGCAAGAGAGAGTTATCGACCGAGAGAGAGAGAGAGGTGCGAGATCGAGAGAGAGATAGATGGTGGTGGCTAGGGTTTTAATCCCTTTATCACTTATCTTTATCCTTAAGCCTTTAAGGATATATTTATAAGGATTAGATTGGACCTAAGCCCGTTTAATTAAAAGCGCACTGGTTTTAATTAAACTTTCATCTCTTCTCACTTTTACCCCTTGGACTTTGCTAGTTAATTAATTAACTATTAATTAACTGGTCCGTTAAATATTAAAATTTAATATTTAATTCTCTTTAAATAAAAAATAACTATTTATTATTTATTTCCTTTCTAATAATTAATTCTTTTCAATAATTAATACTACTGATTAATTATTTACTTTTCTCTTTAATAATTAATCCAACTGATTAATTATTTCCACATAGACTTATGGTGAAATCCAACTATTCTGAATTAGGTGTGTAGCAGTGTGACCCTTTAGTCTCTTATAACATTGGATACAATGTGCCTATTAATTATCTCTGCACATAATCTAACACTTTTTATAATCTAACATTCTCCCCCTAAGTGAGGTGTGCAACGATTCACAACAAAGAAATAAGTACATCTATTCATAGGCTGATTTGTTGCGAATCCCGAAAGCCACTTGCCACTTCCTAACTTGCCTTCTGTTGTACAGTGTAGTCTTCATCTGTTCTATAGCGCGATAGGCCTGAGCATGTTGTTCATCAGTGTAGGCCTCACGGTTATCCCATACCTTCTGATGAATCTCTTTAAATAATAAATAACTATTTATTATTTATTTCCTTTCTAATAATTAATACAAACCGATTAATTATTTATTTCTCTCTTTTCAATAATTAATACTACTGATTAATTATTTACTTTTCTCTTTAATAATTAATCCAACTGATTAATTATTTCCACACAGACTTATGGTGAAATCCAACTGTTCTGAATTGGGTGTGTAGCAGTGTGACCCTTTAGTCTCTTATAACATTGGATACAATGTGCCCATTAATTATCTCTGCACATAATCTAACAGACTCCCCTTGTGCAAGATAAGTAATAGTTACTGCATATTGTTAGCCTAAGGAGGTCCCTAGCCAGACACTTAGGGTAACCAGGTTATAAGAACTCTTATACCCCAAAGTAACTTGTGATAAAATTTCATAAGAAACCTGCTTAGAAGTAACCTGTTATAAATTAACTGTTTATAAACTAAACTATCATAAACTCCCTGTTCATGAATGGGTACGTTTTTATATATACAAACTTGCATATATATAGGTTTGTCCCTTGCAGCGCGATATTTCAATTTTGAGCATGAGCATGGAAAAAAGGTCAACTCAGAGACTCAAAAATTTATTCATGACATACTTGATTTCAAAACTGCGTGATAAACGACAAAGAACAGATCAGTTCGTTTGGGCACGGCCGTGCACTTACCAGTTTCTTTAATCAGTCAAGGGGCCCGGAAATATCTCTCCTAAAAAAGAGGTGCAATTACCATCTTGCATATTTCCATTTGGCAATACGGCTCCCACTGAATCTAGACACGCCCCTTATGACCACCCTGTTACGGCGTGGCGTTAGAACGCGCTAAGAAGACAACAGTTACCGCATCCCAAACCAAATACCTCAGGCTTGAGGATAACCTATGTGATAAATACTTTTTACACGAATCCACGAAGTATTTCTCACGGTGGGTCAATCCAATATTCATAACCGTAACGAATATCCGTCAATTTTGGTCCGCAAAAACCGTTTGCAGCTATATTCGATAAACTATCGAATCTACCCCAAAATTACGATGACTTTATAGCCCTATCGAGGTTCCCACCAAGATAAGTAGTCACGGATAGTGTTTCGAATAAATCTAGTTTATTCCTGGATAAACCAAAACATACAAAATCTGTGAAGAACAATGAAACTAATTTCTACACCCTTCCATATTCCACCCTGGAATAAAGATGTATAATTTCTACCATTTCATCGACTCGATTCACGGCGTATATCTGACTTACTTATTATTTTGCATTGTAACTTATCACAGATTACAAAGGAAAAATAATATGATTATAAACCTTAAAACTCAATACTAGTACCTTGAAGTACTCTTTCTTGGTTTTGCTAGAACTCGTTTTTGCAACCTAAGAACAATTCTAGACTTACTTATTTTATAAAATTCCTTAAACTTGGAGAAAACTGGAAATAACTCCAAAGTTTCTGATTTTACAAAATAACCTCCGTGTAATTAAAAATCTTTAATTACATTTGTAGATATAATAAATCTTACTAGATTTTATTATCTATTTGAAACGATAAAACTTTCTTACACCTACTTGTAAGAACCTTGAAATTAGATTCCCTGTGTATACCAACACTAATCTAATATCATTACTAAGATGTTAAAGAACATCCTATTTTACCATTTCTAACGTTAACTAACCAACAATATTAAGCTGACTTACTGAACATTTTAGAACGTATATAATTTCCATTTAAGTCATAACTTGACTTAAAAACTAGCAATGATATCTTTGAAAAACTCTCAATAAGTCATGCATTCCTCGGATTAGTTCTTTCTTAAGAACTTACTGTTTTAGATAACTTCTAAAAACATCCGATAATTTTATACTTTAAAAGTTCAAACTTGTATTTATCACACCGGTTAAAAACAACCTTTTATTAACTCTGATAAATACATTAGTCAGGTTGCTTTTCAAAAAAAAAAAAAATACATTAGTCAGGTGCCCCCACTATCTTTTATGAAAAAGTGCATTCTTTAAAACATCCTTTTAGGCCTTAGTCAAAACTTGACTACCATGCCTAAAACTTGTGTTCCAAACACATGTTTTAAAGAACTTAGTTTTTGTAAGAAATTTGTTTTATGAAACCAAGAACTTGGATCTCCCATATATCCATCTTTCCAATTACGGAAAATGGTTTCATTAAACTTACCATGATCACAAGTATGAAACACTCATAATGATATTTTAAATTTCTCTCCTTAAAACATTTAGTATAAAACTCCCTTGATTATAATAACTATTATAATCACTTTTATACTTTCTTAAACGTTTTATCAAAAACTATCTTTCCTGGAAATAGTGATTATTATTTCCATATGTTCAAGACTTTGAACACTCACTTTTCATAAAATCTTAAATACTTGTTAAATCAGAAAAACTATCTAATCTTATAAACAAAACTTGTTTATACAAGTATTTATATAGTAGAGCCGGCATTTATGTAACTACAACAGATTACTGCATAAGATTATTATGAATCACTAATCAAGTCAAAGCTTTGACTTATTAGCACTCTTTTAGTCACAACTGGACTAATCATGATTCATATAATAAGAACACGTGCACGGATATGAACTAAATAATTAAAATTTCCATAAAACTCAAACCAAAAAGTTTCCATAGACAAAAGTTCAAAATAAACTTAAAAGAGTTTAATAAACTAGGAAATAAAAATTATTAATAATATCCGCATGCTGCACGTAGGATCTCTTTATGCCGGGCCGCATCACTTTCCTTCTCCTCCTGCAATAAACGATTGCAAGATGTTAGAATACTCGTAAAACTTTACAAGTAGGAAAGTGACAAAGAAGCTAATCACGCAATACCTGAGGAGCCAGACTTGCCTCCTGCTTCGTGACCTTTCGGACAATCTCGTTTCCAATGTCCGGCCTCACCGCACCTGAAGAACCGATTCTCGGTCCTTGCCTTGTTTGGATTCGGCTTCTTGCCCTTGTTGTCGTTATTAGCCCTGGGTGCGCTCTGGCTGGGCTTTGCCCTTTCCCTTTCCGTTGCGCCCCTTCTCTTCTTACGTCCGCCATGTCCCACCATAAGAATGTCCTTAGACTTAGTCCCGATACTCTGCTCAGCAGTCTTGAGCATGGAGTGCAACTCAGCCACGGATTTCTCCATGTTGTTCATGTTGTAGTTGACTATAAAAGACTTATAGTCATCTGACAACGAGTTGAGTATCGTATCCGTTGCTAGCTGCAACGGTACTGGGTGCCCAAGTCTCTCTAGGTGGTCCATGTAACCTTTCATTTTCATGACATGGTCACTGACCGAGGTCCCCTTAGCCATCTTGCACGAGTTAAATGCCCTAGTGGCATCATAACGCTCCGTGCGGGCTTGCTCCTGGAACATGTCCCTCAGCTGGCGGATCATGTCATAGGCAGGAGTTTCCATCGTGCTTGATTGCAACTCTGGACTCATAGTTGCAAGCATGAGGCATCTAACATCCAAGGCGTCATTGGAGCGCTTCTGAAAAGCCTCCCTGACCTCTGCCCTGGCATTGCTGGGAGGGGGATTTCCTAGAGGTTGTTCTAGGACATGCCACTTTCTCTCGTGCCTCAGCACGATCCGGAGATTTCTCTCCCATGTGAGAAAGTTAGACTCGGTGAGCTTATCCTTCTCAAGGATAGAGCGGAGAGAGAGGTTATTAGTACTAGTAACGTTGGTTGCCATCTACAAATTAAAACCTTGGTTTAATTAGTAATTGCAGATAAACTTTCTAATTATATATCATTAAACCCATAAATAATATATATTAGACCTAGGACCCATATTTCACATACTTGACGCAAGGTTTGGGCACTTCCCGCCAAGTCATGCTATTTCTGGTAGGTAACACCATGTACCAATCGTACCTAACTGATACGACTCCTAGAACCTCGTAGAGCACTTAGACCCAGTCTAGTTTGTTTAACTCTACTCTAGTGCTTTTTGGGCCGGGACTCCCGATTATCACCAAAATAGATCGCACCACCTAAGACATCATGAATTCTGGCCGGGACTCCTGATTATCGCAGAATCTTTCATGCCCTTTCCCGCAATGGTTTGAACCCGGATGCCCAAGGTTTAGTTAAGTTCAATAAAAACTTAATTTTTCAGTTTTTGAAAAACCATTTTAAAACTAACTGTTTTAAAAATACGATTTATATGTGTACCTGAACTAGGTGCACAAAATGGCTTTTATAAGTTCCAAACTTATAACCTTGACAAAACTATAAATTTTAAAATATTAATTAATACGACTACCAGACTGAAGTCATATCCCAGTTTGTCATAATTCGTGGTTTTCACTGTCTAATAACAATCTGTCATTAAACCCCCTTTTATTTACCATCACATACATATCATATGCAAATATGAAAAAGAGTAAATAAAATCACAACCACGCAGATAATAAGAATAAGCATATAAAGCCCTATAGTTTTGCCAACTAATCCTAAGGTCAAACCTAAGGATGAAATGACTTGGATTCGCCTTTCTTGATGTGTTGCTCCCACTAGCCTTGACACCTCCCCGAAGTATCCGTGCTACGCGTATAGAACACCATTTACCTTGTCACCTTCTTGGAGTCCATCTTGGTCAAGGGTTAAACTATTACTAGTCTATTACAAATACAATATTGAATGGGGTTGTAAGTGGCATGCAGGCCTCCCCGAACCAGTACAATATTACAAATAGAAAAGGGATTGTAATTGGCACGCAGGCCTTCCCAAAAACCAAAATAAAAGAAGAATAAGAAAAACGAGTCCTAAGTCGGCAAAACTATAGCTATACAACCACGCAATTATATATAAGCATTATATATATAAAAGTCAACCACGCAGTTATAACATATAAACAAAAACTGTGCTGTTAAGCACACAACCTGATTTGTTTAAACTATTCTCATTTATCCTTTTGATTTAATACCTATTAACCAAAAACGAGAATTGTGATCTTCTAATTTATTTGATCAAACTAGTTTTTCAACAAGAATTAAAAAACTTGATCTTATTCAAAACTTGAATGAAATCCTTATGTCGGATTTTATTACTAGTTATCCAATAACTTAAAAACCGACAACTTTTGGTCAATTAAATAATTATCTTGTTTAATTCTCCATCTTATTATATAAACTTTATCCTTTTAGAATTTATTTATTTAAAAATGACTTAAACTAGCCATAATAAATAAATATCTAAAATATATATTTTAACTAAGCTAATTAAAATATATAATACTAGTTTATATAACACCTTTATTAATTTTATAACTTAAAATTAATAATCCTTTCGTATTAATCCGTAAAAACTATCTTGGGCCAAAACCTCCCGTCAAACCGAGAAACCCACTGGGCCGAGAACCCATTTAACCGAGAACCTTCTTGAGCCAAGACCCACCTTGGGCCGAAACCCTTTGGGCCGCGGAACACATTTGGCCTAAGACACTTGGACCGTGGCGTCTTGGGTCGAAATCATTTGGGTCGAAGCCCACCCTGACCCTTAGCGCCGCTAACGGCCTCCGTGAGGCCCAACTGGCCTTAGCGCCGCTAACAGCTATCACCCGAGAAGGTGATGATCTCGGTTCTCATTTTTCCGATTGATACATGAAATAAAATATTTTAAATCCTTTTTTAACCTATTAAAACTAGCTGTTTTAATATACTGATTAAAAAACTGGATTTAATTCAAAAACCAAAAACCTATTAATTATTAATATTAACAAAACTTGTTTTATTAATAATTAATTATCCTAAAACTTGATTTCAACCTTTTTAAACAAAAGTTCAAAAACTGGTTAAAGTCTAGTTTTGGATAAAAGTTTATCCTTTTTAACCGTTTAAACACAAACCTGGTTTAAACCTAACTGGTTAAAATCAAACCTTTTATGAACTGGATAAAAACAGAAAACTTGTTTTTATCCCTTATGGTTTTCGAAAAACTGAGGAGAAGAAACAAGATGAAGTAGAAGATCATACAACCTAAACGAATAAAAAACTGGATTAACTAGGTTCAATTAATTAAAACAAACTGTTTAATTTATCTTAATCCAAAACTTGTTCTTATCCAAAAATCACAATCCTTTTTAACCGTTTAAACCAACTGTTTAAACTTTGTGATTAATAGGATTAAATTTCTTAAAACTGGATAACAGAAACAAACTGTTTTGTTGTCCTTGGTGATTTTCGAAAATGTCTAGAGCAAATAGGTGATCAAGAATCAAACCTTAATCCTAGAAACAGATAAAAACTAGAAACTATGGATCATAGAGCCGAGGCTCTGATACCACTGAAGGGTTTTGAACCTGACCAAACCACCTTATGACTCAAACTGGTCAAACCTGGGTTTGATTCTACTGGTTCAATCCTAAAAGCGGAACTGGATTGAACACAACCCTCTAAACCCCAAAAAGCGTTAGGATCTTTAAACTTTAAATGATCAACATAGTTTCTTACAAACAATCCATAGATAAGGTTATAAGATTATACCTGAACAATACCTTTAGGATTGCTAAAGATAGTCCACCACTACTGCACCTCCGATTGAACTGGCTGCTAGACCGCTCCTTGATTACCAAACCTTCAACACTCTAAACGAGAGTGTGTGTGTGTGAGTTCTTACATCGACCTCCACTTCGCAAACACCATTTGGTGTTTTGTCTTTGTTCGACGGCAAGAGAGAGTCGAGAGAGAGAGTTGTCGACCGAGAGAGAGAGAGAGAGGTGCGAGATCGAGAGAGAGATAGATGGTGGTGGCTAGGGTTTTAATCCCTTTATCACTTATCTTTATCCTTAAGCCTTTAAGGATATATTTATAAGGATTAGATTGGACCTAAGCCCGTTTAATTAAAAGCGCACTGGTTTTAATTAAACTTTCATCTCTTCTCACTTTTACCCCTTGGACTTTGCTAGTTAATTAATTAACTATTAATTAACTGGTCCGTTAAATATTAAAATTTAATATTTAATTCTCTTTAAATAAAAAATAACTATTTATTATTTATTTCCTTTCTAATAATTAATTCTTTTCAATAATTAATACTACTGATTAATTATTTACTTTTCTCTTTAATAATTAATCCAACTGATTAATTATTTCCACACAGACTTATGGTGAAATCCAACTATTCTGAATTAGGTGTGTAGCAGTGTGACCCTTTAGTCTCTTATAACATTGGATACAATGTGCATATTAATTATCTCTGCACATAATCTAACACTTTTTATAATCTAACATTCTCCCCCTAAGTGAGGTGTGCAACGATTCACAACAAAGAAATAAGTACATCTATTCATAGGCTGATTTGTTGCGAATCCCGAAAGCCACTTGCCACTTCCTAACTTGCCTTCTGTTGTACAGTGTAGTCTTCATCTGTTCTATAGCGCGATAGGCCTGAGCATGTTGTTCATCAGTGTAGGCCTCACGGTTATCCCATACCTTCTGATGAATCTTGTGATGAAGGATTTTCAGTGTGCCGTCTGAGTAGGACATAAGCTCATCATGTCTGATGAAGATCTTTTCTCCTTTAGTTTTCTTAGAGACGACTTCTCGTTTACCCTTGAAGCTTTCATGCCCTTCATCAATCACAGTCAACTCTTCAAGCTTTTCTAAATCTGGATGGCTCTGGTTAGGCTTCAAGAGATTGATTTTCCTGTAATTGTTCTCAGCTCCAAGTTGCATATCATGCTCCTCTATGAATTCCATCAGATTTCTTAAATACTTCATCAAAGCAACTCTCCCATATTCTTCTTCTAGCCACTTTCCTCTCTTCTGAGAAAGAGTGTCAAAGATAAAACTAATGTCTTCAACTTTAACAAACCTAAGATCTGCTTCGGTGAGGAAGTATGCCAGGTTGTTTTCTCTTTTGACGTGAAAGATGGCATACTTTATGTTGAAAGTGGTTTGAGTGTAGACATTGATGAGTTCCACAATTGGATATTCAAATTTGTTCTCTTCTGGATTTGTCATATATTGAGTGAGGATGTGTTCGTATCTTCTTCTTTGTTTATCATCCATGTTCCGCAACTCGGGGGGAATAACCTGTATTTGTTCGCTGCAAAATATGTCTGAGATTCTTTCTTCAAGATTGACAGCATTAACATAATAGTTTTTCCATAATGGTTGCAGGCCTGCACTTCTAGTGAACATATTGCTTGCATCCAGACCTGGATCTCCACGGTACACTGGAGGAGAAGGTGGCACTATGAAGTGTGGTGGCAAGGGCCATTCTGATTCTCTTCTAACTTTCTCAGCTTCTTTTCTTTGTCTGTTTCTTTCCAATACATCAGCAGCTGATTCTTGAAATTGACCACGAGGAGGAGGGAAGCTTTCATGAACTTCTATGTTGACTCCACTGAGGACCCTTGATACATCAAAGGTAGACTTCTTCTTTTTAGGCTTTCTTCTTGCCTCTCTTCGTGAAATTGCAGCCCATTCTTTCTTTTTAAGTGCAAGTTCTCTTTCACTGATATCATCATCAAACCTGCGTACCATTCTGGGTGAATCTGAGCGTGTAGCAATCTCAACATATTCATCTATGCCTTCAAAGAGTCGTTGGATTTCTTGATCCTCAGGTTCCTCCTCTGGTTGAGCTTCTTCTGTTTGATCTAAGTCAAAATCATTAAAAATGTCAAACTGAAGCCCCTCTTCTTGAGCAGTACTGCTTTCTCCCTCATGCCTAATTGGTGATGTTGGCATATACTCATATAGATCCTCATCTTCAGAGTCTGTGAATAACTCAAACATCTCAGCATGGGGCTGCTCATAAGGTATTTCACATTTTTCAAGATCTATTGGCCTCAGTTCAGATTGTTGCTGGGGTACATAAAGTATAATTTGCTTGTCAGCATTGTCATGTTGTTGTTCATGAACTTCATCGGCCACTTGTGTTTGTTTCTGCTGCTGGCTAGAACTTGTACCTGCAGATAGCAAAGAACTTAGTGGAGTAACTGGTACAGTTGCCTTAGCAGCCACAGAGGGAGAAGACATGTACAATCATCTTCTTTTCTCCCCCTCGGGTTGATCATCGGGGTCCTGATCATCCCGTCTCCTTTTGCCACTCTGTGCTTGAGCCTGGCAAGTTTGTTCAAGGATAGTCAGCCGGCCAGTAACCTTCTCCAATAAAGTATAGAAGCCTCTGGTCACCCCATCAATCTTACTGTTAACATCTTCATGAAACTCTTGAAAGTCATTCAAGGAGATTCCCTGTGGACGTTGTTCGTTGCGTAGAGTTGTCAGAAGTCTTGATCATGAGTAGATTCAGGCCTTTGTTCCAGGAGTTTAACATACAGAAGGCTTTTCAAAGCATCCACTGACATGGTTGCAGGATCAGGTTGTGGCTGAGGCTCAGGAGAAGCAGGTCTTGTAGCAAGGAGTGCCTCAATCCTATCCAACTTTTGATTTGTTTCAGTGAGTTGTTGATGGAGAGGTGCCACGGCTTGTTGGATAGTTTCCTGTAATTCAGCACATGTAACAAACCCAGAATCACGTAGACTTCCGATTGAGGTACCAGCCACAGAGGCAGTACCACCTACTGGAGCAGTAGTGATGTTGGCTCCAGCAGGATTTCCTTCCAATCCTTGAATGGCACCTTGAGAGGTACCACCTCTGGAAGTTGAGGAGACTTGTTGGACATACAAGCTCAGTGCATCAATTGTAACCCTGTGTTGGTCAAGATAAGCGGAGATCCGCGGTATATCAAATTGTGCATTGAAAGGAGTCGAGGACGAGGGAGGCGGTCCTCTATGTTCAATAAGTCTAACACCCGATTGGATGTGGCTTCCCTGCTTTTTGGGGCTAGGGGTCCCTCAGCACTCACATTTTCTTTTCTCACTTCCTCGTTTTCACTCGCACTCCTAACTATATAACTATCTCCTTCTTCACCACTACCAGGACCGTATCCTGCATATCGATTTGGGGACAGTAAGGAATCAGGGGTGACGGATCTGGTTTCAACAAACAACTCCTGAGAAGGAGTAACAACAGGCATGTCCTGGCTTGGAGCCAATATGGCAGTTTGTACAGCAGGAGTGACGGGAATTTGGGTAGAAGGATTCAAGGAAATGACCAGACCACCAGGTTGAGGAATGACTTGAGTAGTTTGAGCAGTGTGGGTCTAGTCAGGAGAGGTAGTATGTGGGTCGGTTAGTTTCATGATGAAGGGGTGATGTCAGCTGGTTGGTCAATAGGTCTGTCAGGGGTGCCCAAGGGAGAATTGATAGGTTCGATGGTAGGGTCACCACCTGGTTAGGAAGCAGACTCATCATGAGAAGACTGGAACTGGATGACTCAGAGGTGTCAAAACCAAGTTCAGCAAGTACAGCTTTGGTTAGGGTGGATTGTGAAATAGATTGGACAACTGTTTGAACGGTGGTGGGATCATAAGCATCCCCTCCCTTTCTATTATCTCCACTTTCACCTTCTTCTCCACCCCTCTCTTAATTTTCTCTCTCCTCATCCCGCTCAGCATCTCCCATAGATGTCTGAGGCCTATTCTCTATATCCTCACCAGGTACTACTCCTCCCTGGGCAGGTATGGCCGGTACTGGCACAACCATATGAGGTATTCCTACACTCGCCCAATAGCTCACAACAATATCGTTTTGCTCACATAAGTTCAGGAGTGTTACAGGGAAAGGTCTTGGAACAGGTAGGTTGGCAGAAATGGCAGGTTTAATATGTATGAAAAGTTTAGGAGTGATAGAAGGTAAACCTGCCCGACGAGGGATGTCAGCATTCTGATCCATCAAGTATTGGATGATCATAGGAATAAAGCGGTGGTATGGCAGTAAATTAGCATCCTTCTTCTTTTGAGAATTCTTTCTAAGCATTGTAGCTTTGATGTCTTGGAAGAGTAGGAATGTATAATCCACATGGAGATGGTTGGCAGCCGCCACAAAGATTTTGAGCTGATGCTCCATTGGAAATTCATATCCTAAATGCTTGGGAGTAAGACACCGTTGAAGCACCGTCATAAAAGTGTTGTACTTGGGATGCAAGTTGGTGTGTTTGAATTGATTCTTACGGGTCAGTTCTCCATCATATCCCAGTTCCCTGATTGCAGCAAGGCATGTCTCCTCGTCTGGAATATCCTCAAAGGCTGTTGCTGGAGGTCTGCTGTCAGCCCTTGGCAGTTGAAAGATTGTTCTGAGGCGGTTGACAGGTATATCAATGGTATATTCATCAACCTCAGCATGGATGACCTCAGTCCCTCTGTCATTGGTATGTACATCACACGTCTTCCAGAATTGTTGAACGTATAGCTCAGGGACATGTGTTCCAGTGGTTGAGGGATTATATGTCAGAAGGTGATTTAGAGGATGAATCTGTAAGATTTCTGTGACAATGGGGTAGGTAGGATTTTTCAATTTGGTAAGGTCAACATAATGGTTGTTGGCATGGGTTTTAGAGTTAAGAAACTCTGCTTGAGGCATGATCTCCTCTGGTTGAAGTACAACTTGTGCCATCTTATCTGCACAGATAGATAAATAGTTAAGTTAAAGATATAGAGATATGCAAGAAGACAACATTCAGCTTTGAGTTTTGGTCAAACTTTAGTGAATGAGATAAGGTTGACCATTGTTGACCAAAACTATTCAGTTTGAAAAATATGAGAAAAAACCCTAAGTGTTAAACCCTCATTACCCCAAGTGTTAAACCCTCATTGTGTACAAGATGATTTTTAGTATAAAAAGTTGTTTTTGATACTTTGAAAATGTCAATTAGATAACAATAAACAACTTTGCAGTACTTGAGTGGAGTCCAAAAATCATCATAACACCCTCTTTTGAACCAAAAGATATGTTTTAAGTTCAAGTTCATACACCTCAAGAACACGAAGAACACTTTTCGAGATTTTTGAAATATTTTTGCATCAAAGTGTTCCCCATGTGTTCAAAACACCCATCGAAAACTTGGATTTATCAAACAAGTTTGTTTCGTGTCCCAAAAGTCCATTTAAAGTTCCGAATGTGTCTCGCAAGAGGCTGTTCTATGGCCAAAAATCACCATTTTAACTCAAAATTTGCAAAATGTAAACCGTACAAGTTGTTACCTATATGATCACGAGTATTTTGAGATTAAAAATGTAAATTTTGGCAGAGTAACGAGATGATTCGTATGAATGAGTAGCAAAAAACGAGAGAAACTTGTAATCTTTTGAATTTTAATCGTATGAAGTGACTGATGGGGGGATGGGACAGTTATAAAGTGAAAATGCCACATGTCGTGCAATGGTTTGACCAAACACGAGTAAAAAACGTGGCTGATAGGGCAATCGCATGGTAAAAGAACCCGGCTTATAGAACCATGCGATTGGCCTTGAAGTGTAGCAAAAGTGCTAACACTAGGTGAATCGCATGCGATTCCCCTTGTTTTTGTCAATCGCATGCGATTGGAAATTGATTCCTTTGTTCAAGTATTCTAAGGCATGCGATTGATACTTAGTCCATTGTTCAGATAGTCTATCGAATGCGATTGAGGCATAGTTGACCATTGTTCTGTTATCCCATGCGATTGACTATCCATGCGATTGAAGTCCATGCGATTGCACCAAGACAGAAAATTTAATTTGTTGAGTTCAAGAAGTCCCATGCGATTGAAACATAGGATGCGATTGTTTGTAACAGAACCCAACACTTGGAAATTTTCTGAAAATTCAAAATATCTGAATTTTGAGAGTTGAAAAATTGATTTTCCCAGATATCTTGATTTGAGTGTTTGTTTTGACACACTCCCCCTAGACTCTTGCATATGAAAAATTTCAAAATTTTAGGGAATGTGTCAGTTGTATACTTTTCCCCCTACACAGGTGCATAATGTGTATGATTTTCTCCCCCTACACATATGTAACATGTGTACAACCAGAAATTCACTTCCCCTTGAGTGTTGCATCAGTAATCTGCACAAAGAACAAACAGTATAACACCTACTCTAAACAAAAGGAAAGAAAAGAAAAATGAAGCAACAGTATGTTATATTTTCAAGTTGAGCATGCCTAACTTGGATACCAACTCAGTGAAGCGACTTTCGTCTAATGGCTTGGTAAACAAGTCAGCCAGCTGATGTTCAGTAGGAACATACTGTAGCTCAATGAGACCTTTCTCTACGTTATATTTTATGAAGTGATAACGGATATCAATATGCTTAGTTTTAGAGTGGTGTACCGGATTGCAGGAGATAGCTATGGCAGACTGGGAATCACATAGCAATGGAATTTTGTCATACGTTAGGCCAAAGTCTGATAACTGTGTACGTATCCAGAGACTTTGTGAACAGCACATTGCAGCAGCAACATACTCAGCTTCAGCTGTAGATGTGGATACGCAGTTTTGTTTCTTTGAGGCCCAGCAGACTAAACGATCTCCCAGAAAGTGTGCACTACCAGAGGTGCTTTTCCTATCAATCTTGCAACCGGCATAGTCAGCATCTGAGTAAGCATGGAGATCCAAATTTGAATCTTTAGGATACCACAAACCAAGATCCATAGACCCTTTAAGATATCTGAAGATCCGCTTAACTGCTAGAAGATGTGACTCCTTAGGATTCGCTTGGTATCGAGCATAGGGACAGGTAGAGAACATGATATCTGGATGACTTGCAGTTAGATACAGTAACGATCCAATTATCCCACGGTAAGTTTTCAGATCTACCGAAGAACCATCAAGATCCGCTGATAGCTGTGCTTTAGCAGCCATGGGTGTGGATATGGGTGTGCAGTTAATCATATTATACTTCATGAGAAGTTCTTTGATGTACTTAGATTGGCAAATAAAACTGCCATGACTTAACTGCTGCACTTGGAGTCCGAGAAAGAATGACAGCTCTCCCATCATACTCATTTGGAATTTGTTTGCCATTATCTTAGCAAACTCGTCACTGTATTTTGGATTTGTAGAACCCCAAAAATGATATCGTCCACATATATTTGAACCAAAATCTTGTCCCTACCCTTGGTCTTTGTGAACAGAGTGGTATCAGTCTTTCCTTCGGAGTAGCCTTCACCAATCAAATATTCAGATAAGACATCGTACCATGCACGTGGAGCTTGCTTTAACCCGTACAAGGCCTTATCTAAGATGTAGACATGATTTGGATGCTTTGAATTGATGAAACCCTCAGGCTGTGAGACATAGACTTCTTCTTTGAGAACACCGTTAAGAAAAGCTGTCTGTACGTCCATCTGAAAGACACGAAAACTTCTGGAGGCTGCATATGCAAGAAATAGTCTGATAGCTTCAATGCGAGCAACATGAGCAAATGTTTCATCATAGTCTATGCCCTCTTGCTGATTGTAGCCTTTAGGAACCAACCTAGCTTTGTTACGGATGACCACTCCATCCGAATCCCTCTTGTTCTTGAACACCCACTTAGTTCCGACAACAGATTTGCCATATGGAAGAGGAACTAATCTCCAGACTTTGAGATGATCGAATTGGTGTAGTTCTTCCTGCATTGCTATTACCCAATCCGGATCATCTAATGCTTCAGAAGTCTTGGTGGGTTCAATAATGCTTAGAAAACCCGAAAATTGACATTCGTTTGCTGTTGCTGCTCGTGTTTGAACGCCAACTGAAGGGTCTCCTATGATGTTATCCTCAGAGTGATGTCTGGTCCACTTTATCTCATGAGAAGTAGAAGATGAAGGAATAAGATCTTGAAAGTGTCGTGCTTCCTCTTCATCTTCGCGGAAGAAATGTGGGTCTGAATCAAACACAGGAGGACTCTCTGGGTCAGGAATCTGAGAAGGCACAAGGGGATGAGTGACAGAAACATATGTAGAATCCTCAGCATATAGATCTACAAATGGATTCGTCTCAGTGACCGTAGGTGCCGTTATAGTAACACTTGTTTGTACTGCTGTGTTGTTCCTGTTGTCAGTTAAAACAGGAGTAGATTCAGATCTAAAGAAATCAAACATAAAATCAAGATGAGTATTAGAACTGGACGGATTGTTTGATTCTTTGTTTTGAAGCACCGGTCCTGAACTGGTATGTTCAGAAGCGTTTTCTGTTGATTTAGGTGGAAAATCTGTAACATTCAATACGTCATCAAATGTTACATTGATACTTTCAACAATGCACTTTGTTCGTTTGTTTAAAACTCTGTAGGCTTTGGACTCAGTAGAATAACCTAGGAAAATAGCTTCATCAGCTTTGGGAGCAAATTTTCCTAGATTATCCTTATCATTAAGTACAAAGCACCTATTACCAAAAACATGAAAGTATTTGATATTAGGCACTATGCCATTGGCCAGTTCGTATGGAGTTTTATTAAAGCATTTGTTAATAAAAGAGTGGTTCTGAGTATAGCAGGCGGTGTTGATTGCTTCAGCCCAAAAGGAAGGTGGGAGCCCGGAGTATGATAGCATGGTACGGGCAGCTTCAACCAAAGTTCTATTTCGTCTTTCCACGACACCATTTTGTTGTGGAGTGTATGGAGCTGAGAACTGATGGTTGATCCCAACAAGGTCACAGAAGCTCTTCAGAGTACTGTTTTTAAATTCAGTTCCATTGTCTGTACGAATGGAAACAACACTCTGACTATGCTTATTCTGCTGTTGTTTGATGAAGGAAATGATTGTTGGAGTGGCTTCATCTTTTGATCGCAGAAACTTGACCCAAGTATATTTGGACTAGTCATCCACCATGACTAGAATATACTTCTTCCTACTTTTAGACTGAATCCTCATAGGACCACAGAGATCCATGTACAGGAGTTCCAAAGCCTTTGTAGTGCTGAACACTTGTTTAGATTTATGTGAAGCCTTTTTCATTTTTCCTTTCTCACAATCTGCACACAGATGATCCTTTTTGAATCTTAACTTGGGTATGCCTCTCACCAAGTCACCAGTGACTAGCTTGTTGATATTCTGAAAGTTCAGGTGAGAGAGTTTTCTGTGCCATTGCCAAGTAAGATCTGATGATGCTTCAGACAGTAGACACATGGAGGTAGGGGAGTCATAATTTTCCAAATCAATGGAATACATGTTAGATTTCCTCGAACCTGCCAATAATTCATCTCCATTTTCAGTTAAAAACAGAACATTTGTTCTTCTTAAACACTACCTCCAGGTACTTATCACAGAACTGTCCGATGTTGAACAAATTGTGACCCAACCCTTCAACATAGGAGACTTTCTTAATCTTTGTGTGCTTCTTTTCTATGTCTCCGTACCCCATTATTGGTGCAACATTGTCGTTCCTAAAACGTACATTCCCGGAGTACTTGGGAACATAATTTTTGAGAAGACTTTTGTTGCCGGTCATATGCTTGGTACAACCGGAGTCCAGGTACCACAAGTTAGGCACCTGCAAAAAGAGAACAAAGCACGTTTAGGTCCCCATATATGAATGGGTCCTTGATTGTTAGTTCCTAGAAGTGGTTGAGTATTGATTATGTCAACTGGTGGTTGTAAAACTTCTAATGATCTCCCAAGTGGGTTTAATCTTTTGTCGAAAAGGAATAGATTGAGACAGAATTGGCTTAGACTGAAGCTTTGGTACCACCTTTGGTTTGACAGTTGATGGAATCAGAGGTTTGGGATTCGGAAGAGTTGAGGAAGCGTTATGTTTGCAAATCAAAGCTTTAGGGGAATTCGTAGGAATTCGTTGTCACACCCCGCCAAGGCGGAAACGCGAAGTGTGACGGAGAGGATCGTCATAACACATTGATATGAAAATAGAGAAATCACTAAAATGCAATTAATTCAACGTGTCACGACGCTCCCCGACACAAGAGGGGACTTGTGCCGTGTAAGGTTGGTATTCACGACATCAAAGTCAAAAGTAGTAATAGAAATTACGCGAATGTAAATCCCACAACCCGGGGCAGGTGATACAGGGCATGCAAGCCCGAAAACCGATATAATTCATGTCTAAAATAATAATAATAAAAGATAAACGTCTTAAAGACTTGAAAGCGTTTAGTCATGCTAAGGTCTGCCTAGAATCTTCTAGTCTTCCTTAGGTTGTATTATTAGCGTTACCTAAAAATGAACACTCTAAAACGTCAACACAAATGTTGGTGAGTTCGCAGGTTTTAAAGAAAATACTAGATTACCGTACACAACATTTTTTGGGTCAATTGCAACAATGATAACATATCACTTGTATAAGTAGCATAGTTGATAACCGAACATCTCAGCTCGGTAGCAATTGATGTGTAGCATGTAAAACCGAACCCCAAAGGTTCAAATGTGTTGTCCTCCAGCATACTATAGCCGGCCGGGTACATAGGTTGGGTCAATGTTGTCATAGCATATCATTAGTTTTCAACTAGAATTCAGTAACCCATAGTCGGATAGCATTCAATTGTCATAAACTAGGATTCAATAACCCATAGTTGGATAGCATGCAAACAATGTATCTCACAAATAGCCAATAAGTTTAACACGGCATGAAAACAGTTTAAGCATGTATTGAGTGTCATTTTCCCCCAAAATATATGAGAAAAAGGGGCCACGAAACTCACCTTGTTTCTTCACAAACACTTAGCCTTGCAAAGGGTCTAGCACGGGATCTACAATAGATACAAGTATTATAAGTCACGTGTATAGGCATTTGATCACCCTAGTGTAGTCCTAAGACTTGTGTAGTTGCTACAAAACCCTAATGCCACCAATTTATCCAGAATTATTCATCGAAGTTAACTATTTTTATTAAATACGGGAAACCACTACTGACATAAAGTTAACTGCTGAAGCGTACCAGAATGTATAAATTTTATAAAAATACTAAACGAATTCTGAAAATTATGAAAATTTTACAGAAAATCCTAAAGTCATCAAATATTTTTTCTGTAAAATTTTGATTGAAAACACAAACTTAAAAACAGATTTTCAAAACAAAACTTTGACCCTAAATCTGCCGGACATGCTGGCAGTCCTGCGTACCTCTACCGTAAAATTATTTTGACCGAGCAAATGACCTTCAAAATTTACAAATCTTATATGTGAAGAAACTAGACTCAAAACACTACGTTTTAGATAAAAAATTCTAATAAAAAACTCCATGTATAGACTCCGTAATGACTGTCCAAACTCGGGTCTATACACTGATCAGAAAAACAGTGATCAAACTTGGTTGTTTAAAGATCAAGAACATGTATTTTGTTTTCTAAAACTCATATACCCTTCATAAAAACGTTTATTGACACACCATAATGGTTTCAATATGTTTTCTACAGATCTAAGAGTTGGATGAGTAGGGGATGAAGCGAATACAAAAGAGGATTATAAGAATGAGAAAGGTTAGAACCTTACCTTGACTTTCAATGATTAAAACCTCAAACTTGGAGCTTGAATCTTGTTCTTGTTCTTGGATTGCAGAAAATCGACAATGGGAGAGGGAGGGGATGAAGTCGACGATAGAAGGAGGGAGGGAAGAAGGGATCGGCCGATTGAGGGGATTAGGGGGCTAGGGTTTTGAAATTAGGATTAAATAGGTGATAAGGTTAATCTTCTTAATTAGGAAACTAGATAATGTATCTCTAGTCAAAAATTTATTTAAAATTTAAACTTTTTATTTTATAATATATTTATATAATCCGAAAATAATAATAAAAAAAATAACATTATTTTCTTTTTAAAAGACCATAACAATTGGTGAATTGTGGCATTCTAGAGTAAATAACTAAAAGTAACCCTAACTAAAACAATAAAACAACTTAAGCTAAGCCTAATTTTATGATTATTCTAATACTAAACTAATATTCTATAAGTGTTAGAAATTGTCCAAAATGTACACGAGCAACAATTTAGGGTTTAAAAAAGATGCGGTTTAAGTTATTAACCGGATTTGGTGACGGATGTCACAGCATCCCCCACTTGAGAGAATTTCGTCCCGAAATTCAGCTTATACAGTTGTGAGAAGTTTTAGTGCTTAAACAAGTGTGGATATTTGGACTACATGTGGTCTTCCCGTTCCCACGTAAACTCGGGTCCCCGTTTAGAGTTCCACCGTACTTTGACTATTGGGATCTTACTCCTCTTTAGCCGCTTAACTTCCCGATCCAAGATTTCTATAGGCTCCTCCACAAAGTGTAGAGTGTTGTCTATCTTGATTTCATCAAGCGGTACTTGCAGGTTCTCGTCCGCTAGGCACTTTCTTAGATTTGACACATGAAACGTATCGTGTACCCCACTGAGTTCGTGCGGTAATTTCAACCGATAGGCTACCAGACCAATCCGCTCAATAATATTGAAGGGTCCCACATATCTCGGTGCTAGTTTTCCTTTTACACCGAAGCGCACCACGCCTTTCCAAAGCGACACTTTTAGTAGTACCCGGTCTCCAACATCAAATTCCAACGGTTTCCGCTGATTATCGGCGTAACTCTTTTGACGATCTCTTGCGGTGTTGAGTCTTTCCTTGATCTGAAAGATCTTATCAGTCGTCTCTTGTATAATTTCTGGCCCAATCAATTGACTTTCCCTCACTTCGGTCCAAGCAACAGGTGACCGACATTTCCGTCCATATAGGGCCTCAAACGGAGCACATTTAATATTCGTATGATAACTGTTGTTATATGAAAACTCGATCAGTGGCAGGTGTGTATCCCAGTTTCCCCCGAAATCAATAACACATGCTCTAAGCATGTCTTCCAGGGTTTGAATCGTTCGCTCACTTTGACCATCGGTCTAAGGACGCCGTACTCATGTCTTGTAACACCCTCTTAACTGGCCTAGGATAGTAAGGTGATTAGTTTACTAATTTTGAGATTGATATTTGATTATGTGAAATAAATGTTATTATTATTGGATTATTGGTATATGTTTATTAAATGAGTAATTTTAATTAAGTTAGAAAATGATTAATTTAAATAATAAAAAAAATAAGTTAGTGGAATGTTATGTGTTAAGTTTTTGAGGGCTCTAACCACCATAGTTGCCAACACAAATTCATTACATGCAAAATTAGTCAAATTGGTGTGTGTGTGTTGGAGTCTACGGCCGAGAAAAGAGAAGGAAGAACACAAGAGAATTAATCTTCATCTTCATTTCATAATTGGAATTGTTATTTTTGATTCTGCTATAACCGATTCTTGAGGTTAGCCTAATTGTTAAATTCTATTATTATATTCGATTTTGAGAATTTAAGTAGAAACCCGAATGAATGCATGAACTATGATGATTTGATGATTTAGGTTGTTGCATGTTAGAATGATGTGTTATATGATGATCATAATGTGTTTATAATGTTATATGGGTAGTTAGAATTCATTATATGATCGAATCAGATTAGAATCGAAGATGAAAGTGAAGTTATGTATAAATATGATTTAATCGGAATTATGGATATAAATCATGTGGAAATTGATGTTTGAATCAATCGGAATTAGAGGATTCCGATCAACTTTGATTGGAATTGATGTGAAACCCGAGTAAAATGATAGGAATTGGACTCTTTGCTTTGACTTGGATATTTATAACTATTTGATCGGAATTAATGTTTGCTCGGAATGTGCCTTAACCGGGAGCTAACACTTTAATCGGATTTATGGTTGATCGGAAATCATGAATTATTCATAATTAGAATGCTCGGAATCCTGATTGATCGGAATGTGCCATTTACTCGGAATTGTACCTATTAGTCAGAATTGTGTCCTTTACTCGGAATTGTTTATGATCGGAATTGGTATTTGATCGGAATTAGCCATTACTCGGAATTTGACAAGGGTTTGATCGGAATTAATATACTCGGTCGGAATTTGGCATGATCAGAAGTCTAATGTTGCCTATGCTTGGAATTAGGAACTTTATGATGAATTCGAATAAAGATTGAACTAAGTGACTCCTTGATGATATTGATGATTAAATCAAGTGTGGCCTTAACATATGGATGAACAATATGTAATGCCTAAGCTAAGGAGTTGGAAGATTTCACAAATACCGGATGAATTGGTAAATGTGAAAGGAATGGTATATTTACTTAAGTATACTTGTTGTTTATGTACTTGTAGATTATTGGTACATGTGATGTATAAGTATATGTACATGATGATTATTTGTACATATGTTGTATTGTGCTTATTGTGGATTGGTTAAGCAAATACTGACTGGTGGTTGTATTCTCAGGAGGAGACAAGACTCAGTAGATTAGATTGCTGAGTAACCTGAGTCTTGAAGACTTTGGTGAGTGGATCTATATCTTCGGATATGCAGGATAGGATATCCTGATTGTAACTATGCTCTTGAATAATATGTATACATGTTTGGTAGGAGATTAGCTTTAGCTAGGCGGCTAGGCCTGTGCTTAGGGATTAACAGTATTTGATCTTGAGGGGCATTTGTTGCACTCAAGGGTGCCTGTACTGTTGTCCAGGATTAGCAGGGCTATCGGTAAACCTTGGTTTTGGCCGACCTTGGTTGTAGGTGGTTGCAACACCGCCGGTTCTCCTTGGTTGATGAGCTGTGTGTTTGGGCATGTTTGCCTTGTATGTGCTTAGATATTTATTCCCTCACTTAGCTTTGTGCTAATTCCCCACTAGTTTGTTTTGCAGGTGCTCCGTAGTGAGTTTCTGAAGATATAGGACTGGGAATATGGACAGACCAATACTCTGATGTCCAAGTTTTTGAATAGAGCCTGTTTGTAAATTAACACCGTAGTGATATTTTGTAATTATAAACCAGTTAAAGTTTGTATTTATCTTTGGGTTTTAAATGTAATTATAAGTAATTAGCTTCTACACGCGTATTAAAGTTAATATAAAAGTACGATGTTACATGTCTAGACTAGTACCCAAAGCTTTTTGTAATGATTTCCAGAACCGCGATGTAAAACGACTATCTCGATCGGATATAATAGACACAGGCACCCCGTGTCTTGCAACGATTTCACTGATATACACCCTTGCTAGTTTTTCCATCTTGTAGTCCTCGCGAATTGCTAAGAAGTGTGTTGTCTTTGATCCTATCCACAATGACCCAGATAGAATCGTGACCACTACTGGTCCTTGGTAGTTTCGTGATGAAATCCATGGTTATGTTCTCCCACTTCCACTCAGGAATCTCCGGTTGTTGTAATAGTCCCGAGGGCCTTTGGTGTTCTGCTTTTACCTTCGAGCAGGTAAGGCATTTGCTTACATAGGTAGCTATATCCTTCTTCAACCCTGTCCACCAATACACATCTCTAAGGTCGTGATACATTTTATCCGCACCAGGATGCACCGAGTATTTTGTCTTATGAGCCTCATCCAGAATTAGTATCCTTAGATTTCCTGTTTGCGGAATCCAAATTTGTTCCACAAAATACAATCCACCGTCTTCCTTTTTCTCTAGTTGCTTATCTAAACCTCGCAACATCTCGTTCGGAGCATTCAAGTCGCTAGATGCATCTAATTGTGCTTCGAGTATCCTTCCTTTGATACCCGATTGGAATGTCATGCTCATGGCTCGTACACGTTTAGGCTTAATTCTTTCCTACTGAGCACATCCGCTACTACATTCTCCTTCCTAGGGTGATAACGAATTTCACAATATAGGTAGTGTCTCCAGCTTTTGAGTGCAAAGACCACGGCACCCAATTCTAGGTCGTGAGTGGTATAGTTCTTCTCGTGTATCTTTAGTTGCCGGGACGTGTATGCAATCACCTTAACTCTCTGCATGAGCACGCAAGCTAGACCTTGATGAGAAGCATCACAGTATACTACAAAGTCATCCGCACCATCAGGAAGAGTCAGAATTGGGGCATTACACAGTCTATCCTTTAGAGTCTGGAATGCTTCCTCTTGTTCCTCATTCCAGTCGAATTTATTTTCTTTCTGTGTCACCAGAGTGAGTGGCTTGGCGATCTTGGAGAAATTTTCGATGAATCTTTGGTAATATCCGGCCAAACTCATAAACGAGTGGATCTCCGATGGCGTCGTAGGGGTTTTCCATTTGCTAATGGCCCCATTCTTGTTGGGGTCCACATGAATTCTTTTGTCGTTAACCACATGGCCGAGAAAATGTACCTCATTCAACCAAAATTCACACTTCGAGAATTTGGCGTAAAGTTTTTTTTTCCTTCCTAAGCAATTCTAGGATTAACCTCAGATGTTCTTCATGTTCCTCCTTGGACTTGGAATAGATCAGTATGTCATCGATGAAGACGATTACAAACTTATCTAGAAATGGTTTGCATACTCGGTTCATAAAGTCCATGTACACCGCAGGTATATTGGTCGATCCAAAAGACATAACGATGAATTCGAAATGCTCGTAATGGGCCCGAAACGCAGTTTTAGGTATATCCCCCTCACGCACCCGCAATTGATGGTAGCCAGATCGAAGATCTATTTTGGAAAGATGTCGAGAGCCTTGCAGTTGATCGAACAAATCGTCTATTATAGGGAGAGGATATCGGTTCTTGATGGTTAACTTGTTCAACTCACTGTAGTCGATACACATACGGAACGATCCGTCTTTCTTCTTGACGAGTAGAACGGGTGCTCCCCAAGGTGTCTGACTAGGTCGCATGAAATTCTTATCTTGTAGTTCATGTAGTTGGCTGGCCAATTCTTGCATCTCCGATGGTGCCAATCGGTATAGTGACCTCGCTACTGGAGTAGCTCCCGGTATTAGGTCAATGGTAAGTTCCACTTGTCGAACAGGAGGTAATTTAGACAAATCGTAGGGAAATACTTCTGGAAAATTTTGAACTATAGGGATATCTTCGAGTTTCTTCTCTACGGACTTAGCGCTCATACGTCATCTCGTGTCTCCTTCCAGTAGGTCTCCATAAACTAGAAGTACCTTGCCACACGGTAAAGGAATTCACACTACTTATAGGTGACATAAAACTTCGGCTTTTAGGTTCGACAACCACTCCATCCCTACGATCTCATCAAAGCTCTCACACCCAAAAGGTGTCAAGTCTATACTAAAGTAACGCCCTCTAGCTCTTAGGTACACTTATAGACAACCTTACTAATCTCTACTTTCTCCCCATCATCTATCTCTATCAAGTAAACGGTGTCTAAAATGCTAAACTTCATACTCGTTAAGATTACGAAATCGGTAGAAATAAAACCGTAATTGGCTCCAGGATCAAAAGGTGCAGTAGCATAGAAGTCTTTTAAAGAGAAAGTACCAGTAACGATGTTGGGATCTTGGCGGGCTTCATTTGCTCCCATGAAAAACGCTCTCCCACGGTCTTGGTTGACTTGGTTCTCTGGGTTCCGGTTTCCTTCCATAGCTAAAGGTGGGTTTGGTCTAGTTCCTACCGCTGCAGGTGTTCGATAAAGTCTTGGACATGCGTTTCGGTAATGCTCTGTACTACCACATTCATAATATGCACCCCTATTACCTGTCGGGTTCACAGTGTTTATCGGGGCCACCATCCTACCCCCAGTCCTACAGTCCTTTGCATAGTGCTCAAATAGGTTACAGGTTGTGCAGTTTCGACACGGTATGTTTTGGTAGTGATGATAGTTACAAGTAGTGCATTTTGGTACAGAACCCGAATACTCTTTTCTTACCGGGTTAGTTGCCACGTAGCCAGTTGCCACCTTCGCCCTCTTGTTGTTTTTTCTAGAGTCCCCCTGCTTTCAATATAGCACTCTAATTCATTGGTGGTTCGGTTGCTTTAATCATCGCCCGAATCTGGGGTACAAGTCCCGCGATGTACCTCTCGATTCGTTCGGACTCTGGAGTAACCAATTGTGGCACAAGTTTTGCCAGTTCGTGAATCCTGTCAGTGTAAGCGGCATGAATTGCACCCACCATCTTGTGGTTCCATAATTCGTCATTCAACTTTTGAATTTCAGTGCTCGAGCAGAATTCCTCCTCCATCAACGCCTTAAGTTATTCCCGAGTCATTTCTATAGCAGCAGGCCTCCCTCTGGCCTAGATCTGAGTATACCACCCTGTCAGTACCTTATTAACCAAGGAACATGTTGCATACTCCACCTACTGGTGTTCAGCATAGTTACTGATATCCATAACCGTCTACATTGTTGGTATTGTTGTTTTGGTGGTTGAGGTTGTTACTGATTTGGGTCACAAGATTAGAAATAAGTGCTTGAAGTTGTCGCGCTATCAAGTCGGCGATGTTGGGGTTTGTTGCTTCATCTCCCCCCGCACCAATACCACGGTCACACCCGCGGCCATTCAACCGGTTAAATATCCTCGGAGGCATATTATATACAAAAGGTAGATTTGAGGGGTTAGACAAATAGTTCGTGTTGACTAGCTTTACCCGCAGTACGGGCTTGTCAAGCTTCGTGGGGTCATAGCAGTATTGTTATCCCATGTGTTTCCCGTATCCTAATCCGTAGCTCGTTTCACAGAATACCTCGTACTAACTTACAGGGCCTTGTGATAGGCGTGTGTGCATGGCGTTGGCCAGACGCTATGCATCCATGCTTATCACAGTTTCTCATAAGGTTTACTAAACATGCTGCTCCACTTGCATGGGACACTACAGTAACCTAAGGGTCTAGGCTTTCATGAATACTCTACTGTGCAAGATGCCAAAATACATAGTCCTTCGAATAATTAATCCTACTCTAAGACAACAATTAAACAATAACATGCAATAAAGCTAGATCAAGAATTCTGAGTCTATATATTTCTTTCTCTTGCATAGCTATTGGAGTATTCACTCAGTCCTTTCCCATTCCTAATATAACTTCTATAACAAGAATCAATAAAATCAAGTAATCACATAAAGGTCTCACGTATAGTAGTATGTCGTGTTGAGGTGTTTTGAGCGATAGTTGTTGCGGTTAATCCGCAAAGGAGTATAAGTGGTGCATACAAAGTTTCATGGAATTTAGTCATCTCATTGAGCATACGAGTTTCCAACTTGAATATAGCACTAAAATAGAGAGAAAAACTCAGATAAAACACCATTTTATTCATAGATTTTTGCTTTGACAATGACAATAGAAACGATACGTCATAATTGAAATAATGAAATATCCTAGTAGTGGTGTTATGATAGATAAATCCGCGCATCTAGAATCTAATCAACTCCGTGCGTCAGATTCGAGATCCGAGTCGATCTCGTCTTCGCTTGCATCATCGCTCGATATTTCTATCGGTTCCTCTTCGGAGGGCTCTTCCTCGGAGGGTTCTTCTTCGGATGGTTCTTCCTCAAATGGTTCCTCCTCGGAGGATTCTTCCTTCGGTGGTTGATTGGAAGACCATTGATCGGATGGTTCCTTTGTGACTTCTTGAGGAATGGTGTAGGTGATTGCGACACTCTTACGGGCTGTTGCCCTGAGAAGGGGTCCCTTGCCGTTCGCACGGTACGGTTTTGCTAGAAGTCCAGCACGTGAAGTAAGGATGCATGGGTTGTAGTCCTTGTTTGACATTCTTGAGCTGTTGGTCATTCCGTGGTCAAACCTCGAAAATTACATATAATTATAAATGCACACATAGTTCCCATTATGCAACTACATGTGGTACTTAGGTTATAGTCTAGGTCAATCCACCTAATTCTCTATAACCAATGGCTCTGATACCAATCTGTCACACCCCGCCAAGGCGGAAACGCGAAGTGTGACGGAGAGGATCGTCATAACACATTGATATGAAAATAGAGAAATCACTAAAATGCAACTAATTCAACGTGTCACGACGCTCCCCGACACAAGAGGGAACTTGTATCATGTAAGGTCGGTATTCACGACATCAAAGTCAAAAGTAGTAATAGAAATTACGCGAATGTAAATCCCACAACCCGGGGCAGGTGATACAGGGCATGCAAGCCCGAAAACCAATATAATTCATGTCTAAAATAATAATAATAAAAGATAAACGTCTTAAAGACTTGAAAGCGTTGAGTCATGCTAAGGTCCGCCTAGAATCTTCTAGTCTTCCTTAGGTTGTATTATTAGCGTTACCTGAAAATGAACACTCTAAAACGTCAACACAAAGGTTGGTGAGTTCGCAGGTTTTAAAGAAAAAGTTCGCAGGTTTTAAAGAAAATACTAGATTACCGTACATAGCATTGTTTGGGTAAATTGCAATAATGATAACATATCACTTGTATAAGTAGCATAGTCGATAACCGAACATCTCAGCTCGGTAGCAATTGATGTGTAGCATGTAAAACCGAACCCTAAAGGTTCAAATGTGTTGTCCTCCAACATACTATAGCCGGCCGGGAACATAGGTTGAGTCAATGTTGTCATAGCATATCATTAGTTTTCAACTAGGATTCAGTAACCCATAGTCGGATATCATTCAATTGTCATCAACTAGGATTCAATAACCCATAGTTGGATAGCATGCAAACAATGTATCTCACAGATAGCCAATAAGTTTAACACGGCATGAAAACAGTTTAAGCATGTATTGAGTGTCATTTTCCCCCAAAATATATGAGAAAAAGGGGCCACGAAACTCACCTTGTTTCTTCACAAACACTTAGCCTTGCAAAGGGTCTAGCACGGGATCTAAAATAGATATAAGTATTATAAGTCACGTGTATAGGCATTTGATCACCCTAGTGTAGTCCTAAGACTTGTGTAGTTGCTACAAAACCCTAATGCCAACAATTCCATAGTTACTGTTTTGATAAGCCGAGTTTGGAAATTTTTATAATATACTAAAGGTTCGAATTAAATTCCCAAAATTTTGCCAAAGAATTTTGGGTGTCTCTACTAATTTACATAATTTATCCAGAATTATTCATCGAAGTTAACTATTTTTATTAAATACGGGAAACCACTACAGACAGAAAGTTAACTGCTGAAGCGTACCAGAATGTATAAATTTTATAAAAATACTAAACGAATTCTGAAAATTATGAAAATTTTACAGAAAATCCTAAAGTCATCAAATATTTTTTCTGTAAATTTTTTATTGAAAACACAAACTTAAAAATAGATTTTTAAAACAAAACTTTGACCCTAAATCTGCCGGACATGCTGGCAGTCCTGCGCACCTCTACGGTAAAATTATTTTGACCGACAAAATGACCTTGAAAAATTACAAATCTTATATGTGAAGAAACTAGACTCAAAACGATACGTTTTAGATCAAAAATACGAATCAAAAACTCCATGTATAGACTCCGTAATGACTGTCCAAACTCGGGTCTATACACTGAACAGAAAAACAGTGATCAAACTTGGTTGTTTAAAGATCAAGAACATGTATTTTGTTTTCTAAAACTCATATACCCTTCATAAAAACGTTTCTTGACACACCATAATGGTTTCAATATGTTTTCTACAGATCTAAGAGTTGGATGAGTAGGGGTTGAAGCGAATACAAAAGAGGATTATAAGAATGAGAAAGGTTAGAACCTTACCTTGACTTTCAATGATTAAAACCTCAAACTTGGAGCTTGAATCTTGTTCTTGTTCTTGGCTTGCAGAAAATCGACAATGGGAGAGGGAGGGGATGAAGTCGACGATAGAAGGAGGGAGGGAAGAAGGGATCGGCCGATTGAGGGGATTAGGGCTAGGGTTTTGAAATTAGGATTAAATAGGTGATAAGGTTAATCTTTTTAATTAGGAAACTAGATAATATATCTCTAGTCAAAAATTTATTTAAAATTTAAACTTTTTATTTTATAGTATATTTATATAATCCGAAAATAATAATAATAAAAAAAAATAACATTATTTTCTTTTTAAAAGACCATAACAATTGGTTAATTGTGGCATTCTAGAGTAAATAACTAAAAGTAACCCTAACTAAAACAATAAAACAACTTAAGCTAAGCCTAATTTTATGATTATTCTAATACTAAACTAATATTCTATAAGTGTCAGAAATTGTCCAAAATGTACACGAGCAACAATTTAGGGTTTCAAAAAATGCGGTTTAAGTAATTAACCGGATTTGGTGACGGATGTCACATTCGTTGTGACCTCGGTGCATCAACTTGCCTTTGAACTGGAGCCTTGGGAGCAGTAGATTGTACTACTTGTCGATTGGAGGATGGCTTGGGTTTAGAGGTTTTTACATGTTTGGAAGGTGGATTGCGAGATCGTTTTTGAGAATGCAAGTGTTTTTCGTGAGCAATCCAAGCCTTTTTGAATGCTTCATAGCCTTGCCGTCTGTAGATTTCCAGTTCTTTGATTGTCAGTAATCGTTTAGAGTTGTTTAAGCATTTGAGTGCATGTGACTTATGAGTGGTGATCCACTGATGAATGATATATCCTTTGGAATTTAGAAATGGAACACAAATCTGATTAGAGTAAAAGTATGTCCAGTCCTCACATGGTTTAATTCCAATTTGTTTTCTTAATTGATCATATTCACAATTAAATTCACAATGACCATGGAGGCAACCATCACTAATACAAAACATTGAAGAGGCACTTTTATCATGCAAACTTGAATGATTACAGACAGTATCAAACATCAAAATTTGTTCACATGTTTGTCTAGTGTTCGAACATTTCCTAGACGACCTAGGAATGACTCTCTTCCAAGTTATGTTTATTTTACGCTCTTCACTCCCGAGCTTCTTCACATCTGCAGCAGAATGTAAAACATTAGAATTGAGTCGTGATCGACTAACAACTGCTTTTGAAGATTCAGGTATGTCAATGTTCATACGAGAAATGTGATTAGAAGTGGAAGCGGATGTCTGTTTGAAAGTCTAATTTTGCTTTAAAGTTTTCAAAGTAGGATTGTTAACAGATTTTATTTTGGGTTGGACATCTTGGGAAGATGTGGACGCATGCTTAGAATCTCCAATTCGTTCTGCGTATGGAGAGAAAGTAAATGGAGTAGAAGGCTGCATCTCTTGTTTGACTTAGATGATGCGTTCTTTTAATGCTGTGCTTTCCCTGCACAAGTTATCTATGATCTTTTCATCGTGAGTGAACATGGTTTTGATACGCTTGTGAAGGACAACATTTTCTTGAGCTAATTGAGTGAGCTCAGGTGATTGGGAAGAAACTGAGATAGTTTCATGTGTGGTTTCAAAATGGAAAGCGCTGGTAATATCTCCTTGTACCAGATGGGTGAAGCAAAACTCTTGCAAGGTTTGAAACCTCTGCTGTAATTCCTTGTGGGAAATATATTGAAATTGGGGTTTTGGCACTTCAGGAGCATAGAGTTCCTCATCTGTATATACTGGTGTGGTGACAACAGAGTTTAGTGTTGGAATAGGGTAAGTGAAGTATGAGTCGTTGAGGTCAGCGCAGTTAAAGGGAGTTTCAGTTTTGAGATGTAAGGTTCGTTTGACATCCTCTTCAAGTCGTTCTTCCTCTTGACCAACAAATATCATTCGTTGAGTGAGTCCCTCGCCAAAAAGATTTGCATTGTATAATTGTTTGGCAGATACTTTACTCAAAACACTTGGGTTTTCAAAACCAAGTCCATCGAATGTCCATCTTGAAAAAGTTCGTTCCTTTTGTTTGTACAGAAAGATGGTTTGTTCACTTTGCCCTCTTTTAATTAGAAGGTCTCCAAGTTCTTTAATTTTTAAACAAAGAGCACTCTGATCATTTTTAAGAATTTCTGAATCCTTTTCTGCACCAATACGTTCTGCTTTGAGATCGTGTATGATGATGTTTGTTTTATCAGTTAATTCTAGAAATTCAGATTCTCTCACAGCTAATTGAACCTTAGATTCTATTGGTCCCTTGGTGAGAATAACAACAAGCAACAGGTGTGTAGAAGTGGGGTTGAATACACTTTCTGCGGAAATTGAACAAATAAAAAAAAAGTGTTACACACAGTAAATCAAACCACAACTAGTCGAATGCTTTTATTAATATGAAGATGATTACAATGCTTTGAATAAGAAGATGATTACAATAACTATCAAGTAAGCAACTCTTGATATATAATCACCTAATATAAATCTCTCAATCTCTCAAACTTAGCTATATATAATCAACTTATGATTATAGATACTGACGACTCTCTAAACAGGATTTTCACAGATTGAATCAACTAATGATTACTTACCAATATCACAACTGATGTGACAATTCGAACACACGAATGATTTGGCAATCTGTGAGTTTCTTGATCACGTTGAACTTACAAACAATGATTAAAGAATCGTAACACATACGGTGAGGTGAGGTTTTGGCTCTGCAACACTAAGTTGTTCTCGTTTCAGAATCGTACCTCTAAACTTATCAGGAGATAAGTATTTATAATCCTGTTGCTACGGTTCCTAACAAACTGGACTAATCCTAATTTGCTAACTAACTATCGGATAACTCGGAATCTTGAATCTTGAATCTTCTTATCTTGAGTCTTCAATCTTCAATCTTGATTCTGGAGTCTTCTTATCCGCGCCGTAGATATAGAGAGTTAAAACATAATTTAAAACACATTTAAATTCTCTTAGACTGACTTTTTTAGTCAGGCTGAGTTACTCAGCTTGTAACTCATCAAGCTGAGTTCTTCGAGAACACACTCGAAAACAAACATGAACTAACATGTATAATTATTAACTCATCCTTAGAAGTCTAAAGAATTAACTAAAACATATTTAGTAACTCTGTCGAGCTGACTCTGCTTCTAAGCTGAGTCACTCAGTTTGAAACACATCAAGCTGAATACTCGATATATACCTTATGTGACATACACAGATTATCAAACACATTAATAATTTAACTAAGGTATAGTATAAACTGGTCGAACATATGCTTAGTTTACATTCAACTTATACTCAGTCTGAATCACTATAAGTGTTCAGTCTGACTAAGCTTCATAATTCTGTTTAAGTTATACGTAGAACACATCTTACAAACATAACTTTGTCTCATCAAATCTAAACTGAGGAGATCATTTTCCCAACAAACTCCCCCTATTTGATGATGACAAAACCATCAAACAGTTCTTAAGTTTGTTTAACAGAATTGTGTTTTAAATCTCAAACTTATTAAGATTTTATTATTTGAACTGATCAAATATTTATTGAACATATCAATTTTAATTGAACTTATCAATTTAAATTGGAACACACCAACTTTCAGTTGAACAAACCAACTAATTACATAAATGAATAAGAACTTATCAGTTATTCATTTTTGCTGAACTTATCAGACTTATGAATAGGAACACATCACAACACAGTTGAACATATCAAACTCTATACTTGTATTATTTGAACTAATCATAATACAAAGATATGATCACTTAGATCATGCACACATAGTGCTTACAGAAATTAGAACTAATCTAATTTACAATAGAACTAATCTATTATACAATTTATCTTATGAACTCAGGATGTAGAAGCTCCCAGATGCTGATCTCTTTGTTGATCTCATCTAACAGTCTTTCAGCTTCTTCATTCCCACTGAGTTCCTTCTATTGTACCCTGATGATCTTGTTTAGTTTGTATTTCATTAGTTGATTCAAAGCATCATCACCACAACACTTTCTAATTCTCAAGGCATCCTCAGCTTTTAGATAGCATACTTCATTCAGTTTGATGAAGCTAGGATTTCCTGCCTGATCATTAAACATAAAGCCTTGAATAGGTGTGTTGACACTTTGATTTTCCTTGAATTCTACACCCTCAGGCATTCTGAACAGATTTTCCCACTGCAGACCAGGAACTGGAACATACCTCAGTTCTTCAGCTCGAGCAATCAACTTGGAAACTTCAGATAGAATTTCTTGTTTGATCTGACTTCTTTTAAATTTCTTGAGCAGCATCATTATCCTTTGCCATTCAATGTAGCCCATCCTGTGAACGTATCTCAGGTCCATTCTCACTGTTGATTTGTCACTAAGCTCAAAAGTGAGAATGACAGCTCCATTTGCTCTGCTCAAGGTCATTCCTCTGATCTCTTTATTGAAGCTCCTTCTGAAGTAACATTCCTGCAGTTCTGCATCTGAGTATGGAATTAGATCAGGTCTTGGACCAGTGTATGTAGCTTCAGCTTCAGCTAAAGCTTTCCTTAATTTTTCTTTTTATTGGTCCAGTTGCTCTTTTTCTTTTCTCTTATTTAATTCAGCTACAGAGATATTGAGCTCATTTGCTTCTTCTCGCTCTAGCATCTCGATTAATTCTCTCGTAGCCTTTTCTTCTTCAGTTTCCTGCTCAGTTTCAGAACCCTCGTCAGCTTCAGACTCAGATTCTGATATCTTTTGTTTCTTGGCCGCAGGTTCCTCTTTATTTATTTCTAACTCCCCCTCAGTATGAGTCTTCCTCTCTGCTCCTTTAGCTAGACTAGTAGAGCTTCAACTTCAGCTCGAACTAGCTCAGCCTCAGTATCAGCTTGAACCTTCTCCCCCTTTTTGTCATCATCAATAGGGGTTGAAGTGTTTTGTTGTTGGAGCGCAGCAACTGCAGAGGCAATCTCTTGAACATCCTTTGTCAGCTTCTCAAGCCTCTGATAGATTTGGCATTTATGCTTCTTCTGCTTGAGATGGAACAAACCAAACTGAGCAGCAATATACTCTTTTAGCTGCTGGATGCCTGAGGAGGTAGTGTCAGTGTGAGGAGAGTCTTTGGGTGCATCATCCAAAGGTTGGTGTTTACCTTCAAATTCATTTGCACCAGAGTCTTGACCCTGTGAATCACCTTGGTTTGAAGATGAAACATTGACATGTCGTGCAATAGGGTGTGAGAAGTGAAGAGAAGTTATTGGGCTCGATATGTGAAGTGTATGGGTTGGTGGTTGGCTAAATGGTTTAGAGGGGGGGTGATTGACCCTGGGGATTGGTCAAATTTTCAATGTTACTTGAGTGTGTCTGCTCAGGCACAGTAACAGGCTCTCCCATGGCTCGAGTAAGTGTGGGCTGAGTAGACACCACACCCGGTATTGGCTGTTGGGTAGATATGAGCCTTGAGGTTGACACCTTAAGAGAAGGCGTCTCCCCCTCAACTCCTGCCGGTGGAGGGATCAATGTGATCTCAGCTCCAGCACTCAACTTGATTCAAGCAATCAGCTTGAGTTGAGTACTCAGCTTGAGATTGATACTCAGCTTGAGTAGATCACACAACTCAGACTTAATGACAATGAGTCCATTTTTTGTTTGAGACTGACTCAAACTTGTTTCTAACTACACTGAGTAGTTTAAAACTTGTTTGGAACCAACCAAATATGTGAACATATCACTCAGCTTGAGTAAAGCACATAGCTCAGACTCAATGACACTTAGTCATTTTGTTTGAGACTAACTCAAACTATATATCTTAACCACACTGAGTAGTTAAAAGATGTTTGGAACTCACCAAACAAAAGAACTCATTGTTCAGTTTGACAAGATTCAGTTTATGAAAACTTATTCATAAACTGTGCACTCAGCTTAAGACACGTAGTCTTTGTCAAGCTGAAAACTCAGATTCTAGACACTTAGCTAGGGGTTGAGCATACCCAATTTACTTAGCAGATACATAAACCTCTTCTCATCAAGTGGTTTAGTAAAGATGTATGCTAATTGGTCATCTGTGGAGATAAAGTTAATGTCAACTATACCTTTTTCCACGATGTTCCTGATGAAGTGATGTCGAATTTCAATGTGCTTGGTTCTTGAATGGAATACTGGATTGTAAGTGATGGCTATTGCACTTTGGTTATCACAGAAGATAGGAGTTTTCTTGAAACTCATACCAAAGTCCTGAAGCTGATGCTGCATCCACATGATTTGAGCACAACAGCTCCCTGCTGCAACATACTCAGCTTCAGCAGTTGAAGTAGCCACTGATTTCTGTTTCTTACTAGTCCAGCTTACTAGTTTACCTCCAAGCAATTGACATCCTCCAGTTGTTTATATTCTATCTAACTTGCACCCAGCATAGTCTGCATCAGAAAAACCAACTAATTCAAATCCAGAGTCTTTTGGATACCAAAGACCTAGATTTGGTGTACCTTTAAGGTACCTAAAGATCCTTTTCACAGCTTGAAGATGTGATTCTTTAGGATCTGCCTGATATCTTGCACAGACACATGTAGCAAACATGATATCAGGTCTACTAGCTATCAAATAGAGTAATGAACCTATCATTCCTCTATAGGTAGACTGACACACAGATTTACCATCTGAGTCTTTACTCAGCTTGACAGCTGGTGACATGGGTGTTTTCATGGTTGAACTAGAATCAAAACCATATTTCTTTATCAAATCAAGAACATACTTGCTTTGATTGATGAATATTCCATCAGGCTTTTGTTGAATTTGTAGGCCTAGGAAATAAGTCATCTCACCCATCATACTCATCTTGTACTTTTGTGACATTATCTTGGAGAACCACTCACACAAAGATTCATTGGTAGAACCAAAGATAATATCATCTACAAGATTTGTACAAGAATCACCTGTCCTTTACTCTTTTTAATAAAGAGTGTCTTATCTATACTACCTCTGGTGAAGTCCATTGATAGTAGATAAGTGGACAGAGTATCATACCAAGCTCTTGGAGCTTGTTTAAGACCATACAAAGCCTTGTCCAACTTATAGACATGATGTGGAAACTTTGAAATTACAAAGCCAGGAGGTTTTTTCACATAGACTTCCTCCTGAAGTTTTCCATTAAGAAAAGCACTTTTCACATCCATTTGATAGACTTTGAAGTCTTTATAGGCTGCATAAGCCAGGACTAGCCTTATGGCTTCAATTCTAGAAACAGGGCAAAGGTCTCATCATAATCGATTCCTTCCTCTTGCTTATACCCTTGTGCTACCAGCCTGACTTTGTTCCTAACTATCACTCCATCCTTGTCCATTTTATTTCTATAGACCCACTTAGTGCCTATAATTGAATGATCTTTGGGGGCAGGGACAAGGTTCCAGACCTTATTTCTCTCAAACTCATTTAATTCCTCTTGCATAGCTTCAATCCAATCCTCATCCTCTAAGGCTTCTTCAGTCTTCTTTGGTTCCATTTGAGATAGGAAACCAAAGTGAGCAGCATAGTTAGCTGTAGCCTTGGATCTGGTCATGACCTTTTCTTGGACATTTCCAATGATCTGGTCTTGAGGATGATCTTTGAGGAATTTGAATGTTGTAGTTGGAGAGTCTGGTTCAGAATCTGAGTGATGTTGAGATTCCTGAGGTGAACTTATCTCCTCAGTCTCAGCAGCATTGTCAACAAACTGTCGATCACCAAGATCTTCAGCTTGAGTGACTTCAGCTCCAAAGGGGTTGATGAACTCATCATTTTTCTCAGCTTGAGAATCCTTTGGAGTTTGTGATGATTTCTTTGATGAACATACATCATCATCACTATCATCTCCTATGACATACATAGGATTTGATAAGTTGGTTTCCTTAGGCCTTTCAAGCTCACTCAGACTAACCAAGTCAGCTTGACTCTTATCAGCTTGATCAAAACAGTCTTCATCAAAAGAGACATGAATTGATTCTTCTATGGCCTTTCTCCTTGTATTATATATTCTATAAGACTTGGAGATTGAGGAATAATCAACGAATATTCCAAGATCAGCTTTAGGTTCCAACTTATGGAGCTGATCTCTTTGATTCAGCACATAGCATTTTGAACCAAAGATATGGAAGTAACCTATATTGGGCTTTTTAGACTTATACATCTATTAGTGCATGAATGTAAATCCCTAGTTCTGGTTAATCAGATATGTAATTACCTACTTGGAATGATAATACAAAGAATTTTTGACATCTGATTTACATGTTTATTCATTCTAAGTGTTTACTTATGTTTATCTTAAGCTTACAAGTACTTAATCATGTGTTGATGTGTGTTTGGAAGGTTAAGTATAAAGTCTATTTCATCACGTGCGTGATGAAGCTCACTACGTACGTAGTGGAGCTCATTACGTGCGTAGTGAGGCTGGTTAATTAAAGTTAACTAATTATTTTTAGAAAATGTCTAGTACATGCGTACTATATACACTACGTGCGCAGTGCACTGCATTACGTGCGTAGTGGAAGTTAATTAAGGCAGAAACGTGTTTAACATAAATACCGCGTTTTCTGTTCATATAAATAGGTTTTAACCGCGTATTAGCACGGGGAATCGTCCGTAATCGTCCATAATCAGATATAAGCCTTCATAAGCCTTCGAAATCAGATATACCTTCGGAAAAACGTAAACTTAGTGTTAATTTCGTATCCAAGGGCAGCCTTAAGCATTCTGTGTGAGTTCTTAGTGTTTTTCTTCGTCTTTCTCTGTGTGTTCTTCGTGATTACTGTGTGCCGTACACCTAAGCAGATCTTTGAATCCTTAGGAGGTTTGGGAAATAGATATTCCGCACTATTTCTCATCCTAGATCAGTCCTAGCATTAGGGTGTTAGTTTAGAACCCCCCACGGTCCTACAAAGTGGTATCAGAGCCTTGTGCTTTGATTGATCACTTTTCCTTAGGTTTGTGATCTAGGTGTCGTTTTGGTCTTTCAGGATTGTTAGTTTTGTCGTTTTCTCGGTATTTTATCGTACGTTTAGTCGAAATAAGGTTGTTTTTGCGTTAAAAGATTTGTGTTTTTACGTAAATTAGTTCCTAATCGTTGAAGTTTACACGTGCGTAGTGTCTCGCATTACGTACGTATAGCTCAGCAGTCCGTGCGTAGTTTGTCCTTCGTGTTCTAGAATTTTCCATAACCCGTGTTTTGTCCGTGCGTGGTGCGCCTTCATCACGTGCGTAGTGATATACACTCCGCACGTATTGATTCTTAATGTTAAATCGTTTCTTGAAAAATAAGTAATCATTACGTACGTAGTGCATCCATTTCATGCGTACTAGGTATCCATTCCGTACGTACCTGAGTCTGTGTGAAAGTTTTTCATTCCGTGCGTAGTACATTCCACTACGTGCGTTGTGTTTTCACTCCATACGTGTTATACTCACTTCGTGCGTAAGGCGTGAGTTTGTTTTAGGTCTTATTCATAATGTCTGACCTGAGTGCAATGGCTGCCAAACAAACTATAACTGCTCTAAGTAATTTAATTATGGACAATGAACAAGGTGGAATAAACAAAGTACCTCGTCTATTAACCATGGAAGACTACCTATTCTGGAAACCACGTTTTGAAATTTTTATTGATGGGATTGATCCAAGGCTGCACCGGGCTATATCTGCTGACTACTATGTTCCTAAGGGCGAAGGGAATATTGAAGTTCCCTATGATATGATGAGTGACGATCAGAGGAAAGCATACGATGCTGAGAAGAAAGCTTATTCTTATCTGATCCAAGCCATTCCAAATGAGATCTTCCACCAGTTCCGACGATATAGAACGTCACATTCTTTGTGGAATGCTTTACAGAAACGGAACGAAGGGAATTCATCATTAAAGGAGCTTAAGGCCTCACAGTTATGTAAAGAGTTTGATCACTTCACATCTTACAGAGATGAAAAGATTCCTGATTTGATTAACAGATATAACCATCTTCTGAGTGAGTTGGATAGCCTAGGTGTACAAGTATCTGAGAGACAGCAGGTAGAGACCTTATCTAAGGCATTACCAAAGAGCTGGAGGCCGTTTATAATGATCTTGAAAAATGGTGAAGGTTTCGAGGGTATGGACCTCAATGACTTCATCACCAAATTAAAAGAGCATGAACAGGAGGAACAAAATCTAGATAGATTGAGTAGTTATGTTCAGAATCCTTCCTTGTACTGCTCTGGATCCATTCCTTCTCCTGCAACCTCGTCAAATGCTCCATTGCAGACTGCATTTACTTCAAGTGTCAGTGGGTCAACCAGTTCTGCAACTACAAGTGGACCACCGTATTCTGCTCCTTCAAGCAAAAAGTCGGAATCAATATTACCTGCTTTAAACACTGAACATTTCAAGCATGGTAGTACTGAAGAAGTAAAGGAGCACATGGGGATGCTCAGTGTGTTGGTGTCTTCCTACGATGATCTGCTTAAAGGCAAAATTGGAAATGCCTATTTGACTCAAGAAGACTATGAGCAGATTGACAATGATGAAATGGAGAGACAGGACATTTTATGGTCCTATGCCAACCTTGTGAGGAGAGCAAAAGCTTTGGTTAAACGAACAGGGATCCATATTACAGCAACCAAAGATACCAAGTTGGGTTTTGATAAATCAGCTGTCACGTGCTACAACTGTGGTGAAAAGGGTCATTTTGCTAGAGAGTGTGACAAACCAAAGAACTCAGGACCTAAGTACCCTTTCCGTACATCCCATAAGAAAACAGAAGCATCTCCTGAAAGTTCAACCAAGGCAATGGCAGTTGTCCAAAAGGATGAGGGGATTGACTGGTCTGTGCATTTTTAAGATAATGATGCTTTTGAGGTTGCAGAGACCAACTTGGCCAGTGTTCAAGAACTGAATGATGAGTCACAATCTGAAGCAGATAGTGTTCAGGAGGCTGATGATGATTTTTTTGCTAGTAAGGAAGACTCAGTAATGCCTGCTGACAAACCAGTTTCAGTGCCAGCTGCCGAACCAACGCTAGTGACTGTTCAATCTCAATCTGAAGATCCTAAGGCGTGCATGACTGGACAAGCTGACTCAAAGGTAAGTAACATTTCTGGCCTTCCCTGTGCTTCGTGCAATGATTATGTACAAAACATAGTATCTCTGAAATCTCAAGTTGCTGAGCTTACCTCTAAACTGCATGAGAACACACTTATTAAAGGAAGAGAAAAGACCTTAAAAGACAAAATTGAAAGTCAAAATAGGCAGATTAGAGAACTAGAGGCAGCTTTGTTAAATAAGCAGGATACTATAGTTTTTTACATCAATCAAATAGACACTCTGAAACGGGATCTTGCTAGCTCTAAGGTAGATTATGAAACTCTAAACCAGAAACTTAAAAGTTATTCAACTTCATCTTACCTATTTGAGCACATAATCGACCGAAGACCTCAAGGTTCCGATTTAGAAAAAGACAAAAAGGCATATACTAAATGTCCACCACCAGTGTTAAACCAACTGGTGAAAACAGATGTCTTCTCTGAAGCTGACTCACTTCCTCCTAAGGTTGATGAATCTTCTGCTTCAACCTCAAAACCTGATTTAAAAATGAAGGGGGTAGTTAGTGAGCCTCAGATGAAAGAGGTTAAACAAAAAGAAATGCCTGAACCTGGAATGAGAAAACTTTTAGGCAATTCCACTAAACAAGGCACGTTAATGAAAAATGTGCAAGCAACACTCCGAACCATAGAAAAGGAGGGTGCAAAGTCTCCTGCAACCCGTCCTTATGAGGAAGTTAAAATCCTACCCAAACAACGTGGTCTAGGAGTTGAGCCAAAATGTCCTGTTGATCAGAGAGTGCCACATAATCCTGCAAAACACCAGTCAAACAGGATTTGCTATGTTTGTAGGAGACCTGGTCACCTCAGTTATGAGTGTGATCAGCAACAACAGAGCTGCAATGGGAAAGTTTATTTTTTTTCTGAAAATTTTCAAAGGAACAAAATGTTTAATCAAAATAATCAAAGATCAACTCAACCTATTCAGATCAAGAGGACTGTTGGGGAAACTTTTGTTAAACCCAAAAGTCCCGAGGTTTGTAAAAAAGGGAAAGAGCCACTCCATAAGGTGATTAATGCTTCTAGTGTGTATCACAAGGCTTCTCCCCGTCAAGACTTAAAATGGACCAATAAACCCGAATCTAAAATGTCAAATAGTTCAGATACTAATGCAAACTTCAAAGCTACTGGTATTTGGATTAACATGCCAATTGTTGGAGAAGATGGGAAACCCATGACCATTCGGGCATGGGTTCCTAATGCTAACTAACTATTTACTCTTTGTGCAGGGTGCCATCAGATACCAAGGCAGACCTGTATACAAAGGCATTTGATAAACCCAGGTTTTTGTTCTTAGTGAATGAAAACGGGATGAAAACCAAGTGTGAGGTCGTCTCTGATGATGCAACTTAATGTTTTTCTCGTATATGTGCCTGTGTGTCTATTTTCTGTGTGTTTATTTTCTGTGTCTGTGTGTCTCTGTTCTTAGTATTTATTTCTTTTAGTATTTTAGGGGGAGATAGGTGCAACATAGAAAATACAAAAAATCAGAAAAACATAGAAAATACAAAAAAATCAGAAAAACATTGAAAATACAAAAAAAATCAGAAAAACATAGCAAATACAAAAAAAAATCAGAAAAACATAGAAAATACAAAAAAAAAATCATAAAAACATAGAAAATACAAAAAAATCAGAAAAACAATAATGAGAAGTTGATCCAACTCAAATGGAAAATGATGGTACACTGGCTTTCAATATAAAGTATGTCTAGTAAAATCAGGACTGAAGGCATGTACATATTCTTGAGAAAACTGCCTTAAAATTTGAGTCAAATCAGATAAGAAACAGATGACATGTAAGACATATGATGAGAGTCTAGGCTGATAAGTGGTTATGCATGTGGAAATCCATCAAAGATACAAACTATCGAGACATTCCAAGTCTACAAGTCAATAACAGTTGAGACTAACTTAGTCTGGTGCACACACCTGTTACCATTCCAAATGTGTTAGATGACAATGAGCAAAATGTAAAAAGAGGGTGAAAAATTGACCCCAATCTGAGATGTCAAAAGAAATAGATACATTGATCTATTAGTGTTGAATTGTCAAAGAGCATAAAATGCAGTGACAAAAGCTTAACAGAAATTATCAAAAGAGGTGAAAAATTGACCTCCATGTCAAAGAGCATAAAATGCAGTGACAAAAGCTCAACAAAAATTATCAAAAGAGGTGAAAAATTGACCTCCATGTCAAAGAGCATAAAATGCGTTGACAAAATCACAAAGTACATAAGCATGGTGGTTGGGTACTCAAGTTGTGCAACCGACTGAGTGAATCAAAACACTGTGAGATTTTGAAAGAAATAGTCTTAACCATGTACCCAGTCTAGATAATCAGAAAATGTTGAAATCAAATCTGTCATTATCTGAGGAAAGTTAGATTGACAGACAGAAATTGAGGGAGTATGTTTGTGCCTAAGGTTCTGAAATGAATGATAACTAAGTATAGATGTGCTGGTACTGACTCCATCTTGGAACCTTCTCACAAAAAGATTTAATTTCAGTAATTTAATTTTTGCAAATCTCTTTAGTGTTTTCATTTCTGTCTCTTAGTTTTTAGGATTTATTTTGTTAACAGTCTGCATTTTCATTTTCATTATAATCAGAAAAATACAAAAAGAGTGTTGGTGGTTCTAAGTTCTTTTAAATGTACTCTTATGTTATTCTTTAGGTTCTCTCTTTTCGCTTTGATGTGCTTAAATGTTTATTAGTAACCTTGAAGTTACTGACTGTTTATTGCTGAGTGCAGTACTAAAAGTATCAAGGTTCACATATGAGGATTTCATCACATGCGAAATGGAGTCACTACGCACGATTTACAGCTCACCTCGTGCGTAGTGCAGGTAAGGTCATACAAAATGGTATCTGATTTGACAGAACTAGGTCTTAGGGGGAGTTTGTTAGTGCATGAATATAAATCCCTAGTTCTGGTCAATCAGATATGTAATTACCTACTTGGAATGATAATACAAAGAAGTTTTGACATCTGATTTACATGTTTATTCATTCTAAGTGTTTACTTATGTTTATCTTAAGCTTACAAGTACTTAATCATGTGTGGATGTGTGTTTGGAAGGTTAAGTATAAAGTCTATTTCATCACGTGCGTGATGAAGCTCACTACGTACGTAGTGGAGCTCATTACGTGCGTAGTGAGGCTGTTTATTAAAGTTAACTAATTATTTTTAGAAAATGTCTAGTACATGCGTACTATATACACTACGTGCGCAGTGCACTGCATTACGTGCGTAGTGGAAGTTAATTAAGGCAGAAACGTGTTTAACATAAATACCGCGTTTTCTGTTCATATAAATAGGTTTTAACCGCGTATTAGCGCGGGGAATCGTCCGTAATCGTCCATAATCAGATATAAGCCTTCATAAGCCTTCGAAATCAGATATAGCTTCGGAAAAACGTAAACTTAGTGTTAATTTCGTATCCAAGGGCAGCCTTAAGCATTCTGTGTGAGTTCTTAGTGTTGTTCTTCGTCTTTCTCTGTGTGTTCTTCGTGATTACTGTGTGCCGGACACCTAAGCAGATCTTTGAATCCTTAGGATGTTTGGGAAATAGATATTCCGCACTATTTCTCATCCTAGATCAGTCCTAGCATTAGGGTGTTAGTTTAGAACCCCCCACGGTCCTACAACATCTCATAAGATGTATTTCCATGTATTTTGACAATGATTGACCTATTCTGAGTATAACAGGTTGTACTAACAGCTTCATCCCAGAAATAGAGTTTCAATCCTGCCTCACACAACATTGTTCTAGCAGCCTCAATTAAGGTTCTATTTCTCCTTTCAGCAACTCCATTTTGTTGTGGAGTTCTGACAGATGTGAAATTTTGTAATATTCCTTTATGTTCACAGAAGCTTTCAAGAGTTGAGTTTCCGAACTCAGTTCCATGATCACTTCTAAGTTGCTTTACGGAAAAACCTTTTTGCAACTCTTCCCTTTTGATGAAACTAATTATCTCCAGGGCAGCCTCACTTTTGGCTTTAAGGAATATTACCCAGGTGAATCGTGAGAACTCATCTACTATCACCAGTGTGTACTTCTTGCCACTCAGGCTTGGAGTACTTATGGGTCCAAACAGATCCATATGCAACATATGCAGTGGGTCTGTTATTGAAAAAAATTTCTTTGATATAAAGGACCCTTTATGATGTTTCCCTTGTTCACAGGCTGAACACAATTTGTCTTTGACAAATGTGATTTTTGGCAATCCAGAGACTAACTTTTTATTGGATAGCATATTAATATTTTTAAATTTTAAATGAGACAAATGTTTTTCCATAACCAACTCAGCTCAGGAACAGTATGGGAATACAAGCAGGTTTCATTATAGGGATCAGCAGAATTTAGATCAAGTAGATACACATCTCTTTCTCTTTTAGCCATTAACACAGGCTTTCCCTTAGCATTATAGATTGTTCCTGCTTTCTTCCTAAAAGTAACAACATTATCTTCATCACACAATTGATTGATACTAATCATGTTGTGTTTGAGATGAAAACTAAACACATTACTTGAACCCTGCACAAGAGATGAAAACTAAACACATTAGTTTTGTTTGGGAACCCACTTCTTGGTGGGTTCAGATGAGGAGCACTTAGCATCTACATCTTGTTGAACTGACTGTTCATCTTGAGCAGGAGCTGAGTACTGTGTAGGCTGATCAGCTTATTCTTGTTCAGGCCTTGAGATTTCTGCATCACAGTCCTTAGCCTCATGACCTCTACTTCTGCACTTGTAGCATCTCCTTCTTCCAATGATTACAGGAGGTAGAGTGTCCAATAATCCTTATGAGAACTTACTCTCAGTTTTAGGATTATATGTTGTGGATAACTTTTCAACTTTCTTAGCAAGTTGATTCACCTGGTGATTACTGACTTTGGACTTACCTTTGTCAGGTCTCTGTTTGTTATCCTTTTGATGAGAAGATTGACTAACAACCTTCTTTTCCATGACTTTGGACTTACCTTTGTCATGTCTGCTGGACTCACCAGTTTCAACAAGTTTGGACTTACCACTGTTGATATTCTTGGACTTACCAAGATCCACAACTTTGGACTTACCATTGTCGTGTTTTGACCTCTGACTTACAGTGGTCTTTCTGTTCTTGTAACTTCTCTCCGAGCCAGAAAGAGAATTTTGTCTTTTGAAAGGATTTGGATTAAGCCTTTCTATGACCGAAGGTCTTTAAACAGACTGAGTGCCTAGTCTGTCCAGCACAGACTTACCATGTTGTTTTGATGTTGAGCACTCGTTGTCATAACCTTTTGCCTTTACAAACATATTCTATTTCAGGTTCTGACCATGTTTGTTCTCTGAGGCTGACTTCTGAGACTCAATCAGTTGTCTATCCTCCTCAGAGTCTGTACTAGCTATCTCATCATCAGCTACATAAGCTGCTGTTTGATAGTCACCTCCAAGTACAGCCTTAACCTGTTTAGGTATTTGTTGGTTTATGCACTTTTCAGCAAGCTTTGATGACTTACACCAAGACTCAGTGACCTTTTGAAGTTGGTCAGCTTTGTCTTTAGCTTCCTGAAGTTCTTCACTTAGAAGTTTATTAATGTGTCTTTGACATTCAAGATCACATTGTGCTTTCTTACCAACATCAATGAGAGACTTATTTTCCTTAATCTCATTCTTGAGTTTAGTTATCTCATCTTTGAGGTCATTTTGAGACTTAAGGACGGTCTTGAAATCATTCAGCAGATAATCAAAAGGAAGTCCCTTTTCCTCATCAGTATAAGAGTTGAAATTACTGACCTTATACATGGAAGCAGGATCCCAGTCACTAAGCTTGCTGTTTTCCTCAGCTTCCTTCATGTCAGCTTCAAAAGTTGACTCGGACAAACCATAATCAACCTCATCTATCTCCAACTCTTCATCTTCTTGAACCATCAGACATACATCATCATCTGAGGTAGATGATTAAGTATCCAAGGTTTCAGCATATAATACTTTTGCACTGGGTTTGTCTTCTGGCTTTCCTTTCTTGAGCTGAGTATATTTCTTCTTGTATTTATCAGCTCTGTAAGCATTCTTATCAACAACTGAAGTTGATTCCACCTTCTTTGATCTGCACTCAGCAGCAATATGTCCCTTCTTCTGACAGTTGAAGCACACATCATTCTTGGGATCAAAGGAACTCTTCCCTTTGCCCCTGTCAGATCTTCCTCTTCCCCTTTGAGCTCTTCTCAAACATCTGGCTAACATTGCCATTTGCTCAGTGATATTCTGAACATCATCAATATCACTTGAGTCTGAGTCTGAGTGGTCAGCTTGAGATTCTGACTCAGTCTCAGATTCAACAACCATTGTCTTGGAGCTTTTCTTCTTTTTCTGTGCAACCAATGCAACTTCATTTTTATCCAAAGACTCCTTGAGTTGTTGTTGAGAAGTTCTCTTGTGTTCAGTGATCTGTTCCTGATTTAGCAAGAACCCATAAATGGACTGTAGGTTGTACACATGCAGTGTTCCTCCAGCCCTCAGTGCTGTAGTTACATCGTTAAACCTCTCTGGTAACACATCCAGAAATTTCAGCACAAGTTCAGCTTCATCTTTCTTTACACCCACACTTAGTAGGTCATTTATCAAACAGTGAAACCTTATGAACAAATCTGACAAGGTTTCATTCTTCTTTGAAAAGAAGTTTTCATAAGATCTATTCAAATGACTTCTCTTATGCTGCTTGACCAGATCCGTGCCCTCATATGTAACACTCAGTGTGTCCCAAATATCTTTTGCTGATTGACACCCAGTCACAGTAAGCAAGATTTCGTTGGTCAGGGCATTTTCCAGAACACTTTTTGCCTTGTCATTCAGATTGAAGAGTTTCCAATCTTCATCAGTCCAGGATGCAATAGGCTTTCTTGTTTCCTTTTCAGTTTTGCCAGGAGACGTATCACTGATAGTAGCAGGAATCTTGGGGATGATAGGTCCTTTTGTAATGACATCGAACATACGAATGTCAATAGACTTGAGGAATAGCATGGCTCTGAACTTCCACATAGGATAGTCAGATCCATCAAATATGGGACAGCCTTTGGCAGACATCTGTGGAAAGTTTGAAGGATTGTTGCTTGTAGACATCGTGAACATTCTCAGAATCTTGAACTTTCAACTTATGAAATCGTTCAGCCTGCTCTGATACCAGTTGTTGGTCCCTTGGTGAGAATAACAACAAGCAACAGGTGTGTAGAAGGGGGGTTGAATACACTTTCTGTGGAAATTGAACAAATCAAATAAAAGTGTTACACACAGTAAATCAAACCACAACTAGTCGAATGCTTTTATTAATATGAAGATGATTACAATGCTTTGAATTAGAAGATGATTACAATAACTATCAAGTAAGCAACTTTTGATATATAATCACCTAATATAAATCTCTCAATCTCTCAAACTTAGCTATCTATAATCAACTTATGATTATAGATACTGATGACTCTCTAAACAGGATTTTCACAGATTGAATCAACTAATGATTACTTACCAATATCACAACTGATGTGACAATTCGAACACACGAATGACTTGGCAATCTCTGAGTTTCTTGATCACGTTGAACTTACAAACAATGATTCAAGAATCGTAACACATATGGTGAGGTGAGGTTTTGGCTCTGCAACACTAAGTTGTTCTCGTTTCAGAATCGTACCTCTAAACTTATCAGGAGATAAGTATTTATAATCCTGTTGCTACGGTTCCTAACAAACTGGACTAATCCTAATTTGCTAACTAACTATCGGATAACTCGGAATCTTGAATCTTGAATCTTCTTATCTTGAGTCTTCAATCTTCAATCTTGATTCTGGAGTCTTCTTATCCGCGCCGTAGATATAGAGAGTTAAAACAGAATTTAAAACACATTTAAATTCTCTTAGACTGACTTCTTTAGTCAGGCTGAGTTACTCAGCTTGAAACTCATCAAGCTGGGTTATTTGAGAACACACTCGAAAACAACCGTGAACTAACATGTATAATTATTAACTCATCCTTAGAAGTCTAAAGAATTAACTAAAACATATTTAGTAACTCTGTCGAGCTGACTCTGCTTCTGAGCTGAGTCACTCAGCTTGAAACACATCAAGCTGAATACTCGATATATACCTTATGTGACATACACAGATTATCAAACACATTAATAATTTAACTAAGGTATAGTATAAACTGGTCGAACATATGCTCAGTTTACATTCAGCTTATACTCAGTCTGAATCACTATAAGTGTTTAGTCTGACTAAGCTTCATAATTCTGTTTAAGTTATACGTAGAACACATCTTACAAACTTAACTTTGTCTCATCAAATCTAAACTGATGAGATCATTTTCCCAACAGATTCATCCATGTTTTTCTCTAACTGTTCAATTGTAGCTTGTGCTTCTTTGTCTTGTGTGTGAATTACCTCCTTTAACACTTGGTTTTTGCTTGTTAGTTTGGTCACCTTAGATACTAACTTTTTCATGCGTTTTAATATGGTTTGTATATGTTCAAAGTTAAAACCCATGTTACAGTTAGAGATAGAATGTACCTTTCCGCTTTCAACGATCTCCTCCTCAGCATCGGAGAGATCATCACCATCTTCATCCCTATCACTTGATCCATTAGTAGCCATGAATATAACTGTGCTTGATCCTCACCATCAAGATCACTCTCGGAGTCTGTGTCCTCCAAGAACTGGTCTTCTTCCACCATAAGAGCATTCCCAGCCTGCTTTTGCTTTGACAGGCGGTACTTTTGTCTGTAGTATTCAGGATCCTTGATATTCTTCTATGGGCAGTTCCTGATCATGTGCCCAGATCTCCCGCAGTTGTAGCACTTCAAGTCTGTTTTTTTTTCTTCTCTCTTTTCTTCTCTTTGAAATCTAGGCTTATCGGCAGGAGCAAGCCTTTCTGGTCTTCTGGAGCCAGAGGTAAACCTTTGTTTGTTGTTGGTTTTGTTGAAGCGTTTTCTGAAGGTCTTGCCAACAACTGAGAGTGCATGAATAGCAGCTTCAACTGAGTCTTCATCATCATAGTTCAGATTCACTAAGAATCACCTGTTTGAACTTCATTGATCTGGATGAAGATTCCCTTGGGATTCTTTCAACCGCTACCAAGGCAAAAGAATCTGCAGCAGGCTGTTTAGGGAGAGACTTCAGTATTTCATCCTGATATTGATTGAGGTCTTCAAATATGTTGTGAAAGGTTTCTGTTGTGAGATCTTTGTTGATTTGTTTGTATAGTCGAACATATTCCTTCCACTCTGGACCCAGTGACTTCAGAAAAACACAGTTCAAGTCTAGGTCAGTTATGATGATTTGGTTTGACCTCATCTCATTTTGCAATTTGCAAAATCTACCATAGGTTTCAGAAAGAAGTTCGTTCTCTCGAACACTGAAGTCATGATAACTGTTAACTAGTTGGGTACGCTTGATGTACTCTCCTTGCTCAGTACCCTGCAACTGCTTCTTGATCTCATCCCATATTTCCTTAGCAGTGGCTAAGCTATCTATCTTGGTGTAGATCTCTGAGGAGAGTCCTTGTTTTAGATAATACTTAGCCAGTCTTTCAGCCTTTTTCATCTCCTTTTCTTGAGCTGTGAGCTCATCAGCAGTCTTTTCCCTCTCATGACGGAGAATAGCGGGATTGTTGTTCGGATCAGCTTCAACAACCTTGATGAACTTTTTGTTCCCGTTATTAATACAGTCTATCATCATTTCTCCGTGAATCTTTTTGTGCTCCAGGAAGTCCATAAACCTTCCTTTCCATACGTTGTATTCACCTCGGAACAAAACATAAGGTTTTGTATCGGTACCAATGTGTTGGGGTTCGTGGTGGAGCACAACGGAAGCAAACAAGTACAAAATCGAATTTTAAAAGCATGAACAAAAACCACATGATGAACCCCAAATGAAGTACCAAACTCTACAACTAAGATTTGCAACTAAAACAGAAAAGAGAGAAGAATTATACCCTTGGTGTCTCTGGATTTGTTGTGTGCTAAGCTCCAAGCCTTTGTAACCTCCTTCTTGAGCTACTGAAGTCCACCCCGAGAAACTTGGTGACCTTGATGTACTATCACCCCTTCAACCAATTCAACACTTGATCTTGGCTTCTAGAACAACAACAAAAACCACGAGGAACTCTCACAAGGAACTCTCTCTTATTTTGCTTAGACAACTCACAAATGTTTCTAAGTATTTTTAAACTCAAGTTTGGCAAGAGTGTTAATAAGAGAGAGTTACATGTCTTTTATAGAGCTCAACATGACCCCAGGACTCCCGAAGATCGGCCCAAGGCTGAATGATGAGAAAGCCATGCATTGGTGGATTGTGGAGGTGAAAAGAATAATGTTGTAATCTGTCAGAGGGGTTAGCGCTGCTAGCCGCCTAGGGATAGCGCCGCTACCCGCCCAAAGTTAGCGCCGCTAACGCGGCTGAGTTAGCGACGGTAGAGATAGCGCCGCTAACTCTGGCCAGATTACCAACTACCATTATTTATTATTTCTCACCCTCATCTTTTAGGTTGTTGTCAAGATCAACCCCCGGCGTGTGACCCGATAGGCCCGTACGTCATCGGCAGTGATCATTTGGCGTACGTGTATCAGTGGGCATACTCCAACATACTCCCACTTGCACATGACTCACCATACCCAATGCATCACAGACAGAGAGCGGCCTCTAGTAAGACATCTCTGTCCCCAAGTCAATATGGGTTTTGTCTTCAGCACAAAAACCAAACTGCAGCCCGTGTGAAATGGTCCTATAGATAAGGGATCAAACATCCTTTTGTTCGCGATATCCGTGTGAACACGAGACATGGTACTTAGTCATTCTCCGTTCGTTCACGATTATGATTCTCGATCTAGATTGGTGGTGACCAAAATATACAAGTTGTAATCGATCATAAACCATTGCAAGCTCTGAGCATGGCCATGCATTTTGGTGTTAGCGACCAATCATCGAGGGGCCCAGGGATATCTCTCTAAACAGAGGAACAAATTCCTTTTGACTACACTGCCCATCAAAGTGATCATACTTTGTCCAATTACTCCCTTTATAATAGCCAGTTATGGACTGCGTTTGAAAGCAACTAGAACAAAGCAAACCAAAGTGATGCAGACACATGCATCTCCGGTTTAAGGATGAACTGATATTATCATCCTGATTTACTCATGACGTGTACCATGAAGTGAAATCAGGTGTGGGTCGTCCAGTCACTTGAACAATTCAAGTACAGGCGAAGTATTGCGTCCTAGTGTTTCAATCCCTATTGAACACATGACCAATCACTTCCCTCAGTCTTAGTTCAGACTTCTTTCCCCAGAATAATGACCGGCTGTGGACATTTAGAATTTTTAACACATTCAGGGAATAATAAAACATGCTAAGTTGGAACACAGTAAAGATTTAAAGAAATATCCGTAACTTGCGCATTACTAAATCTCCATTTAATAATCGATAAATCCGATAAAAACAATACTGCTGAATGTTCCCAAAAGGGTAAATACATCAAATATACTAACCAAAATATAAGTGCATGATCAAACTAAATCGCTAGCAAATCTAATCCCAATAGCACGTGTGTGAGCATCGTGCTTTGCTTGCGGTGAGACCTTGGTTCCGCCACGTTGCTATCCGTGTGTACTCTGCTAATGACAATGTCTCCACTATCGACCACGTCCCGGATGTAATGATACTTCCACGGAATGTGTCTCGTGCGGTGAGACCTTGGTTCCTTTGCTAGAGCAACCGCACCCTCGTTGTCACAAAATACCTCAACAGGGTCGGCAATACTAGGAACCACTCCCAGATCTTGGATGAACTTTCTCATCCACACAGCCTCCTTCGCAGCTTCACTGGCCGCAATATACTCCGATTCGGTAGTAGAATCGGCCACAGTGTCTTACTTGGAGCTTCTCCACGATATAGCACCACTATTTAGCAGGAACACGAACCCCGATTGCGATCGGCAGTCGTCCCGATCGGTTTGGAAGCTGGCGTCGGAGTAATTAGTTACCCGAAGCTCTTCCGCACCTCCATACACTAAGAACATCTCCTTTGTCCTCTGTAGATACTTGAGAATGTTCTTCACTGCCGTCCAATGTGCCTCACCAGGATTGGCTTGATATATACTTGTCATACTCAATGCACAAGATATATCAGGCCTAGTACATAACATGGCATACATGATCGAGCCTATTGCCGAAGCATAAAGGACTCGCCTCATTACTTCCCGTTCCTCAGGGGAACTCGGGCTTTGAGCCTTGCTCAACACTAAACCATGTGACATAGGTGTGAACCCCTTCTTGGAGTCCTCCATCCTAAATCTCTTTAGGACCTTGTCAATATATATACTCTGGCTCAAGCCTATCAACCTGCGGGATCTATCACTATAGATCTTTATCCCAAGGATATAAGCCGCATCCCCTAGATCTTTCATTGAGAAACAACTCCCTAACCAGGCTTTTACACCTTGTAATGTTGGGACATCGTTCCCAATTAGTAGAATATCATCCACATAAAGAACTAGGAATACAACTATGCTCCCACTAGCTCTAATGTAAACGCATGGTTCATCCTTGCTTTTAGAGAAGCCAAACTCTTTGACCTTCTCATCGAAGCACAGGTTCCAACTCCGAGAAGTTTGCTTAAGTCCATAAATGGACTTCTTAAGCTTGCAGACTTTGTCCGGAAACTCTGGGTGTACAAAACCCTCAGGTTGTGTCATATGCACTTCCTTTGAAAGTGTTCCATTAAGGAACGCGGTTTCCTCATAGTCTACACCATGAGTTTGAGTGAAACCCTTAGCCACCAGTCGGCCTTTGAAGGTTTCTACCTCGCCATCCACATCGACCTTTTTCTTGTAGACCCATTTGCACCCTACGGGTTTGTACCCAGGCACAGGATCTACCAAGTCCCAAACTTGGTTATCGGACATGGATTTTATCTCGGATTCCATTGCTTCTTGCCACTTGGCGGACTCAGGGCCCACCACAACGTCCTGGTATTTGGTAGGCTCATCAGAGACTACTACCATGTCGGTACCCTCAGACATGAGAAAACCATATCTCTCGGGCTCATGACGACTTCTACCAGGTCTTCTAAGAGGCAATGGGTTTACACCATCTCCAACATCATCATGCTGAGAATCAGCCTTTGCAGGTTGTGAGCTAGTGCCAACATTAGGTTCTACATTGGCAGGTTCTTGAATTTCTTCAAGATCAACCCTCCTCCCACTAGCGTCTTTGGATAGCAGTTCCCTCTCAAGGAACACTGCCCTTCGAGCAACAAATACCTTGTTCTCTGAAGGTTTGTAGAACAAATATCCCATAGACCCAGCAGGATAACTAATGAAAAAGCACCTTTCGGCCCTGGGCTCCAATTTGTCCTCAACCTCACGTCTCACGTAGGTAGGACAACCCCAGACCTTTAAATATGAAATGGATGGAACCTTTCCATGCCACATTTCATACGGTGTTTTCTTAACCTTCTTTGTTAGTACGAGGTTAAGGATTCTACCAGCGGTTTCAATTACGTATCCCCAAAATGTAACGGGAACATCCGAATGACACATCATTGAACGAACCATATCTAATAATGATCGGTTCCTCCTCTCGCCGACACCATTTAATTGCGGTGTCCTAGGAGGGGTTAATTGCGAGACAAACCCACAATTCCTAAGATATTCACGGAGCTCAGAACTAAGATACTCACCGCCTCTATCAGAATGTAGTGTTCTAATTCTTTTCCCTAGTTGATTCTCTACTTCATTTTGATAAGTCTTAAATACCTCAAAGGTATCCGACTTTTGTCTCACTAAGTAGACATACCCGTATCGACTATAATCATCAATAAAGGTAACAAAGTAGCGGGAATGATCTCTTGTGGCATGTGATATTTCCGGATTAAACTATGTTTGTCTCCGTAAATATTGCATGTTCTACATGTGTTTAGTGTTGGGGTTTTCAGGGCACGCAATGGAAGCAAGGTACAACATATAAAGCCCAAGGTACAAGCATATAAAGCACAAAATCTTAAAACCCCATACATGGACCAAACTCTATGAATAGAAATGCAACAAAAGAGAGAGAGAAGGAGGTTATACAAGCTCCTAAGCTCCATAAAGTGTTGATGAAGATGATGAAGTTGCTCCTTCTTGCTTGAACGAATCGACTAGAGGGTGATACCCCGGTAACACGCAAATCTCTTGAGCTAGCAAGCCTTTGGTGATTCTTCTTTCCAGAAAATCACTTGAGGAACAGCAACTTAAGATCAAGGACGAAATTCTGGAAGCAAAACTCTATCTAACACTCTCTCTTGAACTCTCTATGCCCTTGAAGCAGTTAAGAGTCTATTTGAATGAAGGAGTAGCAAGAGTGTTAAATGAGACCAAAATGCTTCTTTTATAAACCTTCAGAAGACATTTCATCTCCCCCAAAGCCGGCCAAGTCGTTTCTAAGATCCCACATGCATTGGCCAACTTTTGAGGTGATATGACAAAATGTCACGTCTGACTTTAGCGGCGCTAACCCAGACTTAGCGGCGCTAACCTGTAATAGTTAGCGGCGCTAACGCGGCTTGTCAAATGACTTGACGTAAAGCACATGCAGCTGTAGCGGCTCTAACCCATAAGTGTTAGCGGCGCTAACACCTTATGGTTAGCGGCGCTAACCATGCCTGCCATGTCAACTTTTGTCTTTTGTCATTTTTGATCCCTTGATTTAAGTTGCTGTCAGATTTGACCCCGGTGTATGACCCAATAGGCCCATATATCATCGGTAGTGATTCAAATGGTGTACTCGCATCAGTGGGCATATTTTAACAAACTCCCACTTGCACACGATGCACCATTTCTAATGAACCACAAACAATGAGCGGTCTCTAGCAAACACATCATTGCCCCCAAGTCAGTATGGGTTTCTTTATCCGAATAAAACATGTTCATAAAGAAAGGTCCTATAGATAAGTGATCTTAAGCATCCTTTTGTTCGCGATATCCGTGTGAACACGAGATATGGATTAAATGTCAATCTCCAGATCGTTCACGATTGTGTTTCTCGACCTTGATTGGTGGTGACCAAAAGTTAAGGACATCTGATTCTCAATCAATATTCCTTGTGCATGGCCATGCATAATTTTTTTAGTGTCAGCTCCCAATCATAGAGGGGCCCAGGGATATCTCTCATATCAGAGGAACAAATTCCTTTTGACTGTATAGCCCTATACCATACTTCTCGAATTATCTAGTCATTTCCTTTATCACAGCCAGTTACGAACTGCTTTTGAAAATGACTAAAGTAAGGAAGAAGTATGATATAGCGGTTCATACATCTCAGGTCTAAGGATGTAAGATATTATCATCCCAAGTTACTCGTGACAATAATCCATGAAGTAAACTTGGGTGTGGGTCTTCCAGTCACTTGAAACTCCTTTCAAGTACAGATAGGCATTGCTCCTTAATTCGACCATATTGAATTCAAGGTCATATGCTTATCTCAGTCTTAATTCAATCTTCCTTCCACAAGATTGACCGACCGTGGAAAATTTGAAATATAAGATATTTCTGGAAGTGGTTAAACATGCTAAGATGGAACACAGTAGAGTCTCATTAATGTAACCGTATCATACGCATATATAATCTCTATTATATATCGAAACAAGCATAAGTTACAATACTGTCTATATCGTTCGCAAAATATAAAATTTACATATTAAACAAACTAAATACATAACTCAAGCCAAATCGCTAGCAAATCTTACACCTATTGCACTAGTGTGAGATTCATGAGCTTCCTGCGATAACGGCTTCGTGAATGGATCCGCAAGGTTTCCATCCGATGCTACTCTGGTTATGATGATTTCACCACTTTCAACTACATCCCGTATGAAGTGGTACTTGCGCAACATATGTCTTGTTCTCTTGTGAGCTATTGGTTCCTTCGCCAAAGCCACTACACCCTCATTGTCACAAAATATCTCAATAGGGTCAGTGATGCTTGGAACCACTTGTAGATCTTGGATGAATTTCTTCATCCACACGGCTTCCTTTGCAGCTTCGCTTGCTGAAATGTATTCCGACTCGGTAGTTGAGTCAGCCACTGTGTCTTGCTTCGAGCTCCTCCAGCTGACAGCACCACCATTTAATAGGAATACAAACCCCGATTGAGATCGGCAGTCATCCCTATCTGTTTGGAAGCTAGCGTCCGAGTAACCCTTTACTCTCAGCTCTTCTTCCCCACCATATACTAAGAACAACTCTTTCGTACGCCTAAGGTACTTAAGAATGTTCTTTACAGCTTTCCAATGAGGCTCCCCGGGATTTACCTGATATCTACTAGTCATGCTTAAAGCACATGACACATCAGGGCGAGTGCACAACATGGCGTACATGATCGATCCCACAGCCGAAGCATATGGTACTCGCTCCATTACTTCTATCTCCTTTTGGGAGGTAGGACATTGAGTCTTTCTCAACATCAAGCCATGTGTCATAGGGAGGTTTCCTTTCTTGGAATCCTCCATTCTAAAGCGTCTCACGACCTTATCTATGTATGCACTTTTAGAAAGCCCGAGCAGCTTTCTTGATCTATCTCTATAGATCTTTATCCCCAAAATATAGCTCGCATCCCCTAGGTCCTTCATTGAGAAACAATTCCCTAGCCAAGCTTTTACACTCTTAAGGCTTGGAATATGATTTCTAATGAGTAGTATGTCATCTACATATAGGACTAAGAATACTATGGTGCTCCCACTAGCCCTGACATATACACATGGTTCATCTTTGCTTTTCAAAAATCCAAATTCCTTGATTTTCTCATCAAAGCATAGATTCCAGCTGCGAGATGCTTGCTTAAGTCCATAAATGGACTTCTTGAGCTTACAGACCTTGTTCGGATACTCTGGATGTTCAAAACCATCAGGTTGTGTCATATACACCTCTTCGGAAAGCTTCCCGTTAAGGAAGGCGGTTTTAACGTCCATTTGCCATATTTCATAATCATAAAATGCAGCAATGGCCAGGAGTATTCGGATTGATTTCAACATTGCCACTGGGGAAAAGGTTTCATCATAATCAACACCAGGTGTTTGAGTGAAACCTTTTGCCACTAGTCGGGCTTTGAAAGTATCCAAGATTCCGTCCATGCCGGTCTTCTTCTTGAAGACCCATTTACACCCTACGGGTCTAATCCCGGGCGTAGGATCAACCAGTTCCAAAACCTGGTTATCCGACATGGATTGCATCTCACTTTCCATTGCTTCTCTCCATTTTGCAGACTCAGGGCCCGCCATAGCTTCATTGTAGTTAGTGGGCTCATCAGAGTCCACTATTAGCTCACTGCCCTCAGATATGTAGAATACATATCTCTCTGGCTCGTAACGAGTTCTACTGGAATGCCTTGAAGTAAGCATTGAACTAGTGTCAGGTACTGCAGCATTCTCTTGCTCAGTTTCAACTATCCTAGGTTGAGTGCTAGTGCCAACCTCAAGTTCTTTATCGGTTGATCCTTGAACTTCCTCAAGATCAATTTCCATATTGCCTCTTCGTTTGGATAGCATTTCTCTTTCAAGAAAAAATGCCCTTCGAGCAACAAAAACTTTGTTCTCAGAAGGTTTATAAAATATATATCCAACACCGGCAGGAGGATATCCGATAAAGTAACACCTTTCCGAGCAAGGTTCAAGTTTGTCCTCAGTCTCACGTCTCACGTAGGCTTGACACCCCAAACTCGTAGGTATGAAAGTGTCGGCTTCTTATTATGCCACATTTCATAAGGTGTTTTCGATACTTTCTTGGTTGGTGCAAGGTTAAGGATCCTTACCGCCGTTTCTAGGGCATATCCCCAGAAACTAATAGGTACCTCCGTTCGACTCATCATGGACCTCACCAAATCTAGTAAAGTCCGGTTCCTCCTCTCAGCGACCCCATTTAATTGTGGTGTCCTTGGAGGTGTTAATTGTGAAATAATTCCACAATTCTTAAGATGATCGGTAAATTCGGTACTTAGATACTCTCCACCTCTATCAGACCGGAGTATATTTATTGTTTTGCCCAATTGATTCTCAACTTCGTTTTGGAATGTCTTGAACACCTCAAAGGTTTCATTCTTGTGTTTAACAAGATAGACATATCCATACCTACTATAATCATCTATAAAGGTTACGAAGTATCTCGAGTTATTCCTTGTAACATGTTTGAAAGGCCCACATACATCCGTATGGATGATGTCCTAGAGGTCCTTACCCCTCTCACTTGTCCCCGTGAAGGGTGCCTTTGTCATCTTGCCTAATAAACAAGAATCACATACATCATTCGACCCTTGGTCAAACGATTCCAAGATCCCATCCACTTGGAGCTTGGTGATGCGAGTCTTGTTTATATGGCCGAGACGACTGTGCCACAAAGAAAACTTGTCCAAACAATCTTTGGAATTAGAATCAATATTCATGATAGATTTTGTTGAATTTACGTATGCACTTGCCTCATAAATACCATGACATGGTAAAGCTTTAAAATAAACAAGATTATCTTTAAAGCATACAATAGAACCATTATCAAAATGAAAATTGTAACCATCGTCATACAAGGCGTGAAATGAAATAATGTTTCTTGCCACATGGGGCGAATAGCATACATCAAATAAAGTAATGGAATAGCCAGTCTTGAATGAAAGCTCTACTTCTCCTTTAGCTTCCACCGGGACAATCTCCGAGTTCCCCATAACAAGATCTAGCTCTCCCTTCTCCAAGCTCCTACTTGCTTTTAGCACATGCACCATATTACATATGTAAGTGCCACAGCCAGTATCCAAAACCCAGCCTCTAGAAGTAGAAGTATAGTGAAGTTCTATCATGAATGTACCTGAAGTGTCCAGGCCCGATATGCTCATCGCCTTGAGCTTATTGAGTCCCTCCAAGTACTTCAGGAAGCTTCGGCGGTAGTGGCCCTTGCCCCCACAAAAGAAGCACTGCGCATCCTCCGGAGTCTTGGTTTGGGGAAGCTTCCCCTTGCCCTTACCCTTGGAGGCCGGGGCAGGCTTGGCCGCGCCAACCTTTCCCTTACCCTTCCTTTTCTTGGAAGGGGCGGCCTTCTTTTTGGTAATGCGGCCTTCCCGGATGGCTAGAACGGGAGTGGAGGAGGAGGATGGCTTGCTCTTGGTCATGCTCGCCTCGGCAGTCTTGAGCATACCATGCAGCTCCATCATCCATGCTGTGCATATGATAACTCATAGTGAATTGATCATATGCACTGGGCAGGGATTGGAGGATCAAATCGACCGCCATCTCCCTCCCGATGGTAAATCCCAACTTCTCCATACGCTCAATGTTTGCTTTCATACGCAAAACATGAGCACTCACGTTCCCTCCATCTTGAAGCTTGCAAACGAGAGCGGACTTGAAGCATTCATACCTCTCCTGCCTCGCCTGCTGCTGGAACATATCCTTTAGCTGCACGATCAGGTCGTAAGCACCCAAGTGATCCATTTGCTTTTGCAAGTCGGTACTCATGGTGCTTAACATGAGGCATGTAATCTCCTCAGTCTCCTTGAGGCGTTTCTCGTACGCCTCACGGATTGCCCTCGTTGCACCGCTTGGAGGTGCCTCGGGTAAGGGTTCCTCTATGGTGTGCATCTTCCCTTCATAGTGTAGGACTAGCTTAAGCTGCCTAAACCAATCCATGAAGTTGCTCCCGTCGAGTTTCTCCTTTTCAAGGAAAACTCGTAGAGAAATGTTGGTGGTGGTGGTGTTTGCGCTTGTTGATGCCATCTAAAATTGCAAAGTAGACTTAAGTTAGTTTGTTGTATATGTATTATCTTGTTAAATTAATTAACCCAAAAGAATTAACTTTAACAAGGATAAGAACCATATTTCATCCCACCATGTGACGGGGTTGCCGCGGATCACATGATAAAACTATTTAGGTCGGCAACCATTTTGCCAATTGCAATCTCTATCGCAATCCTTAGCGCCTTGCGGGATCCTACGACATCCAATGGTCGTTTGACATGTTTGATCCCTTCTTGCACCAATTTTAAATCTTAAAATTTTGGTTAACTCGTGCTAAGCTCGACAATTAACCAAGATTTCAAATCTAAAATTGCAAATCGTCCGTCAAGACATACGGTAACAAACTCACCAAAGTTGGCTCGTGCTAAGCTCGACAACCAAAATTGTGAATTCGCCACACTCACCTTCCACACAGTTTTATGGGAGTTGGCTCGTGCTAACCTCGACAACCAAAACCCATAAGACTAGATTCGGGTGGTATCGTCTTACAGATGGCGCGTGATTTACGTTTTGAGGAAAGACGGGCTTTTGTTTCCGGTTTGGTTTTAGATTAACTTATTAGTGACAAAAACCTATTTTCACTAGGTGGGTTAATCTTTGTATGTGAGCGCGCTAGAGAGAGGAAAACCATTTTTAACAAACCTCTTGTGATTTCGTTAATTTTCGAAAAATTATCTAGCATGCGAATCCTAAACAATTCATGCATACAAAATCACATCACACGCATAAAAATACTATAATTGGTAACCCTTGCCATAAAAAACCTATGCGTTCTTCCCGTGAGCCAAACGGGAAGAACTTGGTCAATTCTAGGGACAAAGTCTTCGACGCGAGCTCCCACTAACGCCGCCATCTCCATTGGACTTCATCGGTTTCATGAGCTCCAAACTCCATCTCCTTTGGCATACAAGCCATAAAATACCTATTTATCTATTACAATTACATGGATGAATGAAATGGCATGCAAGCCACATTATTATTACAATTTTATCATAAGAATAATAATACAACCAACAAAGCATCCAAACACACAAAATCAACCAAATGGTCTAGACAAGGTTACCAACTTACATATCCACATACAATCAAACAAATACTTGCTACTGGAATTAACATCATAATAACAAGATTAAAATTTCCAGAAGCTCAAAAACAAGGCTAAAACCCGAGACCAAAATCTGTTTTTGACCAAGAACAAAACTGACTCAGCGACGCTAGCGCCGCTAACCCTGTTCGACAGAAAACAAACAATTTTGATTTCGGGTTTTCAAAGCCACCATGTGCATAACTATAATAGAGGTGGCTCTGATACCACTGTTGGGGTTTTCGGGCATGCAACGGAAGCAAGGTACAACATATAAAGCCCAAGGTACAAGCATATAAAGCACAAAACCTTAAAACCCCAATCATGGACCAAACTCTATGAATAGAAATGCAACAAAAGAGAGAGAGAAGGAGGTTATACCAGCTCCTAAGCTCCAGAAAGTGTTGATGAAGATGATGAAGTTGCTCCTTCTTGCTTGAACGAATCGACTAGAGGGTGATACCCCGGTAACACGCAAATCTATTGAGCTAGCAAGCCTTTGGTGATTCTTCTTTCCAGAAAATCACTTGAGGAACAGCAACTTAAGATCAAGGACGAAATTCTGGAAGCAAAACTCTATCTAACACTCTCTCTTGAACTCTCTAAGCCCTTAAAGCACTTAAGAGTCTATTTGAATGAAGGAGTAGCAAGAGTGTTAAATGAGACCAAATATGCTTCTTTTATAAACCTTCAGACGACATTTCATCTCCCCCAAAGCCGGCCAAGTGGTTTCTAAGATCCCACATGCATTGGCCAACTTTTGAGGTGATATGACAAAATGTCACGTCTGACTTTAGCGGCGCTAACCCAGACTTAGCGGCGCTAACCTGTAATAGTTAGCGGCGCTAACGTGGCTTGTCAGATGACTTGATGTAAAGCACATGCAGCTGTAGCGGCTCTAACCCATAAGTGTTAGCGGCGCTAACACCTTATGGTTAGCGGCACTAACCATGCCTGCCATGTCAACTTTTGTCTTTTGTCATTTTTGATCCCTTGATTTAAGTTGCTGTCAGATTTGACCCCGGTGTATGACCCAATAGGCCCATACATCATCGGTAGTGATTCAAATGGTGTACTCGCATCAGTGGGCATATTCTAACATTTAGTGCTTAAAAAGGCCATATATTACACTAATCCACCATGTTAGGGGTGTTTGCAGGTTAACTTGATAAATGATGGACAAATGTGAAGAAATCAGCTGAAGATAGAAGAAAAACAAAGATATGTGCAGAATGTCAGTCTTCGCGCCGCGAGGACAACAAGCTTCGCGCCGCGAAGCATCAATAAATTCAACAAAATTTCCAGAGGGTGCGTAATGCCACGAGGATATCTGCTTCGCTCCACGAGCTCGATCAACGAAAATAAAAGTTAGGGTCAAACATCTTCGCGCCGCGAGACTCCTATGTTTCGCGCCATGAAGCATCGCAGAACAGAACTCTATAAATTCGTTTTTTAATTCATTCGATAGCAGGTTTTGACCTACGGCCGACTTCAGGCGACATATTCCGAGGTTTACAACCCTGGAGGGTGAGGAAACACCCTTGGAGCTTGGAGGATCCATATTCCATCACCATTCATCATCATCAACAACCCGGTTTGTCAAATCTATGGCTAATCTTCGATTAGGCTTGTTTTCTCAGACTTTGTTTGATTGTTTAAGCCTGATTATGGGCTAAACTCATCTTGTATTCACCTTATGATTGAACCCTAGTTGGGATATGCTTTGATTTCTTTGTTTATCGTTGGATTGATACTAGTTCCATGTTCAATTAATGAAAGTTTGGATCTATATGGTTTTAATCTTCGTTTCTGGATTTATGGTTCATATTGAATTTGAATAGGAAGTTCTTATGATGTATGTCCCTCTTTGAATGATTTGTCTATGAATTGTTTAAGGGTTTACTAGGAAAAGTAAATAGAATCCAGATTCCATAACTTAAACCTAATCTTCTAGAACTTTACAATCGAGGAAACGGTTGGTTTATATTAAACTTGTTTGATATGCGTGTTGAATTATGCAATAGGTTGTGTGGATTTAGATAATCAATAGGAAGTTGTTATTCTCTATCCGTTGCACAATAACTATATGAAATAGGAAGTGGAGTATAGCTAAGTCAATCCAGGTAATCAATTAAACTGATCTTAAAGTATATCACAATAGGGGTGAAAGATTAAGGTGGATACTTGCTTTTAATTGGTTGTTTACAAAAGTTCATTTACTGTCTTAATTATCTGCTTTCAATTAGTCAATAGTTCTAATCACTCTCAAAACTGCAAAAACCCCCATTTTAGGTTAATTATTAGTCTGCTTTATTTTTGGTGTTACACTGCTCCTTGTGGATTCGACACCCAATTACTTGCCTGTCTCTATGCTGGTTCACGATTAGGTATACTTGCCTAGTATGTGTGCATGTTAGATTAGGTGAATATTGGACATAAATTATATAACTAGATTTCACACATCAAGTTTTTGGCGCCGCTAACGGGGAGTGGTAACACGCCAAGATTTAGTAGGCTTTTAGCTAATCGATCCTTTCCGGGGCCTTGTGCCCTAGAAAGTTATTTGTTTTATTATCTACTTCAGTTTTAAGTGACCTGCTTATTCTGTTGCCATTCACTTTTGGTTTTTCTCGTGTTTCCTTTTCAGACCGGTTACACGTCATTCGAGCTTGGAATTAGTTCCATCTTTTGCTGAGCCTGAGAGTGTGTTCCGCGCCCGAGGACAAGCACAGAAAGCCATACCCTTCCCTATCTTACCTACCATAGAATCACCACCTTTACCTTCACCACCATCATCACCCATCATACATAGCCCTCCACCCGAACCAAATCCAATCATGGCTAGAGAAGATGATCGTCAAATGTGGACCTCGAGGAAAACTGCCCCGCCACAACTCATACCAGCCATCCGTAAACCCGCCATAACTGGAGAGAAATTTGAGATTAAGGGCCAGTTCCTTAGCATGATAAGGGATCTCCAGTTTGATGGAAAGGTCGTCCATGATCCAAATCAGCACATTGAAAATTTTCTGGACATTTGTGACCTGTTCCGAAACCAAGGCGCATCAAATGATGCAGTCCGACTCCGTATCTTTCCCTTCACTCTCACCGGAGATGCGAAGAATTGGTTACGTTCCCAAGAACCTGATGCCATCACCACTTGGGAAATATTGCGCAACAAGTTTGTCACCCGATACTTTCCACCATCCAAAGCCGATAAGCTCAAGAATGAAATCAACGGATTTCAGCAGCATGATGATGAAACCCTCACGGGAGCTTGGGAAAGATTCAAAGGTCTTTTGAGAAACTGCCCGAATCATGGATTCTCCAAGAGTGCTCAAGTCAAGACTTTCTACCGAGGCATTAATCAAGATGCCCGAGCCACCCTCGACTTATCCAGTGGGGGTGTGTTCATGTACAAGACAACCACTGAAGGGTATGAGCTCTTGGAGGATATGTCCCTCCATAATTTGGAATGGGCTCCGGACCGCCGGAGCAACGGAAAGAGAGCATTGGTCAATGCGCTAGCCAGTGATCCCCATGAAGAAGTGGCAGCTTTAAAAACTAACCAGCGTACACTTGAGAAAAAGCTTGATGAACTAACTAAAACTCTTGTTGCTATGAAGGTAGGTTGTGAGAATTGCATGGGACCGCATCTGACGAAAGATTGCGAGAATGAGCCAATGATGACTCCCGAGGAGGTCAACTACATGAATCAAGAATTCAGAGGCCCCTTCCATGCTGGTGGGTCTAACTGGAACAATCTGGGCAACAACCGAAATTTCAACCGCCCACCACCCGATTTCAACCAGCCCAATCCTCAGCCCCCGAGGGCCAATCCTAATGAGCAAGGGGTGCAGCAAGAGGCGCCTAGATTTGAATACTTCAAAGAATCCATAATGCAGTTCATGACCGCTCAGCTGCAAACAACAAAAGAGCTCAGGCAGCATCAAGACATGTTGCATCAAAATCAGCGTAGCCAACAAGCCATAATTCAGAATTTGGAGAGGGATATAGGCCGGATCGCTCAGGCCCTATCCGAGAGGCCAGCCGGAGGATTTCCTCCGAACACCCAAAAAAATCCGCGCAACGAGCATGTCAATGCGATTACCACCCGAAGTGGTAAAGAGGTGAGTTCCCCTGTTCTTAAAGGTAGTTCTAACGATTCTTATAATGTGCAGGTACATGCAAAGGATATCACGGGAGAAAAGGAGGCGCAGCCTAAATTGAAGAAGACGCCGACTCAACCTCAATCATCAGCTTACCAGCCTAAAATCTCATTCCCTCAGAGGCTGCAAAAGGAGAAATTGAAGGCACGGTACCAAAAGTTTTGTGATTTGATTAAACAGGTTAGAATTAATGTGCCTTTGGTCGATATTCTTGCAGGCATGCCTAACTATGGCAAATTTATTAAAGACCAGATCTCCAACAAGTCAAAGCTAGAGGAAGTCTCGCCAACCGTGCTGAGTGAGGAATGATTGGCCATGCTGCAGCCAAATGTCCCATCAAAGCTCGGCGATCCAGGGAGTTTCATCATCCCTTGCTATTTAAATAACTCTCTTGTCTGTGATGCATTAGCAGATCTAGGTGCTAGTATAAAGTTAATGCCATATTCTTTAAATGCTAAACTAGGCCTAGGTGATCTCAAGCCTACTAGGATGGCTATTCAATTAGCCGATAGATCCTTCAAGTGTCCATTAGGCATTGTCAAAAATATACCGGTGAAAGTAGATAGGTTCACATTCCCTGTGTACTTTGTAGTGTTAGACATGCCGGAAGAGGGTAAAGTGCCATTGATTTTAGGGAGACCATTCCTCAACACAGCCGATGCTATCATTCATGTCTCTAACAAAAGCCTCACCCTGGGCATAGGGGATGAGAGAGTTACACTCTCGATGGGTAAAGCAATGAAGTACCCAGCTGCAACATCTGACGATACATGTTTCTTTGGGGACGTCATTGATGAATACGTAAGAGAAGAGGTGGCGGATATTCTTCAAGTTGACCCAACTGGAGTCAACCCGATTGCCGAGAAGAATCTAAGTTCCGACCCCGGTGAAGCTTTACAGGAGTTAAAGGCAGTATGCAGCACAAACTATTCGGTAGAGATGTGGTTCCACCCAGGAGCAATGTGTGGATCGAAGGTCGAGTCAAGCTATGACTCGTTAATAAAAATACGCTTCGCGGGAGGCAACCCGTGGCTAGTTTAGTTTTCCCCTTTCTCCTTTTGGTTTGTTTTCCCTTTCCTTTCCAACTTTGTGGGTGTGTTTCCTAGAAACACTCACGAGACTATAACTCGTCCTCTCGGGCTACCGAGGGGTTTAAAGGCTTGTTGCATATGCTAAATGCAACCGTGATTCCTACGAAAGTGAGTTAGGTTGTTTGTTTTCTTTCCCTTCCTTGTTTGGTTTGTATGCTTCCCTTTTGTTTTGTGTGTGTGTTTGTTTGTGTAGTGCTTCCCCTAAAACGCCAATTTTTCCAGAAAAGTTTGACCACCCATGATGCCTTTACTCATATATTTTGCACATGGGACACAATAGAGTTCACACTTTCACTCTATTGTGTGGGAATTGGAGTCCCATTTTAGATATATGCTTTTAATTCTGGATGTGCTTATTGGATAACATTTGAGTGGGTTGTACTTTTTGCTTTATTTTATTTCTAATTTATTTTAGTTTATTTCTTTTTGTTCTTGTGTGCTTGTAACCTGTTTGTTTGTGTTGGCAACCGTTGCTTGATTGATGATTGGTGATTATTTCAAACACTCCAGCTCCGCCATTTCTGCCAGATCAGGGAGTTTCTTAACCTAATTCTATTTATGCTTATTCGGATGCATTGGGGACAATGCATATCTTTATTGTGTGGGAATTGGGGTTAAGTAAACTTAACTTTTCTTGTCTTTGAGCATTTGTCTATGGTATGACCTGATTTTTGGCCACTTTCATGCCTTGCCTTGGAATCCACAGTATTATAGTTTTTCCCAAATAAATAAATTGTTGGCAATATGATATTTGAGATAACATGCATTGTTGATCATCACTTAACCCATCTTCCATAATCGAGAGTTTGAGCCTTATTATAGATATTTTAGTAGAAAAATTTTCCGATTGTGTGAGGATAGCTGCGAGCATAAACGGTAGAACTTGTCACCAAGTTACTTTTTGAGATCACCATAATGAGTAATTGTCACCATTGCACTGATAGAGGCCTTCATTTGTGTTAGCCATGTTTTTAACCTGTGTTTTGTTAGAATATCTTACTGTTAGATTTTCTAATCTGCCCTACCCTTTAACGCGTAGTACTCATTTTTAGTACTCGACACCCTTGACACCACTTTGAAGCCTTATCCTCTTCATTTCTAGCCACACTATTTAGCCAAATCAAGTTTTAGCCTTCTCTTGGCCTTAGCTTAAGTCTTGATTGTGCTAAGTATATGATTTCCATTCTTTGTTGCATGTCTTTCCATCGGGTCAATAAAAGTATTATGCCGCATCAATAAATTGCGGGTTCTTAAGCATGTTAATGTTATAGAATTCTCGCCAAAGACGCAGTTGTAGAAAATCAGAAGGCCAAAAAAAAATGCATGAAGAGTTATATACTTTAATGTGACCCAGTGGTCTTAGTTCAAAGAACTCTTATCAGTCTTCCGTGCCTGTTTGGTGTGATAGTTCCAGTTGTTTGTTGAGTCATTGTCGTCAGCATAGTTTAGATTTTCGCTATTTTAGTCACCATAAGTCTGCAGCCTAATGTTACAACCTCTAAAGCCCTCTTGACGGTTGACAACTCTAGTGATGGAGATTTGAATTGGATACAAGCCTATACCAGTTAAATGCTTGTTAGCTATCAGGAGTGATCACCAAAATAATAAACCTAAACACTTGAGTGATTGACTGGCCGCCCAGTGAGGATGTGAGACTTTGCATGCGATTGATTATTGAGTGTTTGCTGATTGTTTTGTGAGTTTCGGATAATCTATCTTAAATGTGGTACGTAAGTTGGGGAATTTTGGTTGCCAGGTTGGGTTATCTCTATTTGATGATTTGCTTGAGGACAAGAAAAGTTTAGTGTGGGAATTGTGATATTTCCGGATTAAACTATGTTTGTCTCCGTAAATAATGCATGTTCTACATGTGTTTAGTGCTTAAAAAGGCCATATATTACACTAATCCACCATGTTTGGGGTGTTTGCAGGTTAACTTGATAAATGATGGACAAATGTGAAGAAATCAGCTGAAGATAAAAGAAAAACAAAGATCTGTGCAGAATGTCAGTCTTCGCGCCGCGGGGACCACAAGCTTCGCGCCGCGAAGCATCAATAAATTCAACAAAATTTCCAGAGGATGCGTAATGCCACGAGGATATCCGCTTCGCTCCGCGAGCTCGGTCAACGAAAATAAAAGTCCGGGTCAAACATCTTCGCGCCCCGAGACTCCTATGTTTCGCGCCGCGAAGCATCGCAGAACAGAACTCTATAAATTCGTTTTTTAATTCATTCGATGGCAGCTTTTGACCTACGGCCGACTTCAGGCGACATATTCCGAGGTTTACAACCCTGGAGGGTGAGGAAACACCCTTGGAGCTTGGAGGATCAATATTCCATCACCATTCATCATCATCAACAACCCGGTTTGTCAAATCTATGGCTAATCTTCGATTAGGCTTGTTTTCTCAGACTTTGTTTGATTGTTTAAGCCTGATTATGGGCTAAACTCATCTTGTATTCACCTTATGATTGAACCCTAGTTGCGATATGCTTTGATTTCTTTGTTTATCGTTGGATTGATACTAGTTCCATGTTCAATTAATGAAAGTTTGGATCTATATGGTTTTAATCTTCGTTTCTGGATTTATGGTTCATATTGAATTTGAATAGGAAGTTCTTATGATGTATGTCCCTCTTTGAATGATTTGTCTATGAATTGTTTAAGGGTTTACTAGGAAAAGTAAATAGAATCCAGATTCCATAACTTAAACCTAATCTTCTAGAACTTTACAATCGAGGAAACGGTTGGTTTATATTAAACTTGTTTGATATGCGTGTTGAATTATGCAATAGGTTGTGTGGATTTAGATGACCAATAGGAAGTTGTTATTCTCTATCCGTTGCACAATAGCTATATGAAATAGGAAGTGGAGTATAGCTAAGTCAATCCAGGTAATCAATTAAACTGATCTTAAAGTATATCACAATAGGGGTGAAAGATTAAGGTGGATACTTGCTTTTAATTGGTTGTTTGCAAAAGTTCATTTACTGTCTTAATTATCTGCTTTCAATTAGTCAATAGTTCTAATCACTCTCAAAACTGAAAAAACCCCCATTTTAGGTTAATTATTAGTTTGCTTTATTTTTGGTGTTACACTGCTCCTTGGGGATTCGACACCCAATTACTTGCATGTCTCTATGCTGGTTCACGATTAGGTATACTTGCCTAGTGTGTGTGCATGTTAGATTAGGTGAATATTGGACATAAATTATATAACTAGATTTCACACATCAGCATGCTTGAACGGGCCACACACATCCGTATGTACGATACCCAACAAGTCTTGCGCCCTTTCACACACACCGGTAAAGGGTGTTTTGGTCATCTTGCCCAATACACAAGATTCGCATACTTCATTAGACCCGTGGTCAAATGATTCCAAGATCCCATCCGCTTGGAGCTTGGCGATGCATTTCTTGTTTATGTGGCCTAACCGACCATGCCATAGAGATAATTTATCTAAAACATTTTTGTATCCCGAATCAACATTCATGATTGGTCTATTGTTCTGCAGGCTTACGCTTGTCTCATATATGCCATGACATGGAAATGCTTTAATATAAAAGACATGATTCTTGTAACACAAGATACTACCATTCTCAAATTTTAAATCAAAGCCATTGTCATACAAAGCATATAAGGAAATAATGTTTCTAGCCACATGTGGCGAATAAGATACATCATACAAAACAATAGATAATCCGGATGGAAAGGCGAGCTCCACACTCCCAATCTTCTCAACTGGGACAACTGCCTTGTTTCCCATGATGAAATCCAGCTCTCCATCAACTAAGTCACTACTTCTTCTTAGTACGTGCACATTATTTGTAACACCACTTTTCTAAAATAGCTTTAAAAATTCGTTTTCTACTAATCAGCACTCTAAAATATCAGACTTTGCGGAAAACAAGCTTACATAACTTTAGTGCTAACAGTTTCATAAAAAGTAGTGTTAAAAGTACTTTGTTTAAAAGCTTGGAGCTATCCAACTCTGCAAAGCACTAGGGCCTTACCCTTGCCGGAACTGGTTACCTGCATGCACAACATACTAAAACATAAGCTTTCGCTTAGTGAGCATACAAACTGAACATATAAACACTTAAAGCATGAGTAACTCTTCTGGGGATGTCTCACATCCAAGCTAAACACCTGCAAAACTGTTCTAACCGTTATCTGATCCAGGGTATGTTCACACCTCGTGCGTAATCAAACCCTTGACACTCTGTTTGGGTATAAGGATCTCAATATACCCCCATCTCTGTACTGAATAATATATCTGAGTTCTATTATACCTTCAAACAATAATCTTAACTCATTACATAATCATATCATAATGCTGATATCATACTGTTCACCTTGTGCATATTTGTATACTAATCTAACTAACTACTATAACATAGTGCTACTGAATCTCACATAATCAATCACATATCAAGCATACAATTGATATACTAATCATTTAAAGCATATACATATGCTAATCTGGTTAAAGGTAAGTACACTCACCTTAGCCGCAATCAAACAGCTATTCTCATTCACTGAAACGTCAACTCTTATTGCCTACAAGCAATAAACAATACTTCTGTAACCTATGTACTCAACTTACAAAAGATACTGATCAAATAACTAAACTGAATTCTGGAAGACTGTTTGCGACCGCAAGCATTAAGCCATGCGACCGCAAGGTTTCTAACTACCTCCTTACGATCGCAAGGAAAGTCCTATGCGATCGCAAGAGTCCTTTCAAATATATCTCATAAACACACCCTTGCGGTCGCAAGTAACCTTGCTTATGATCGCAAGGGGCAAAGCAAGCACAACACCCCCAAACACTGCCTTACGGTCGCAAGGGATAACCCTTGCGGCCGCAAGGACAGTCGGCACTGCAGGCACATCTGCTCTGTTCGAGAACAGCAGCCGAACTTCAACTTTTAACATCCAAAACTCAACCAAACTCAGATTCAATCTCACAAAAGTGTTCTATATCATTACTACTAACTCTCTTGCATAAAAGAAGCCACAAAACCAGACAAAACATCTTAAATTAAGCTAAGGACATGGATTCAACCTATGAATCCTTTTCTTGACATATAAACTCAAATAAACATGAAGAAGATATACCTCCTGCTACTGAATCTCTATCTGATCGAATTCCATGTATTAATCCTCACTTGGATTGGAAATCAGCAAGCTAAAGGACCAAAGTGTGTGTAACGTATGTGTGTTTTGGTTCTTGAGGTTTTGACTATTAATGAGTCAAAGAAGACTCATATAATCTATAGCTTTCAAATAATTACACTTCAGCCCTTGTACTTCTTTAACTTTTCTGAAATGGCAAAACTAACCCCTTAACTTTAAAAACATGAGATACACATAGCACACAAAGGCAACTTGCTAAACATACAAAACACTAAACACGCTTATTGAAATAAACTCACATCTAGGACTTACGAACTTTGGGATGTTACAACTCTTCCCCACTTGGAACGATTTCGTCCCCGAAATCAACTGTACACATACTAACTTTAACATCAAAACATACTGAATGCTACCGTAGCGCACTAGCGGTAGTCTTACATCTCATATCTACCCGCTACTAACGTAGAAAGTCTATCACAAACTGAACATAAAAAAACATATCATAAAACATATATACATTTAAGCGTATCTGATCTCTTTTAGTATTTCCACTGTAACTTTACCATTCTTATCTGTTTGTTACACAAACTCACAACTTTTCTTTTAATTAAGCTATTAACTGTGCTTCAAAACATACTGAATGCTACTGTAGCGCACTAACAGTAGTCTTACATCCCTTTTTATCTCTGTATACTATTGCATCTCTGCTTGCTACTAAAGTAGAACGTCTACTGCATACTGAGCATAAATCAAGTATTACATATACAACATAGTATAATTACACCTAAGTGTAATCTAACTCTTTCTCGTGTTCCTACTGTATCTTTACTATCTCATCTGTCCACTATACAAATCTCAACTTCTTCTATAATACAACTACTGGCTGTTTTATATAACTGGATTTCACATCTCTTGTCCTGTTCGGACAACTACTGGTTCATCTGTTACATACTTACAATGATAACTATACATGTTATACTATCTAAGATATCTTTACTATATATTCTGACATATACTATACTCTCTTTATGTTTGTGATAATATATGACTGACCAATACACTACTGTCCTAACTTATCTTTCTTTGTAAATCTGTTCATCCATATCCATGATGATAATTTTACTAACACATAGCTTCCAATCTGAAGCTCTACTAATAATCCTTTCTTATCATATAACTGTTCTGTTTATCCTGGGCAGCTCTAAGCCGCTCATAAAACTGTGGTACTATCTTTACATTCGATCGTGTGCTGAGTCCTCTCATTCTAATCAATCTCGTCCCAACAAATAGGAGTTTATACTTCCCATCATACCTCATATAGTATTAGGTATGATAATACTCAAACATAACTGTGATCATACTGAAACTCTATTAACGTATATACGTATCTCAACTGCCACTAAAATCAATAATACATGCTCTGAGCATATCTCGGTGTGTTGATATATTCCTCTTACTCTACCCAACCTCACAAGGGTGGAATATTGTGCTAAGATACAACTTAGTTCTCATATCTTTCTGAAATTTACTCCAGAACTTAAAGATAACTAAGTATCTCTATTTAAATCATTATACTGTCATTTTATATCTAACTACTACTTTTCATAAAATTTCTGATACTCTGCTCTAACTTGTGGAAAAATCAAAATTTTCTCAATCTTCTTTGCTAAAACACATTCTATTCCTGGCTACTAGTAATTTCTGCTCATATCTCTCGTCAATTTTGGACATCTAATCTTTGATATGCTGAATCTTGGGCTGCTAACTTTTATCTACCTTAATCATTAATAGATTCTTTCTTTTGGTCACCCCCTTCTGACTGCTTCATTTTGTACTAGTTTAACTTGATTGAGTATCGACCACTGTCTAGCATTCTTACTTGAGGTATCTAAATTTTAGGGTAGCTGACTTGATGCTAAAAGCATCTTTACTAAATTAACTTTCCAACTACTACTAGTTTCAAATCCTGAGTCAAATAATCGCTTCATACTTGAGGGGAGTCATATTCTAAAATTTTCTTTGACTCTATCATGCTCTCTGCCTTCATTTGATGGTACTCTGACCACAACTCTATCCCTGCAAACCATTCTACACCCTGAAACTAATCCAACAGATTATCTACTTCTTAAACTGGGTACTGATTATTGTTTGTAACCTTATAGTGCCCTCTGCAATCTATACACATTCTGACTAGCTATTTCTCTTTAAGACTACATGTATTAATGCGCCCCACACTGAGCTAATGGATCGGATAAAACCCTCATCTCTTAACTATTATAGTTGGATCACCAACTCTTACTTTTCTGGGGCTAATCTGTACAACATCTTGACTCCTTGGTTCAATTTCTGACATTATACTAATACTAAGTTTCACTTATCAAAACTCTAGAATTACTGGTAATTCTTTTGAGAAATACGTCTAAGTAGTCACCACTGGTGGTATCTATTAAATCTACTATAACTGTCTTTTATACTACACTTTTCCACATAAGCTAGACATGCTATACAATTAAGCATCAAGTACTTTCTCACTTTGCTAACAAGCAATTGGAACATTGACTCTCTTACTATTACCTCTGTTCAATAATTCTTCCCCACTTGGGATCTGTGCCCACACTGTTGGTCTGATCTCTGAGTATCTGAATTTGCTATTAACTTAATTACTCAATACTAATAACTGCTCAAAATTCTTTCATCGCGAACATATGTTCAATGGAAACTGGCGATTTCTACCTCTATCACTTTTTACTTACACTTACTATTCAGAATAGTAGTCTCATCTATTGCGTGTGTCTGTTATCATAATAAGTTCAATCTTATTTCTTTAACTATGAACTAGAACATTCTGTCTTTTGACCAGGTCATATCTGCTTTTCTAGTATTGATCCTTGTTATAACAAAACTAAGCTAAGAGTTAACTGACTTATTCTCTGTCACTAACAACTTAGGACAATAATGTCCAAACTAGTAACCTGATAGCACACTTAGAACAAACTATTTCTAATCTTTAGTCCATGCCTCTACTTTTCACACTTCGTATATCTGAGTGGGGGAACTAGCCCTCCATGCTGTAGTACAACTTCGGCTTATTCTTTAACACTGTCACTGACTTAACCTTTATCTTTGCGTTCACTATTTTCTGCTCTCTCAACTACTCCTCTTTTCTTCCATGTAAAACTAATCATCTTACCCACTTTGTTGCAAATAACTGCTGTTAAACTTCACGCGTATCATTTCTAACATTAGACTATATTACTTCATACTACTGTATTTACGAAACTTCTATACTAACTTACTCTAAACAAAACTACACATTCTAAACAATTTCTAGGTGATGTCATTCACCAACTCTATTATCTGTCATCAGATTCTAAATTCTTTTGTAATCTGTTCTATACAAGCTTCTAGTACGGCTATACCCTAAATAATTCTTTGAACTGAGGTCATGTCAGTTTCAATCTGTGCTTCTAACTTTCTCTACAACAACATGGTCCACCAGTCTTTTCTGTCTCAAATAGTAAGTTCGATGCGTACATCACTTTTCTCCCTGGCTGACACCTACTAAAACAAAAATCCAATTTCATCTATACTAATCATCACTATTCACAACTAGGTCTAAAATCTTTCCTCTAAAGAAGAAGTTCGCATACTGAACAATCTTTACACATCTACCCTTGCATCGGGTTCTTTCTTAGCTTTAATTCTTACTAATGCTTTAACTGTAACCTATACTGCTGTATCCATGTACTACAATAACATAACTTTCTTTTCCTTCTAAAACTTACTCAACCACTTAGTTGATAATATCTAAAACGTTGTTTATAGAACTTTGCTCTACTTTATCACTACTATCTACTTTACTAAACTGGTCTCAAGATCTTGCAATCCATCTGTAACAACTCCCTCTAAAGGGTTTACTTATAGGTCTATTGGTTTAAAATAAGGATTGCATCTGTAAAATAGGTAATTCTAATCTTCTGAAGTATACTAGCCTCAGGCTACTTTATCTAACTCGTACCAACTTACCACATACTATAAACTCATAATCAGATATCTTTAACATATACTACTAAACAACTTTCTCTGTTTCTCATGATAAGGTATGTAATATTATCAATACTACATTTATCTCATTTTCTGTTCTTATCTGATTCACACATACTGTACTATCACGTATCACCCCTCACTTGATTCACAAGGTACTGACATGGCAATCTTAAGCTCAATTGCATATCACATGTTCTTCACATACACTGGCCAGGCGTTATGAGGAACATATTATACATAATTGTTCTTAATACAGTCACAGAATACCCCGATTCACAAGCTTAGGTCATGTATATGGCATAACTGTTTATATATGTTAGACATTCTTCTTTTCTCTGATATCTTATACACATAAGGTCAATTAGTACTTGTTCACATAACTATTATATATGCAAAACATTTATACTCATGCTCGATCTGTAAAACTGATACCAAATCATAAACTTCTACTAACCGTATGCTCACCAAGACTACTGGCCCAGGGATAGCTCCTCCTGACCTCAAAACCACGGTTTAAGTTCAGACATCACACATATGTGTGCCCAAATCCCTTAAACCTTGGCTCTGATACCAAGTTGTAACACCACTTTTCTAAAATAGCTTTAAAAATTCGTTTTCTACTAATTAGCACTCTAAAATATCAGAGTTTGCGGAAAACAAGCTTACATAACTTTAGTCCTAACAGTTTCATAAAAAGTAGTGTTAAAAGTACTCTGTTTAAAAGCTTGGAGCTATCCAACTCTGCAAAGCACTAGGGCCTTGCCCTTGCCGGAACTGGTTACCTGCATGCACAACATACTAAAACGTAAGCTTTCGCTTAGTGAGCATACAAAATGAACAGATAAACACTTAAAGCATGAGTAACTCTTCTGGGGATGTCTCACATCCAAGCTAAACACCTGCAAAACTGTTCTACTTGTTATCTGATCCAGGGTATGATCACACCTCGCGCGTAATCAAACCCTTGACACTCTGTTGGGGTATAAGGATCTCAATATACCCCCATCTCTGTACTGAATAATATATCTGAGTTCTATTATACCTTGAAACAATAATCTTAACTCATTACATAATCATATCATAATGTTGATATCATACTGTTCACCTTGTGCATATTTGTATACTAATCATACTAACTACTATAACATAGTGCTACTGAATCTCACATAATCAATCACATATCAAGCATACAATTGATATACTAATCATTTCAAGCATATACATATGGTAATCTGGTTAAAGGTAAGTACACTCACCTTAGCCGCAATCAAACAGCTATTCTCTATCGCTGAAACGTCAACTCTTATTGCCTACAAGAAATAAACAATACTTCTGTAACCTATGTACTCAACTTACAAAAGATACTGATTAAATAACTAAACTGAATTCTGGAAGACTGTTTGCGACCGCAAGCATTAAGTCATGCGACCGCAAGGTTTCTAACTACCTCCTTACGATCGCAAGGAAAGTCCTATGCGATCGCAAGAGTCCTTTCTAATTTATCTCATAAACACACCCTTGCGATCGCAAGTAACCTTGCTTACGATCGCAAGGGGCAAAGCAAGCACAACACCCCCAAACACTGCCTTAAGGTCGCAAGGGATAACCCTTGCGGCCGCAAGTACAGTTGGCACTGCAGGCACATCTGCTCTGTTCGAGAACAGCAGCCGAACTTCAACTTTTAACATCCAAAACTCAACCAAACTCAGATTCAATCTCACAAAAGTGTTCTATATCATTACTACTAACTCTCTTGCATAAAACAAGCCACAAAACCACACAAAACATCTTAAATCAAGCTAAGGACATGGATTCAACCTATGAATCATTTTCTTGACTTATAAACTCAAATAAACATGAAGAAGATATACCTCCTGCTACTGAATCTCTATCTGATCGAATTCCATGTATTAATCCTCACTTGGATTGGAAATCAGCAAGCTAAAGGACCAAAGTGTGTGTAACGTATGTGTGTTTTGGTTCTTGAGGTTTTGACTATTAATGAGTCAAAGAAGACTCATATAATCTATAGCTTTCAAATAATTACACTTCAGCCCTTGTACTTCTTTAACTTTTCTGAAATGGCAAAACTAACCCCTTAACTTTAAAAACATGAGATACACATAGCACACAAAGGCAACTTGCTAAACATACAAAACACTAAACACACTTATTGAAATAAACTCAGATCTAGGACTTACGAACTTTGGGATGTTACATTATTACAAACGTGAGTACCACACCCGCTGTCTAAACCCCAGTCGTTAGAAGTAGCGGTGTTATGGAGTTCAATCTTGTACGTACTGGAGGTAGCGGCACCTTTTGTTCGTAGCTTCTTGAGCTCCTCCAAGTACTTGGGGCAACTATGCCAGTAGTGTCCCATCTCCTCGCAGAAGAAGCAGGTTGTCTCTTCCGGTGAGGTGGTAGCAGTAGCCACTTGTATCCCCTTTGGCTCCGGGGTCGGGTTAGGTTTGGGCTTCAGCCCATTGGCCTTGGCCTTCCCTTTCCCTTTGCCCTTCGAGCCCGAAGCGGGCTGCTTCCGCTTCTTACCACCTTGGTTGATGGCTAGGACGGCAGTGGAGGTGGAGGGCTTTGCTTTGGCAAGCTCGAACTTGGTAGTCTTGAGCATGCCATGCAGTTCCATAATGGTTTTATCCATACTATGCATATGGAAGTTCACAATGAATGGTCCATATGACGGAGGCAAAGATTGGAGGATTATTTCAACCGCTAACTCTTTCCCCATGGGAAAGCCCAACTCCTCGAGCTGGTCCACGTACCCTTTCATCTTAAGGACGTGGGAGCTCACATTGCCGCCCTCCAGCATCTTACAACCGACAAAAGCCTTGACACATTCATAAAGCTATTGCCTTGCTTGCTGTTGGAACATGTCCTTTAGCTGAGAAATCATCTCGTACACACTCACTTTCTCGAATTGCCTTTGCAATTCGGGACTCATGGTCGTAAGCATTAGGCAAGTAACATCATTTGTGTCTTTGACATGCTTTTCGTGCACGTCTTTCAAGGCCCTTGACGCATTGGCTGTCGGAGCCTCCGGAAGAGGTGACTCGAGGACTTCAAGCTTCATCTCTTGGCGGAGGACGATTCTCAAACTCCTATGCCAATCCATGAAGTTCGGTCCGGTGAGTTTCTCCTTCTCCAAAAATGGACGGTGTGATATGTTTGTGGTGTTGGTTTTGCTAGTAGATGTCATCTACAAGCAAAGTACGAATTTGCTTAGTTATGATGTATTTAAATTCTTGTTAAATAATTACCCACTTGTTATAAAAACAAATTATATTAACAAGGGCTAAGAGCCTCAAAATACCCCAATCCATGACGGGTTTGCCGCGGATCACTTCATGGAGCTATTTTAGGCCGGTAAACATTTTACCGATTGTAGTCCATGACTACAACTCTTAGACGCTTGCGGGATCCTAGGTACTCATAGCACCTATTTGGCATGTTTGATCCCTTCACACCAATTCCTCATTAGTCCACTTTGATAGCTCGGCTAGAGCTCGACAACTACCAAGGCGTTTTAAGTCTTGAAATGTAAATCGTCCGTCAAGATAAACGGTGGTACTCTAGCCCAATGGCCGGCTCGGCTAGAGCTCAACAACCGACCTTGCGAGTTGCCACAGGCGCCTTCCACACAGTTGCGCAAAACTGATCTTGGCTAGAGCTCGACGACCAATCTTGTTTCACTAGATTCGGGTGGTGTCATCTTACGGGTGGTGTGAGATTTACTTTTGAAAAACTGGTTTTTGTTTTTCCGGTTAAAACGTTTTAACCATTTCTTATGTATGTGGCGCGAAGAGTTTGTAAACGAATTTAAAAACTCTTTGGTTTTATTATTTTTGAAAAGTTTTCTAGCATGCGAATATCCTAAACAACCATGCAAGAAAGGAACAAAATAAAACCAACCACGCATGCAATATAAGTCCGGTAACGAGCCATATAACCCTATGCATCTTGCCCATGAGCCAATGGGCAAGACAAAGTCTACTAAAGACAAAAATCCAAGACTTTGATGTGTGCCCTCCCACTTGATCCATTGTGTCTCCCACGACCTCCGGATCCAAGTTCGCCAAGACATCCTCCATGGTCCTTGTTGGTTGCTTCGGTCTTCCTTTTTACAATTTACAAATTTAAAAGGAAATGGCATGCAAGCCACAATTTACTATTCTAAGCTAATACTACAAATTACAAAGAATAGAAATTGGCATGCAAGCCTTCAAAAATACAAACCGAATAAATTAATTATTACAAACCAATGTGGTACAAACCACCAAATGAATGAATACATTAATTTAATCAACCAAACACATCACATAGGTCTAAAAGGCTCAAAATTGTTACCGGACACAAATATTACAACCACATACATCATATATAAATTCTAAGGCATGGTGTGCCACACAAGACCATGCAAATCTTATATGTCTTGGTTAAGATCATTTAAACACTCAAGGCACTAATAATCCTATGTACATATGCATTAGGAACCTTAAACATTTTTAAATTCCATATTCATATACACACAATGTACTTATATGCAATTAACCATTTTCATGCCAAAATGTTAATCCACATATAAACACACCATAAGGCAACTTAAGCTAATAATATCTGAAATTCTGGAACAATTCCAGAAAGTACAAGTTGAGCTAAAAATCCAACAAAATTGATTTTAAGGCATAAAATGCATTCTGCCAGAAGAGAGTTAGCGCCGCTAACCATAAAGGGTTAGCGCCGCTAATCCTAAGTTAGCTCAGCTAAAGCCAGACAGCTTAGCGACCGCTACAGTCGGTTTAGCGTCGCTAACATGGTCAGGTTAGCGCCGCTAAACCCTGGACAGAACCAAAAATCATATTTCCATATTTTTCAAGCCACCAAGTGCAAATCTAGTGTAGAGGTGGCTCTGATACCACTGTTGGGGTTCGTGGTGGAGCACAACAGAAGCAAACAAGTACAAAATCGAATTTTAAAAGCATGAACAAAAACCACATGATGAACCCCAAATGAAGTACCACACTCTACAACTAAGATTTGCAACTAAAATAGACTAGAGAGAAGAATTATACCCTTGGTGTCTCTGGATTTGTTGTGTGCTAAGCTCCAAGCCTTTGTAACCTCCTTCTTGAGCTACCGAAGTCCACCCCGAGAAACTTGGTGACCTTGGTGTACTAGCACCCCTTCAACCAAATCAACACTTGATCTTGGCTTCTGAAACAACAACAAAAACCACGAGGAACTCTCACAAGGAACTCTCTCTTATTTTGCTTAGACAACTCACAAATGTTTCTAAGTCTTTTTAAACTCAAGTTAGGCAAGAGTGTTAATAAGAGAGAGTTTCATGTCTTTTATAGAGCTCAACATGACCCCAGGACTCCCCAAGGTCGGCCCATGGCCGAATGATGAGAAAGCCATGCATTGGTGGATTGTGGAGGTGAAAAGAATAAAGTTGTAATATGTCAGAGGGGTTAGCGCCGCTAGCCGCCCAGGGATAGCACTGCTAACCGCCCAAAGTTAGCGCCGCTAACGTGGCTGAGTTAGCGACGGTAAACATAGCGCCGCTAACTCTGGCCAGATTACCAGCTACCATTATTTATTCTTTCTCACCCTCATCTTTTAGGTTGTTGTCAAGATCAACCCCTGGCGTGTGACCTAATAGGCCCATACATCATCGGCAGTGATCATTTGGCGTACGTTTGTCAGTGGGCATACTCCAACACAATGGACATCATTTCATTTGAACTTGACATTGTGAGAGTTTTAGTAAGAAATGATCGTTCACTTGTTATATATGGAATGATTGTTCGAAAACTTAATAGACAAGAGAGTATAGTATTCTTTTCAAGTCAGTTTTGAAAACTTCTTGGTGATGATTGAGGAGCTAATTCAATTTAATTCAACTTTGATTTAGATCTTGTAAAGATTAAATTCAATTTTGAATTATATAGAATTGAGTTAATTTAATTCAACTTTGAATTATATCCGAGTTAGATTATATTCAATTTTGAATTAGATTTTTAAGATTTAAGTTCGATTGTCCTCTTTGTTCAAAAATCAAGTCCCAATGGTTCTATCACTTGTCCAAAAAGTTTAAGGTGTGCGATTGATGTTATGCGATTGGTAGAATCCCTTGAAAATTGAGTAGAGTAACTTCTTGGCAGTGATCAATAGGGTAACTAATAGAGTGCGATTGATCCCTGTAGCACCAGACACTTAGAAATAAACAGTTAGTAACTTCAATCGAATGCCATTCAAGTGACTGAATCGAATGCGATTGCCTTTGAAGTGTGATCCTAGAACCCTTGAATCGCACTGGCCAACAGAATGCGATTGATGAACCAACACTTAGAATCGCACAGAAAGTTTATGCTGCTGATAGATCACTTTAAAGCACCCAATCGCATGCGATAGATCCTGTGCGGCTGATAGCACTGAGAGTAACACTTTGTATATTTTAGCTTAAAGGAACTCTATAAGTCGTGTACCTTTCAATCGCATTGACCACAACCCGGCTTATAGGATCTGATGTGTCCCTATCAGATCTGAAGGCCTTACCCCTTATGGTGTTTACTGTTGGTCCCGAATGGATACTACAACAACAAATGTTTGTAGAAGGGGGGGTTGAATACAAACTTTAGCAAATTAAAATTTAAGAGACACACGGTTTACTTTTATATAATTCTTATTGATGTTAATCAAGAATTACATGAACTAGAAGCGGAAAATCTAAGTTCAATAAAAGGTGGCAACTAATTTTGTCTAACACATAGACAATGCTAATCTTAAACAACTAATGTCTAAGACGTTCAACACATGAACAAGTTTGTTACACTGAAAGTAAAATGCTAACTCTTCTAATTCTCAACTTATGAGATTTCAGTGCTTTTCAACGCATTCGCATATTTAGCATGTTTCCATGCATGAGTATATATAAGCAAAGTGTGTCCGGGTTGATGAAGAGAGAAGGAGACAAAGGTACTTGGTTTAATAATATTATAATAGATAAAGTTAGTGGGTGAAAAGGTAAGTTAACTTTATACACAAAGTGTGTAAAGTGAACTTACTTTTCAGTAATGAGTATACCCACTATCTATTATTATATTATTAAATTACTACCTTTATGTCTTGAGAAAGTAACCTTGTCCTTCCATGCTTGTGCTTTAATCGACACCATGCTTTCTGAAGATTTGACTTTACCAAATATGGAGTTGCCAGCCATACTTAACATCATATCTTCGAGATCTTCTTTTCAAGAGTATCTTTCTCCTTTTCCAGGGAATAAAGATCTATCCTTTTTGTATCATTGTAGATCCAAAAAGTGCTAAGTACTTTTACAAAAGAAAGATCTAAGGCATAATAAGAACAACACATGTTCTGCCTTTGACTTTAAGAAGATATTACATAGAAAAGCTATTAACTGAGATATACAATAAAGAATCAGTTAACAGACACTGAACTACAAATATAATTTTGCTCAGCTAAGGATAAGTGTGAAAGACTCAGCTGACTAGACTTGCTCAGCTGATCAAATTGCTCAGCTGATAATACAAATCGTAGCAGCAGCTAATAAACTGATTAACTCAACTGTCAGCTGTTCCCAAGGGCTCAGCTAATCATTTGAGTATAGTCAGCTCATAAAGAGAAGATTGGATAAGTAGTAAATACCTTATCTGACAGATGGAAGGCATCAGCTGATAACTTGTGATTGTGTCAGCTGATCCTTGACTGCTTAGTTGACCTTGAAATCTTCATCAGCTAATGGTTCTAGGCCATCAGCTGATCCAGTGTGATTCCTCAGCTGATGCTCTTTGACTGATATTTTCTTCTCAGCTGATCTTTCTGAAGCTGGTCCTTTGGCTGATACTCAGTGTTCAGCTGACACTATGATTCGTCAGCTGAGATGGTGGTGGTGAAGGTGATGGCAGTGAGATGGTGGTGAAGGTGGCGACAGTAGTAGGGGCGGCGGCGACAGCAGTAAGGTGGTGGTGAAGGTGGCGATGGTGGTTTGTGGTGGGGAAGTGAATTCCATTTCCTGATGTTACCAAACACAACATAGAAGGATTTAGATTCAAATTCCAAATCCCTCAAAATCCAATTCCTTCCCAAAATCCAATTCCTTCAAAAACATTCCATCAAACCAAACACTACCTAAGTCTCAGATAGAAAAACAACACATGTTTTTCATCAATCTAAGTCCAAAACTGAATATATGGTTTTGTTAACATCAAATCCTATTTTACTTAATAGATAGGTTTGATTAAGGTTTGATATTGCTATCTCACCAACATTTACCCACTTGTACCTTGATTGGTATGGGTAGTACTTGAGTTGTCTTGTTCAACACTTAATCTTTGAAGAATTTAGAATTATTTTTAATCAAAAAACGATTTCTTCTTCTTCAATACTGCATTTAAACCTCAAGAACACCATAAATGCTTGAATTTCCAGAAAATTAAATGCCATAAAGTAGAGCATTTAATAAACTATTGGACTTTTTCCTTTAAAAACACCACTCGGTTTTAAGTGTTCTTCAAGAAAGCCTTATAAAACAGTAGAAAGCCTTGAACAAACCCCAGGAGATGGTAGAAAAAGTAGTGTTGTATACCTTAAATGTGTTCTACCTTCGGTAAATGCTTGACCTCGCACCTTTCTTGAACTAACCTTGTGGTTGTATGCTTTGTAGAACCCGAATGCTTGTTCTTCACCTTGAGCTTGAAATCTTCGAGTTTTTACTTGTTGTTTTCGAACAATCACGAGCCAAAAACAAGTTTGGCTCTGATACCAATTGATGGTCCCGTATTATACGGATGAAGCTATGCTAGATGATTATATTCTTAGTGTGTGTGTTTGTGTGTGTTCGGTTTAGAGAGAGAGCCGAGAGCTAGAGAGTAAAACACAAACACAAGGAAGTTGGAAATTTAAAGCTTAATTAGAAATGGTGGGACAAATGCCTTTTATAGCAGTTGCCCAAGTTACAATATTTACATATTTTCACCCTCACTTTTTATAATCTAACACATTGCCCTTGCCATTTCCATTTGCCTTGGCCTTGGGAGCAGATGGACCTGGCTCGGTTTTACCCTTGTCCCTTCCATTGCGCCCCTTCCTATTTTAACTACTCCCGTAATCTACCATGAGAATATCCTTGGACTTAGTACCTATATTAGACTCACCTGTCTTGAGCATCTAATGAAGCTCAACTATGGATTTCTCCATGTTGTTCATGTTGTAGTTGACTATGAACGGCTTATAGTCATCAGACAACGAGTTGAATATCATATCCGTTGCTAGCTGCAATGGTACTAGGTGTCCAAGCCTTTCCAGGTGGTCCATGTACCCTTTCATTTTCATGACGTGGGTACTAACCGAAGTACCCCTAGCCATCTTGCATGTGTTAAGAGCCTTTGTGACATCGTAACGTTCTGAACGAGCCTACTCTTGAAACATGTCCCTCAACTGACGAATCATGTCATAAGCAGAGGTTTCCATCATACTCGTGATGACACATGGCACCTGGTGGTGACACATGGCACATTGTTTAGGGGCAAAAAAGGAAAATTAGAAAAAAATAAAAAAATATGTCGCCTACAGCAAGCTCCAGTGTCTCCCCACATTTAAAAAAACCCCATTTACTTTAAATTATCATAACTCGTTCGTTTTTAACAATTACCGTTAGATTCAGTTTTTTGTCCTATTTCAAACAAGACCGGGCTTGATATATTTCTGAAACTTTTTTTTTTTGAAATGAAAATTTTGCATTTTGAGGTGTGTTCATACTAGATGCAAAATGCAAAAAAATCGAAAAATGCAAAATAAAATACAAAATTATGAAATGCAAAATGCAAACCCAAGAATGATTCAATGAAAAATGCAGCCCAAAATGCAAAATTATACATTCAAACCCCAAAAATGCAAAATCCGTAGAACGTAAATGCAGAATGCAAAAAACGAAACGCAAAATATAAACATGCAGAATGCAAAATCCGTAGAAAGTAAATCCGTAGAACGTAAACCCGTAGAAGCAAAAAACATGCAGAATGCAAAAAACGTAAATCCGTATAAACATGCAGAATGCAAAAAACGAAAAACGCAAAATATAAAAATGCAGAATGCAAAATCCGTAGAACGTAAATCCAACATGATTCAATGAAAAAAGCAGCCTAAAATGCAAAATTACACATTTAACCCAAAATGCAAAATCCGTATACAAAAACACTACATGCTGCCAAAACGCAAAAAAAAAAAACCGTGTTCAGAAAAAATTTAGAAAAATATGAGAAGAGTGATTTTGTTTGAAAGAGGATTAAAAAACTAAAATATTGGTGTAATTTTTTTGTTTTAATTCACAAAACTTAAAAAGTTATGACAATTTAAAGTTTTTAAGGTTTTTTTTTAAATCGTGGGTTTTGGGTGGGGGAGGGGATTTTCCATCTTTGCCCTTTTCTTCCTAAATTAATAAATAATAATTACAGCTTTGCCATCGTTCAATCTTATCCATTGATTTTGATGATCCAATGGTCCAGATTGGTTCTTTAGGTTCTTTGTTTAACACATGGTTCTTTATTGATCCATTTTCTATATATATATATATATATATATATATATATATATCGAAATTAAATCTAGAAATCCTTAACCCATTAAAGTTTAAACTTTTATTATTAAAACAAAACTTGTTTTAAACAATTTAAACTTTAAATATCTTTTATCAACACAAACTTGTTGATAAAAACTAGGATTTCAAATACTTTAAAGTTTATCATTTAATCCAAAACTAAACTAGTTTAGATTAAAAACTTTAAAACAATATTAACCAAAATGATTAATATTCATATTATTAAAATTGATATATATACATATAAACATATACATGTGAACGAAAAATAAACCTTTATAGTTTTAATTCTTTAACCGGATAAACCTAACTCATTCAACCTTTCTGATTAAACAATTAAAAAACTATAAAACCTTTTAATATTTAATGTAAACTATTCAAATATTAAAACTTATAACTGAGACTAACAAAACTTGTTAATCCCTACATTTTTTGAATATAGACATATATCAACAAATATATATATATATACATGAGTGGAAAAATAAATCTGTTTATAGTTTTAATTCTTTAACCTTCCTGATTAATGATTAAAAAATATAAAACTATTAATATTCAAAACTAACTGTTTGAATAATAATAAACTGAGATTAGCAAACTTGTTAATCCCTATTTTCGAACATGCACATAAGAACAAGAACAAAGACAATAGATCAAACAATATATACATTGTGATAAACTAAGTCGAAACTCTGATACCACTGTTGGGTATTATACATATATAATATACATCCTCGTGTCATCCTGATTCAAACTTAAACTGGTTTGAACCAACACATGGATGAAAAATAAACTGTAATTATTCATAAAGCAGAACTTGAATAATTATCAACCCCAAAAACCCTAAAGGGTTAGAATCTTTGTTTATCACAAATGTGCACATATCATCGAAAAACTTTATGTACAAACGATAATAATATGAACATGAAACAATCATAACAATCATATTATAGATTAACTAAGATCATCATACAAAGCCATATATATATATATATATATATATATATATATATATATATATATATATATACTCGCTCAACAAGAACAGGAGGTAGATGATTAGATGAATATTATATATATCCATTCAAGAACAAGATGAATATTATACCTTTACTCACCTAGGATTTCTCAAGTAATAATTCACCCGTAATGAAGCAATACGAGATCCTGCTAGAAAGGTAGCAAACCACGAACACCACGCTCACGCTGACTTGTTGATCAACAAAAACCGACCTTCGGTTTGTCTAGGGGTGTTCGGCCGAAGGCTAGAAGGGAGAGGGAGGAGAGAATTCTAATCATAATCTTGAATTTTCTAACACCTTTAATTTTCCTCTAATCCCCTATTTATAATAATAGGATTCAGGATTAGATTAGGAAACCTTTGAATGTTTCCTATTATTGAATTAGAGAAACTTAATCACCAAGTTTTATAATAATAATATCTAATATATATATATATATATATATATATATATATATATATATATATATATATATAATATTTTAATTCTTTTATTATATTTTATTAATTAATATTATTAATAAACACAATTAATTAACAATATATATTTATTAACTAATAAATATATATATCCTTGTTAATTAATCAACTTGGTAATTTCTCTCCTATGTAAGTTAAAACCATAACTTACTATTTACTGGTTTATAACTAACTGTTACAAAACCGTTATCCAGAGTGTGGTTGCTTTACTTCTCGGATTACATGCCCTCACATGTGTGACCCTTGAGTGCCTTATGTCTTTGGACGTGGTATTAGGGTTCGACGGTTATGCTCACAAATCCTATCACGTATATGAACTAGGTTATAAACATATCATACATTCTTCAAGGACATGTATTCATTGATTCATATAATCTTATTAACTCATATCTGACATTTAAATGATTTGTATATGCTATATATTTTGTTGATTAATATCTGAAATAGTACATCAAGAACATGTAATTAATTCATTTATGATAGTTTTGTAAAAAATTGATTCATGTTTCATTTATTTCAAGTATATATGGCTCATATATTTATTCATATCTGAAATATCAAACAAAAAATAGGGAACTAATATATTAGGGACAAATGTTTTATTGATTTATGTTTCAAATTTAATAGATTTGTATATGCTACATATTTCGTTAATTAATATCTGAAATAGTACATCAAGTACATGTATTTCATTGATTAATGTATGAAATAGTATTGTAACAAAATTGATTCATGCTTTATTTATTTCAAGTATATATTTTACAGCTCATCATGTTTGTAACACCACTTTTCCGGTTTTTAACTTATAAAATATTTTTACTACTAATTAGCACAAAGAATTATCAGAGTTTTCAAAATGTCATTTCTTTCTACACCAGTGCTAATAGCTTCACAAATGTGGTGTTAAAAGTACTCTTCTCAAATGTTAGGAGCTATCCAACTGATCGCTGTCCTAGGGACTTACCCTTGCCGGAAACTGATCCACCTGCATGCACAACAACACTGAAACATAAGCTTTCGCTTAGAGAACATAAAGTCCCTTGCCGGAAACTGATCCACCTGCATGCACAACAACACTGAAACATAAGCTTTCGCTTAGAGAACATACTAACTGAACATAAACAAACATAACATAGGAGTAAACTCTTCTCAGGATGTCTCACATCCAAGCTTTAACCTGCAAAACTGTTCTAACTGTTAACTTGTACCGGGGTATGACTATTCCTCACGCGTAACTGTTCCCCTGACGTCTTTACTTGAATATAAGGAGCTTAATATACCCCATGATTGTCCTAGCGTAACTAAGTATTCGCATTTCTTGTGTTGGTGCATAATTGTGAATCCCTAGTTCTTATCAATCAAATACATACATGTTCACTTGAAATGTTAATTCAAATGTGTTGTGATTAATTGTTTGCATGTGTATATATTCTTAGTGATTCTTTGTGATGATCTTAAGCTTACAAGTACTTAATCATGTGTTGATGTGTGTTTGGAAGTTTAAGTTTAGGTGACAGATCACCACGTGCGAAGTCAAGCTCACTACGTGCGTAGTGGAGCTCAGTGCGCACGTAGTGAAGAAGGTCGGTTAAAGTTAAATTAATTATCATTAAAACAACCAGTACGTGCGTACTGGACTCGCTACGTGTGAAGTGCGTTGCATCACGTGCGTAGTGAAATTAATTACACTATAAATACTGATTAACTTCATATGTTCGCGGGTAATCGAGCAATCAACAGAAATCGCTAGAAATCAACCGGGAGCCTTACGTAATCGACTATATACGACTTTAAGCCTACTAAATCGCGAACTTAGTGTTCATTACGAATCCAAGGGCAGCCTTAAGCATCTCTGTGTGAGTTCTTAGAGTTTGTTCTTGCTTCTATTCTTAGTGTTACTGTGTGCCGGACACCTAAGCAGATCTTAGAATCCTTAGGAGGTTTGGGAAATAGATATTCCGCACTATTTCTCATCCTAGATCAGTCCTAGCGTAAGGGTGTTTTAGTTTAGTTTAGAACCCCGTCCCCCAGCGGTCCTACAAAGTGGTATCAGAGCCTTGTGCTTTGATTGATCATTTTTCCTTTAGGATTTCGTGATCTAGGTGTCGATTAGGCCTGTGTGTTTGTCCTTTTCGTCGTTTTAAACCGGTTAGTAGGTCGAAAATAGGTCGTTTTGCGTTAAAAAGGTCGTGTTTTTACGTTAATCTGTTTGCATTTTACTCGTGCGAAGTGAGTCCTTAGTGCGTGCGTAGTGCCCGTAGTACGTGCGTAGTGTGTCGTAGATCATCTAGAATCTTCGTCAAGCTATGTGTTCATTCCGTGCGAAGTAGGTCCTCAATGCGTGCGTGGTGTGTCCAGTTCGTGCGTACCATCTGCACTCCGTGTGTCCTAGGTTCTCAATCCGTGCGTGGTAGAGTTCCAGTTCGTACGTAGGAGCATCTGTGTGTCCTCGTGTTAGTCCGTACGTTGTGCTGTGTGTTCGTGCGTAGTGCATTCCCACTCCGTGCGTATTGAATTTGTGTGGTCTATCAAATCCTAATTTCAGTCTGTGTGTTCTCAGCTCTTGATTACTGAAATGGCATCAAAACAGACAACAGTTTTAAACAACTTATTATTAGACAGTGAAATGGGGAGTGCCAATAAAGTACCTAAACTGTTAACCATGGAAGACTATCCTATGTGGAAGCCCAGGTTCGAAATATTCCTCGATGGCCTTGACTGTAGACTTCGGAGAGCAATAATCACCGATTATATGGTTCCCAAGGGGGAGGGAAATATTGAAACCCCCTATGATGGAATGACTGTTGAACAGAAGAGCAGTCATGATGCAGAGAAGAAGGCCTATGCTCAACTAATCCAGGCCATTCCAAATGAGATCTTCCATCAATTCAGAAGATATAAGACTTCCCACAGCCTGTGGAGAGCACTAGAAAAGAGAAATGAGGGAAATGCCGCCCTCAAGGAATTGAAAGCAAGTCAATTGAGAAAGGAATTAGATCATTTCATGGCTACTAGAGATGAAAAACTTCCTTCTCTCATTACAAGATATAATCATCTTCTTAGTGAACTGGACAGTCTGGGTGTTACTGTTCCAGAGAAGCAGCAGGTGGAAATTTTGGCAAAAGCCTTGCCCAAGAGCTGGCGGCCATATATTATGATACTGAAGAACAGTGGTGGTTTTGACGGGATGGATCTAAATGATTTCATCACAAAGTTGAAAGAGCAAGAGCAGGAGGAACAAAATTTGGATTCCATGTCCGGTTATCAACAAAATCCATCTCTCTACTACTCTGGAACACCTGTATCGTCATCCACTTCTTCAAATGCCCCCTTACAATCTGCCTATGTGAGGAATGTAAATGAATCTGGCAGATCTACATCTGAAGCTTCATCTTCTGGGCCATCCTATACTGTGTCTACTTCTGGATTCAATGCCGAGCATTTCAAGTATGGGAGTGCGGATGAAGTAACAGCACATATGAGCATGCTAAGTGCGCTAGTCTCCTCTTATGATGATCTACTGAAGGGGAAGATTGGTAATGCTCATCTGACACAAGAGGACTATGACCAGATCGATGATGATGAGATGGAAAGACAAGATATCCTCTGGTCATATGCTAACTTAGTCAGGAGGGCGAGAGCATATGAGAAAAGAACAGGAAAGCAAATATCAGCTACAAAGGATACCAAACTTGGTTTTGATAAGTCTGCGGTAACATGCTATAATTGCGGTGAAAAAGGTCATTTCGCGAGAGAATGTGATAAGCCGAAGAGTATGGGACCGAAGTATCCTTTCAAAACCAGTCCTGGCAGTAGATCATTTTCCTCTTCAACCATAAAGTCTGAATCAACTCCAAAACCGGCTAAGGCAATGGCAGTTGTTCAAAAGGACGAGGGAATTGACTGGTCAGTACAATTTGGGAATGATGGTGCTGATATTAATGTGGCAAATGTTCATGTGTTGAACGAAGATTCTCAATCCGAGACAGAAAGTTACTCAAGTGAGGAAGAATCAATTGCCAGCATTGATGATGAACCAGCCTCGGTTCCAGCTGCAGAAAAGACACCAGTGAAAGTTTGTGCCAATGAGTCAAACCAAAAGGTGTGCAGTTGTGGTCAATCATCCGAGGAAAAGGTATGTACTTTTGGCTTACCTTGTGGTTCTTGTAATGATTATGTAAAACAGATAGTGTTCCTAAAGTCTACAATTTCAGAGCTCACATCTAAGTTAGATAAAAACCTGTTGAAAAAAGAAAGAGAAAAACAGTTGAAAGAAAAGAATGAAAGTTTAGGCAAACAGGTGCATGAACTAGGTGTGGCTCTGTTAAATAAACAGGATGCTATAGTGTTTTACATAAATGAGATTGATAAGCTGAAACGAGACCTTGCTACTTCAAAGGTCGATTATGAGACTCTGAGTCAAAAACTCAAAAGTTATTCCACGTCTTCTTACTTATTTGAGTACATAATCGATCAGAGAGGTCAAGGTACTGATTCAGAAAAGAACAAGAAGTTATACTCTAAATGTCCACCACCAGTGTTAAATCAACTGGTTAATGATGATGTTCACTCTGAATCTGACCCACTACTCACAAAGGTTGATGAATCTTCTGCATCAACCCCAAAAGAGGATTTAAAGTTACACGAGAGTGTGGGTGAGCCTCAGAAGAATGAGGTTCAGCAAGAAGAAATTAAAAAGACTGAACCAGGAATGAGAGAACTGTTGGCAAGTTCTAATGTCAAAGATCCGTTGATGCATCGTATCCACGATGCCCTTCGGAAACTTGAAAAGGAGGGTGTAAAGTCTCCTGATACCCGTCCATACCAAGAGGTCAAAATCTTACCCAAACATCAAGGGTTAGGGTATCGATCTCAAAGGATGTCGAAAGGTTCTGTAAAGCAATATCCAGACAGGATTTGCTATGTGTGCAGGAGACCTGGTCATCTCAGTTACGAGTGTGATCAGCTGCCACATCAGCGCTGTAACAGGAAAGTTGAGACTTATCAAAAGAATAAAACGTTTACTAAAAACAATCAAAACTCAACTCTTCCAGTTCAGCATCAAAGGATAAACGGGGATACCATAAGAAAATCTAAAAATCCCGAAGTTGTTAGCAAAAGAAAATCTTCGCTCAATCAGACTTCTAAGTGGACTAACAAACTGTGTGTTCAAATGCCTAAGGATTCGAGTGACAGGTTCAGCAATGCTGCTGAGAAGACTGGAACTTGGATGAAACTTCCAGTGATTGGAGAAGACGGGAAACCCATGACTATTCGGGCTTGGGTTCCTAATGCTTTCTAATTCTTTCTTCTATGTAAAGGGTGTCAACCGCTATAATTAAGTGTGAGGTATTTGTGACTGTGTGTCTATTTTCTGTGTGATTAAATTGTTCTTTTGTCTTTGTGTTTATTTCCTGTGTGCTTCTGCGTTTCTATTTTCTTAGTTTTTAGATTGTTTAATATTTTAGGGGGAGATAGTTCAGAAAACTTAGAAAATACAAAAAAATCAGAAAACATAGAAAATACAAAAAAAAATCAGAAAACATAGAAAATACAAAAAAAAAATTCAGAAAACATAGAAAATACAAAAAAAAAATCAGAAAATATATATAAAAAAAAAAAGGAAGAAGTTGATCCAACCTAGATGGAGAGTGATGGCACACTGGTTCTCATACAAAGTCGTCTAGTAAAATTAGAACTGAAGGCACATACATACTTTTGAGAAAACTGTCTGAAAATCTAGTTGAATCAGATAAGAAACAGATAGTGTGTAAGACATATAAGGAAAGTCTAGACTGATAAATGGTTATGCATGTGAAAATCAATCATAGATTTAAGCTATCGAGACATTCCAAGTCTATAAGTCAATAACAGTTGAGAATGACTTAGTTTGATGCACACACCTGTTACCATGCCTAATGTGTTAAATGACATTGAGCTATATGTAAAAGAGGGTGAAAAATTGACCCCAATTTTGAGAATGTCAAAAGATATAGATACATTGATCTATCATGATAAACTGTCAAAGAGCATAAAATGCATTGACAAAAGCTCAGCAAGAAAAATGTCTAGAGAGGTGAAAAATCGACCTCTATGTCAAAGAGCATAAAATGCGTTGACAAATTAACATATCACATAAGCATGGTGGTTTTGGTAATTAAGTTGTGCAACCTACTGAGTGAATCAAAATACTGTGAGACTTTGAAAGAGATAGTCTTAATCATGTATCCAGTCTAGACAATCTGAAAATGTTGAAACAAAATATGTTATTATCTGAAGAAAGATAGGTTGACAGACAGAGTTTAAGAGAATATGTTTATGCCCAAGGTTCTGAAATGAATGATTACTGAGTATAGACGAGCTAGTACTGACTCCATACTGGAACCTTCTCACAAAAAGATTTAATTTTCAGGAATTTACTTCTTTTGCAAATTTATTCTGAGTTAATTTCATTTCAGTTATTTTCATTTCTATCTTTTATTTTTAAGTTTTTAAATAGTTGAATTTAGATTCCCAAAAATAAGTTGTTAATAGTTTGCATTTTTATCTCGTTTCTGTTTAGAAAAATACAAAAAGAGTTCTAGTATGTTCTATTTTCTCTTAGTGTGATTTGTTCTGTTTACATTTCCTTCATCTCACTTTGATGTGTTTTGCCTAAATGTTTATAAGTGATCTTGAAGTTACTGACAGTTTATTGCTGAGTGCAGTACTAACAGTAATTAAGGTTCACAGATGAGAAACTCATTACATGCGAAATGGAACCCCACTAAGCACGAGTTACAGCTCACATCGTGCGTAGTGCAGGTAAGGGCATGACGAAAGGTATTCGTTTAGCATTCTACTGTATGAATTTTGCTTTGTGCAAATTTTTGCTTACTACATTCTGCTGTGTGCATTTTGCTTTGTGCATTTTACTTTGTGGAATTTTTGCTTAGTGCAATGGTTATTGATAAAACTAGGTCTTAGGGGGAGTTTGTTGGTGCATAATTGTGAATCCCTAGTTCTTATCAATCAAATACATACATGTTTACTTGAAATGTTAATTCAAATGTATTGTGATTAATTGTTTGCATGTGTATATATTCTTAGTGATTCTTTGTGATGATCTTAAGCTTACAAGTACTTAATCATGTGTTGATGTGTGTTTGGAAGTTTAAGTTTAGGTGACAGATCACCACGTGCGAAGTCAAGCTCACTACGTGCGTAGTGGAGCTCAGTGCGCACGTAGTGAAGAAGGTCGGTTAAAGTTAAATTAATTATCATTAAAACAACCAGTACGTGCGTACTGGACTCGCTACGTGCGAAGTGCGTTGCATCACGTGCGTAGTGAAATTAATTACACTATAAATACTGATTAACTTCATATGTTCGCGGGTAATCGAATAAATCAACAGAAATCGCTAGAAATCAACCGGGAGCCTTACGTAATCGACTATATACGACTTTAAGCCTACTAAATCGCGAACTTAGTGTTCATTACGAATCCAAGGGCAGCCTTAAGCATCTCTGTGTGAGTTCTTAGAGTTTGTTCTTGCTTCTATTCTTAGTGTTACTGTGTGCCGGACACCTAAGCAGATCTTAGAATCCTTAGGAGGTTTGGGAAATAGATATTCCGCACTATTTCTCATCCTAGATCAGTCCTAGCGTAAGGGTGTTTTAGTTTAGTTTAGAACCCCGTTCCCCACGGTCCTACATCTTGGTACAAAGCTACACCTTGGTGTAGCCAAATATTCACTGTTCTCGTGCATAGCTATGCTCTCGGCATGGATATACACCTTTACTTGGATATAAGGATCTCAATATACCCTTTTGCCACACTTTTCATATACATATCACATAAACTTTTAACATATATATCATACTGTCACTTTGTGCATATTCATGTACTAACCATGCTAAAAGACAAGTGCACTCACCTTATCATCAGAATTATGTCAAGTAGTGCTACAACAATCTTATCACATTGTATACGTCATCTCTTATTGCCTACAAGCAATATACAAACAATGCATCATATAAACTGAACTGCTGAACATCTAAAAACTCAACTAGACAAAGGCACACCTGTGCTTTCTTACAAGCACGGCGATTGGATCTGTAGAGGCAATATACAAACAATGCATCATATAAATTGAATCGCATTCGATTGGATCTGTGCGATTGGATCTGAAATCGAATCGCATGCGATTGGATCCGTGCGATTGGCCAACACTTGGTGAATTTCTTACTAATCGCACAGGAACTCAAAAGTGCGGCTGATAGCTATCTCACTTGACACAAAACATGTCAAATCTGCCCACTTATACCTGATTTGATCTTGACTTGTGCAAGTTCCACACTCAAACACAAACACCCATACCAGCACTTGATTTCACACACAAATACCAAATTTTTGGGGTTTTTATCCTTTTTGAAATCAAAATCCCAGATCTGAAGTGTTCTTCAATTTTCCAACTGTTCTTGACAAAATTTTGAAGCTTCAAAATCGATCAGATTAAAATCGATTTTCTTGTGGTTGATTCAAGTAACAATTTCGACCATTTCTCTTTTAGAAACCGAACCAAACACACGTAAAATGATGCCTTCGTTGATGAAACAATAAATTCAAGGCATGAACAATAAACCTGAGAAAACTTCGATTTTTATGATTTTTCGTATATGGAACAGTTGAATATACCTTTTTCGATCAAAGAACAGTAGATGTTGTTTGACTCTCGATCGATAACCCCTATTTTCAGATCATAAGTAGCATGTTGAAGGATTGCAATATGTAACTATGATAGGTTGAGAGAGAATCTCATTTCACCTTAAAACACACATAGTTTATTTCAAGAGTTGTGTGCAATCCTTACATTTCCTTGTCTAGCACAAGGCTTATATACCTATAAGGTATATTTACAATAAGCACCCTCAACTATTGTTTGAACTCCTATTCTATTACAATAATACGATTTTAACACACATAAAAGGGCAACTTACCAGACACACATACAACACATAAACACATAACAAAACATTTAATAAAACTCGAACTTTGGGGTGTTACAATGTTGTCTCATATATTATTTCATATCTGATATATAAAATAAAAAAAAGGGAACTATTAGATCATGGACAAATGTTTTATTCATTCATGTTTGAAATTTAATAGATTTGAATATGCAATATAAATTTTTTTGATTAATATCTGAAATAGTACATCAATAACATGTATTTCATTGATTCATGTATGAAAATAGTATTGTAAAAGAATTGATTCATATTTCATTTATCTCAAGTATATATTTTTCCAGATGATTATGTTGTCTCATATATTCATTCTTATCTAAAATATCAAACAAAAAAAATAAGGAACTATTAGATCACGCACATTTGTTTCATTGATACATGTTTGAAATATTAAAGGAACCAAATTTGTTCATGTCTGACAATAAAGATTTATGTAAATAGGATTATTATTCAATATAAGTATATCATCTACAGTTATCTTATTATTCTTTATGACTTGTTTTTTGAATTGTAACGTATGTACAGGACAACTTGCATCGATCCACTATGGTAGCGGATCAATATCCGGATTCTTTAGCAGCGACAATGTATTAGTTGGTGATTTGGTTATCAATTACCAGGTGAATATATAGGATTTGCGTGATCAATCGTTAATTGATCCTCACATGTTTTAGCTAGGTTAGGACGGATTGGATATCGTTTAAGTGTATATGAGCAGGAGTTTATCGAGGCAAGCGAGGTACCTGGAATGACTTTTGCAACTGGAAAGTTCGACGGTGTACTTGGACTAGGGTTCAAGGAGATTTCAGTTGGAAATACTAACCCGATATGGTAAGTTCATTTTTCTGAACATATACAACCGAATATACTATGTGACTTAAGTCTATGACTTTAGAGAACACTTAATACACGTAATACCGTTGGGCTAAGAGTATTTGGTTTTTGTTATCATTGTAACTAGTGTTATACCCGTGCGGTGCCCGGGTACGTAAGTAAAATTTTTATACTTAATACTTTTTTAGATACTCTTTAAAAAATATAAAATTATTTACGTTTAAAAGTTTTTAGTATAATATTAATGTGTTTATCGTGTTCAATATTTTTAATAAAAGTAATATTTATGTCATGAATAAATGAAAAATCACTCTTATCACATTAGAATTCGTGAATAACAAATATTAGGATAGTGGATTTTTGTTATTCCAAAATGTCCTTTTTTCTAATGGATGCATACCAATTATTCATTACACACACACACACACACACACACATACACACACACACACACACACACACACACACACACACACATATATATATATATATATATATACAAATCTAAACCCTTGATGGATAAATCTGATAGTTGATAATGATTTATTAAGTTCTTTATATAAGAGAGGTTTTTGTTGATCCTTGTTATATATATATATATATATATATATATATATATAAATTAAAGAATCATATATATATATATATGATTCTTTAATTTTTATATTGATTGATGTTCATTACTCGGAGTGAGTTCTATTATGATAAGAATTTTTAACATTATGTTGGTACATGTACTTTTATCCATTACGATTAAACATAAATTTTTAAATATTTTACAACATGAGGTCAATATAATACATTCTTAATAATATTTTGAGTGCAGCAAGTATTTAACATACACCTAACTTTATTATAAATCATATCTATTTTTTATATAAATTCTATCTTAATAAAACAAATTTTTGAAAAATAATATATTTTAAGTCTTTAAGAAATCAGTGATTACATCAACTATGATACGTAGAGAGAATGAATATAAAAACCATATAAATTGTGCCAAGAATTATCTAACAACTACTATTGATGGATAACAAAAATTAAAATTATACTAATTATTTTAAAAATGTCATATTACAATAAAATTTATACCAAAACGTAGAGAAAAATGAGAAGGTCGCAAATATATAATTATGTTTTCTCTAAACAAAATATATCACAAGTTATTAAACATAATCTATAAACAACCTATAATTAATTACATTAATATACAATTTTTATAAAACCCCTAATTTTTCAAATAAAACCCCTCAAATGTTTCATCCACAAAATTTTCATCCCCCATTGCCTTAAATTGGAATTCACATTTTTATCACTTTTCCCCACTTCCACCAATCATAACTATTTATTTCTCCAAGTCATAATTTCCACTCATCAAGTGTCATTTCAATGCTAATTGAACAACTTTCTCTCTACTATGTCAACAATATGGGAGATGATATTTTTATTTATAAAGTTGATTCATCTACTACAAACTCAAACTCATGTTTCACTAACTTGTAATATAGCTTTAAAGTTGTTGTACCTTTAGTGAATGAATCAAATTTATAAGTGAAATAACCAACTCCCCAACAATATATATATATATATATATATATATATATATATATATATATATATATATATATATATATATATATATATATATATATATATATAATTAGCATGAGTTATAAAGCTGGTAGATATATGTATTGAAATTGATCCAAAACTCATAGGAAAATTATCTGATTTCTCAGCATGTATCTGATTATTCTTTTTAAACAAACTCTAGGAAATAGTTGTTATTAGAGGTGAGCAAATTCGTTCCTGGATTCTTCCGGGGTCGATTTGCTCCTCGGGTCCAGTCCTCGTGTAAGACCATTCGGTTTTTGGGTAGTCCGGTCTTTTTTCGGACCAACCCTCGTCTGGGACTAGTTCAACTTCGGTTCACACCCATTCGGTTTTCGTTCGGATATTTTTTTGTTCGGTTTAGACATTAGTGGTTTTGTATTTTATGTTTCTGTTAAGACATTTCAGGTTTTAGGTTTGCTTTTCGTTAAAAAATTTTGACAATTAAATTGTAAAAAATCACAAGTTATAAACATATATAATTGTTGAAAAAAATATGTTCATCTTATTGAATAATTCAATGATTGTGCACTTGTACGAAACCATTCATAATTTATCAAACGTATAATCGAATTTTGAAAGGTTGAGAGAATAATAGAGAGAGTATGTAGAAAGAAGAGTTGTGTAAAGAAAAATAGAAGAGATGGTGAGGTATTTATAAATGATTTGTAAGAAAAAAAACTAGCGATTGGGTACAGTTGGACCGGCTTTGACCGGTCCAGGCCGACTCATTTTTTTGAATCGGTTTGGATTCTTGGACCGTTTCAGTTCAGAGCGGTTCACTACTAGAGAAACTGAAATTTCCGACGAAATTTAGCGACGGATAGAAACCATCGCTAATTAGCGACGGATTGGCGACGGATCTGCGACCAAACCGAGTAATTAAGTATCAAGGGCAATCTGCCGCTGTTTCCTCGCTAATTTGCGACAGATTTCCGACCGATTTGCGACAGATGCCAAATCCGTCGCAAATTAGCGAGGAACAAAAGCATCTCTAATCCGTTGCTAATTAGCGACGGATTTGTGACAGATTTGCGACGGATTACGAAATAAGGTATACTGAGATTGTGAGGGAGATCATTGGTATACCGTCACAAATCCGTTGCTAAATTAGCGACGGATTTGCGACGGACTTGTGGCTTTTCCTTGCTAATCCGTCGCAAATTAGCTAAGGAAAAAATCTATCTCTAATCCGTGATTGATTAGCGACTTATTTCTGACAGATTTGCGACGGAAGATAGTTATTAAGAATTAATGCTATTTCGTCGCAAATTAGAGACGGATTTGCGACGGAATTGTGGCAATCCGTCGCAAATCCGTTGAATCGCTAATTTGCGACAGATTTGCGACGGATCCAAGTTTTTAAATATTAAATGAATGTGGTCGCTATTTCCTTGCTGATCAGGATTTGTACAGCTTTCACAAGTTAATCAATGGGCCACATTTCCTTACTTATCACTACAAGTCGTTCTAAATTAGTACCGAAGGGTTAAGTGTGTAATCTAGTCGAGACAATTCGTGAATCAAGTAACAATATTAGTTATTGTCGCTTATACTTTAAACCAAAAACATTAATACGTACTAATATAACCCAATTAGTGCAACATTAGCTATTAGCAACTTTGGATAATTAAAGTGATAATTGGTTAATATAGAGTGTTCATGGTGAAATTTGACCATTCGTGGTCATAATTGGTTTATATAAGTCAATGAGGGTCTACCTGTGTCGATGAGGGGAATATAAGCAATAGAGAGAACGGAAAAAATAGTTTATAGGTTGGGAGAAAAAGCCATACAATGATTATATTATCGAAACAATGAAACCCTAAATTAAATAAGATACACCGATTGCGTAAGATAGATTGGAGAATATTGAATTGAAATTTACATAATATACGCGATCAACCTACAAATAAATCGTATTTTATAAGTTATCGTAGCTCTACACTCTTATCGACGTATATGATAATTTATGATTCTCTTATTAATATTTGAGCTGCGTTCGATTTGTAATTTGGGCTTATAGGCCCAATTTGCGTTCCACATATGTTTGTCTACTTTGTGATTGACTTTATAGTCCAATTTGTAATTCATACAATATTTTTAATTTGTGATTCACAAAATAGACTTTATTTGCCATTCACTAATGTTATATATTTTATCCCCTCTACTAAATTGTTTTGCGATTCGTTCCCCTCGATAACTATCGAGAAGAACACAAGCTGCAATTACATCTTAATGTCCAAAGTTTATCCCAGTATCAATCATCTTCTAATCCATTGCCCAATCTATTGTAGTACTTAATATAAGCCCATTAAAATTTAAAGATTAATTAACACTTGGGCTAATAATCACGACAACCGGCTGCTCTCCCTCTTCTCGACAACTTTTAATATAAAAAAGGAAAAAAATAAGAACAAAATGTAATGTTATTAAGAAAAAAAAATAAAAGCTAGTACTAAATATAGTATTATAGAAAAAGTAAAATTGGAAACTTTAAAAAAAATTAGATGAAAAATACATTGAAAATGGTAAGATACCAATCTATGTATTATATTATAAAATGTAGTTAACATTGTAATGTTTAAGGAGTTTATCTAATATTCTTAACAATTGTATGTTTACTATCAATTTTGTAGGAAGAGAGCTTGGGTCGGCCCGTTCAGCATAGTGAACAGTTCTTAACCTGCCATATAACAAAAAAATCGAGGGAAGCGGTGGCTAAAGGGGTCGGGGAACCAGAGTTTATTACCCCAAAGGCGAAACGATTGTTGGTACATCTCGTTATCTCCTTATATATGACCGTACTAATGGTTCTTGGTACATCTTACTTTCTCCTTATATATAATAGGATGAGTATGTAAAAGGTATGTCCGATGCGTATGGAGATATATCAAGTCAACCACTAGGCGATATTAGTATTTGGGAGACTGTAGTAGGAGGGAAGAAGAAGGGGAGATTGGAGGGGTGTGGTAGTACCTCAGATCCTACTTATCTCGTGACGGGTGAGACAAGTAATTATGGTCATGTTTCGTCTTCTCTTCCAGCGGGTGTAGCATCTTCCGATGATGTTAGTTTATTGTAATTTGATTTCATTTATGAATCATACGTAGTATTTACAATCATTAACATATATTCAAAACAAAATACTTGTTCATTTGGGTCATGGTAGGTCAAAGTAGGTTATATTGAATGTGAATGAGTTGTTGGGTTTTTAATGGTAATGTTGGGTTTTTAATGGGTCATGTGGGTTATAATGGGTGTTAGTGGGTCATTGTGACCCACTATGGGTAATATCTAGCCTAAAGTTATTAAATTTTGATTATAAAGTGTGATATGAGTATGAATATAGGTAGTAGTAACTATTAATTGTTGATGCGGATAATACCGGGCATTAACGGGTCACTAATAGGCCACATGAGTATGAATTAGTCATGATGAGCCAAATAAGTATGAATGAGTCAATATGAGGTTAATCTTTTATATATGCTATAAATTAGTCATGTTTTGTTGTAATGGACACATGAGTATGAATAGGTAATGATGTGTGTAACTATGTTGTTATGAATCAACCATAAGCGGTTAGTTCATATGGTTGAAATTGCGTTTTGATGATGGTTATTAAATTCATTAAATTGAAAGCAATTATGATATATGTTTGTTGGGTGTGAGGTAGGTGTGTGTATATGGTCATGCTACATCTAAATTGGTTAAATTGAGTTTTCACAAGTAATATTGGTGTAAATGATCATGATACATCACTTGGTCATATTTAATTCTTTTAATGGTTTATATATAATTGTTTATATGTCAAATTTGGATTGTAATATGTACTTATTATACTTAGGTACTCGAGCTGAAACAACGAGTACAAGAATTGCATGAACGAGAACATAGGCTTTTAAAGTAAATGGAAGAGTCCCGTAAGGAAATGGAAGAGTCTCGAAAGCGAGAGATGGAAGAGTATAAGAGAAGAGAAGAAGAGTCTCGCAAGAGAGAAGAAGAGACACGAAAGGCTAATGATGAGCGGTTTAATCAACTACAAGAGGTGTTACTTTTACATTTCCGTGCTAACCCTCCCCCTCCCCCTCCTAGTTAGTTATTTACTTGTATGTTAATGCCAACTTATATTCCAAACATTATCGACTGATAACCTAACTCTAAACACTATTATAACTTTTAAATGTCATTGGATCTTTGAATTTGGTATCAAATGTGGTGTTATGTTTATTATTGTATTGTATAGGGGAATTTTATAAAAATACAGAAAATATTTAGCTGAAATGTTAAAAATCCGTCGCTAATCCGTCGCTATAATATGCATGTTTGAGGACAAATTTTGTCGCTAACCCTCAGAGCCGTCGCTAATCCATCGGAAGATGTCCGTCGCTAATCCGTCGGAAGATTTCCGTCGCTATATATTCCGCCGCTAAACTGTCGGTAACGCACGTTTCAAGCGTTTGGTGAACACCGTCGCTAATTCGTCGCAAAATGCCGTCGGTAATCCCTCGCAAAATTTCCGTGGCTAATCCGTCCATAATCACCGACCTTTTAGCGGCGCCTACATTCCGTCGCAAACTGATCGAATCCGTCGCAAAAAAATCGACGCTAAGCCATTAGCGAGGAACGTATTTGCAACGGGTAATTTTGGTTGCAAATCCGTCGCTAGTCGCAATTAGCGACGGATTAGCGACGGAATTGGCCGTCGCAAATCCTGAATTTTCTAGTAGCGGTTGGTGGCAATCTTCCACTCCGAACCGATGTGGACCGAGACCAGCACAGCGGTCTTGGACCGATTTAGGACTGATCCGATCTTGAGGATCTTTGTAGGACCAATCGAACTAATCAGTTTGTCCATCTTTAGTTGTTATGTTAAAAGAACAACCTACATTCAATTCGTGTATACTATATACTAAAGTATGTATCTAGTAAGGAAAATATGCATTAATATATTAAATTTATAAAAAAAAATTCTTTTAATGCATAAGTTTACTTATAACCGGCACATTATACAACTATTACATTTATGAGGAAAAAATTTTGTTTTTTTGTCTATTTTGTCTTTTTATCTATTTTTTCTTTGGTCTTTTAATTATTATTATTATTATTACTATTATTATTATTATTATTATTATTATTATTATTAACATTAACATTATTATTATTATTATTATTATTATTATTATTAACATTATTATTATTATTATTATTATTATTAACATTATTTATTAAAATTATTATTAAAATTATTATTAAAATTATTATTATTATTATTATTATTATTATTATTATTATTATTATTATTATTATTATTATTATTATTATTATTATTATTATTATCAAATTAGGTAAACAACATCCGCCGCAATACACAGACTTAAAACCCTTGTTGCTAACATTGTACTTAATTGGTTTTATCTATGTAGAGTAGAAATAAATACTTGTTCATATTACAACTATTATTTCTTCAAAATGTTAGTCCTTGTGGGGTCAACGTTGGGTTCGGAATCTATGTGATCCGAACCGATCTTCAAGCTATAATACCTATAGTTTTACAGTTACACATAATTTTCTCATTACTTTATGGGTTTTGTAACCTATTTCTTCAGAAGTCCTCCCTATCGAACACATCGTGCTTACTCACTAAGAGACTATGCCAAATGAACCAAAGTTCTTGGTAGAAGTCTTATGGGCATACTCATTTCTATGATCTGGGATGCGATTAATTTCAGTTTATAAAAGATACTCTCTACGTGTTAAATATATTATTCACTTTTGACGTTTTAAAATCTTTTTTAATCAACTTTAACCTTAGATATTTTGTTATGCTATATAATACTTACTGAAAATTAATATACCAATGAAAATATATTTATAAAACACAATATATTCATATAATTTACATCAAGTATGATATAACACAAATAAAAATATTTAATGCCAAAGTTAAAAACTAAAAATTTCAAAAACTTAAGAAGTGAACAATATTTTTAATATGATGGGTTGGTCTATACAACTTGACGGTTCAGTTGACGGTTCTAATTTTAAATGTTATAAATAGATTTATGGATTATATATATATATATATATATATATATATATATATATATATATATATATATATATATATATTGTTGGTGAGATAGCAATATCAAACCTTAATCAAACCTATCTATTAAGTAAAATAGGATTTGATGTTAACAAAACCATATATTCAGTTTTGGACTTAGATTGATGAAAAACATGTGTTGTTTTTCTATCTAAGACTTAAAGAATTTCTAAGTAAGAAATGTCAGCTGACGAATAATAGTCAGTTGAACACTGAGTATCAGCCAAAGGACCAGCTTCAGAAAGATCAGCTGAGAAGAAAAGATCAGTCAAAGAGCATCAGCTGAGGAATCACACTGGATCAGCTGATGGCCTAGAACCATCACCTGATGAAGATTTCATGGTCAGCTAAGCAGTCAAGGATCAGCTGACACAATCACAAGTTATCAGCTAATGCCTTCCATATGTCAGATAAGGTATTTACTACTTATCCAATCTTCTCTTTGTGAGCTGACTATACTCAAATGATTAGCTAAGCCCTTGGGAACAACTGGCAGTTGAGTTAATCAGTTTATTAGCTGCTGCTACGATTTGTATTATCAGCTGAGCAATTTGATCAGCTGAGCAAGTCTAGTCAGCTGAGTCTTTCACACTTATCCTTAGCTGAGCAAAATTTATATTTGTAGTTCAGTGTCTGTTAACTGAGTCTTTATTGTATATCTCAGTTAATAGCTTTTCTATGTAATATTTTCTTTAAGTCAAAGGCAGAACATGTGTTGTTCTTATTATGCCTTAGATCTTTCTTTTGTAAAAGTACTTAGCACTTTTTGGATCTACAATGATACAAAAAGGATAGATCTTTATCCCCTGGAAAAGGAGAAATATACTCTTGAAAAGAAGATCTCGAAGATATGATGTTAAGTATGGCTGGCAACTCTATATTTGGTAAAGTCAAATCTTCAGAAAGCATGGTGTCGATTAAAGCACAAGCATGGAATGATAAGGTTACTTTCTCAAGACATAAAGGTAGTAATTTAATAATATAATAATAGATAGTGTGTATACTCATTACTGAAAAGTAAGTTCACTTTACACACTTTGTGTATAAAGTTAACTTACCTTTTCACCCACTAACTTTATCTATTATAATATTATTAAACCAAGTACCTGTGTCTCCTTCTCTCTTCATCAACCCGGACACACTTTGCTTATATATACTCATGCATGGAAACATGCTAAATATGTGAATGCGTTGAAAAGCACTGAAATCTCATAAGTTGAGAATTAGAAGAGTTAGCATTGTACTTTCAGTGTAACAAACTTGTTCATGTGTTGAACGTCTTAGACATTAGTTGTTTAAGATTAGCATTGTCTATGTGTTAGACAAAATTAGTTGCCACCTTTTATTGAACTTAGATTTTCCGCATCTAGTTCATATAATTCTTGATTAACGTCAATAAGAATTATATAAAAGTAAACCGTGTGTCTCTTAAATTTTAATTTGCTAAAGTTTGTATTCAACCCCCCTTCTACAAACATTTGTTGTTGTAGTATCCATTCGGGACCAACATATATATATATATATATATATATATATATATATATATATATATATATGAAAAAGTTCATGCGAGAACCATTCTAAGTGCGAGAACTGCGAGAACTAATCTGAGCCGTCTAATTTCCCCTCTTTCAATGTCATTGCCGCTCCATGAATTCCTCACATGGACCCTGCCACACTCTATCCCTCCACGCTCACCATCCATGAAACTTCCCATATCCAAGGAACGGCCGAGATTGGTTCTGGCACTAACAACGGTTCTCGCATGAACCCTCCCCTATATATATATATATATATATAGGGGAGGGTTCCATTGAGAACCGATTTTAGTGCGAGAACCGCGAGAACCAATCTTAGCCGTTGATTTGATAAGTGGAATTCATGGATGGAGAGCGTGAGGGGATCAAGTGTGGCAGGGTGTATGTGAGGAATTCATGGGTGGGCAATGACATCCAAAGATGAGGAATTGAACGGCTCAGATTGGTTCTCGCGATTCTCGTACTAAAAATAGTTCTCAATGGAACTTCTTCCTATATATCTATATCTATATCTATATCTATATATATATATATATATATCACTTTTAATCTGATACAAAAGTTTTAAACATGAGTTATTACAGTTGCGTTGAAATGAGTGGTACTAATAGTAATAAACATTGTTAATATATAGACATAAACAATGTATACCAAGTTTAGCATTTAAAAGTTGAACAAATGCATTTGATACTTCATTGTTCAAAGCTAATTTGTAAATAAGAAAAACATACGTTAAAGATAAGAGTTCATACAAATTCAAAAATAATAAATAACAAACTTGTATAAAGCAAACTATAAGAGCGGAAGGATGAAGAGAACTAGAGAAGACCCCATTCCTTCAATTGATGAAGATGAAGAGAAGAATGGTGTGTTTAAACGATTAGTTGGTTAAGGTGTATGTTGTATTAAAGTTATTAAGATCAGGATTTTATCTAGGATCGTTTTCATCTCTGCAAGATCGGATCGTAAGATATATAGGGTTGAGGATCCTAAGTTCCTACAACCAGTCATTACAGTTTTTTATATGATGTACTTTTTTTTTATCAAAAACCAATTATATAACATTTATACGAGAGAATGGAACATTAAATTTTAAAATAACATTTTTTTTTTGGAAAAGAATTTTTTTTTTTAAATAACATACATCAAACCGTCCTAATTTCAGATACTTAAAACATAGAATAAAATTCACCGCCATTTATTGGTTTATATAACATAATAAAATTTAATATGTGACTCTTAGATACAATTAATAAAGCTAGAGCATACTGTATACACCATCAATTCCTTATTATAACAAAAAAAATTATTCTCATGAAGTCGTGAACTTCTATCTCGTAAAATAAAATAAAAAAACAAACATGTGACATATGCGTAAAGTAGAAAACTGTGAAAAAATGCTTTTAGCTAAAGTTTGACTATTTAAATAATGTAAAATTAATAAAGTAAAATACTAGTAATAATAAAAAATAAAAATGTAAAAATGTAAAATAAGTATATTAATTAAATATTTAAAAAAACAAGAGAATGTGAGATCGTAAAATTGTATAGTGATTCTACAATCCTGAATATGATCATACCTATTTGCGATCATGAGTAAATTCCTACGATTAAGATCGCGATTTTTATGATGTACAATGTGTTTGTAAAGAAAAAAAAAGTTTGGTTTCTATGTAGATCATTTATCAGCTTTTTCATATGAATAAAAGATAGAATAAACCGACAAGCACAATGTGGATTTGATCATTATCGCGATCATGTTGAACCTCGTATGAGGATCCCACCGTGACCGCCCGATCACACTAGTGTAAACACCACATACCATCCCTCTAATAAGGACACCAAAACACACTCGGTTTTGTCATGTTGACACCAGAGATGGCGGTGAGGATGGTGATGTTGATAATGATGAATTATATATATGATATAACGTTAATTAACGATTGGCAGTATATCATATTGCAATATGACATAAAATTAGAAAAAAAAAATGATAAAATTACCATTACTTAAAAAAGCAAGTTTAGCATTTTTTTATAAATCAAAATATTAAGTATAATTATAGTTATATTTTTTTACCGGCAAATGAGGACACTTTCCCGTCTCTCCAGTGTGTGTTCGAATTGCTTGGTGGCGGGTTTTCAATCGCCCATCGTTACGGGACCTAATTTCCTCAACTGGGAGCGCAATCTGCGGATTGTGCTCATGCATGAGAGGAAATGGTACGTCCTGGAGGAACCAGTGGGAAATGCCCCAACCAATAATGTGAGGGCATATGTTAGGGAAGCTTACTAGAAGCGTGTCAATGATGCGCTAGATGTAAGCTGTCTCATGCTTGCAACGATGAGTCCAGAGTTGCAGACAAGCATGATGGATACATTAGCCTATGACATGATCCGCCAGATAAGGGACATGTTTCAAGAGCAGGCTCGTTCAGAATGCTACGATGTCACTAAGGCTCTTAACACTTGCAAGATGGCAAATGGCACTTCGGTTAGTACTCACGTCATGAAAATGAAAGGGTACATGGACCACTTGGAAAGGCTTGGACACCCGGTCCCATTGCAGCTTGCAACAGACCTGATTCTTAACTCGCTGTCGGACGACTACAACCCGTTCATTGTGAACTACAACATGAACAGCATGGAGAAATCCATTGCTGAGTTGCATTCCATGCTTAAGACAGCGGAGTCTAACCTAGGTAATAAGTCCAAGGATGTCCTAGTGGTGGAGACGGGAGCTGCTAAGAAGAGGAATGGGTGCAATGGCAGGGGTAAGGGTAACACCCATCCAGGACCATCTACACCCAGGGCCAAGGGAAATGGCAAAGGCAAAGGGGGGCAAGGGCAAGAAGTTTAAACTGAACAAAGCGAGGGCCGAGAACTGGTCCTTTAAGTGCGGTGAAGTTGGCCACTACAAAACCAATTTCCCAAAGCGTCACGAGGGTGGCGGAAACGCCACAGGTACTTTCGTTGACTACCTTCAGTATTTTGCTTTCAACTTATTTTTATAAGTGGTGTTTTTGACATTTGCGATCGTTTATTGCGAATAGGTCAATAAGAAGCAAAGGATGCCTTGGGATGCTAAAAAGACGATGCGTACGGATGAAGGATATTTATAATTCATATGTTTACTTATTTTGAACTGTTGGTTTTAAAATATGTAATGAATACTTTTGAGACTTTTGGTTTCTTTTAAGAGTATTTTTGAATTATTGGTTGACATATCCTTGCGCGTATCCTGTGATTACATCTAGTCAAGTTTTGACTAGAGGATGACTAACAAGTCAAAGTTTTGACATATTAGTGTTTTAGTCTTTTTGCATTGGTTGCCATTTTTTATTAATGTGATTAATATTGATTGCTTGACTATAACTTATGGAATTACTTGAGATAACACAGTTTGTGTTATATGTATATTAGAAAGCCTATTTAATCAAGTAATTGTAAGTGTCTATGAAAACAAGTTCAAGTTCTTGAACTAGAGTTAAACACTAGAAAATGATAGTCATTATTTTCTAAGGATGTGTTTAAAGAAAAACATTTGTGAGTTTAATTATGATAGGAGTTATAATCAAGGAGAGCTCACATGTTTTAAGTAAGGATCTATACAAGTGTTTTTCCATACTTTTGATAAGGTAAAGTTTCAAAACCAATTTCCGTAATAGGAAATAGTGGATATTAGTGAAAATCCAAGTTTAAGGTTTCAGTAACTTTAAGATTCTTATTGGAAATCTAAGTTGTAGATTTATACTTAAAATAAGTGTTTTGACTTTTGTATAAAGTTTGACCAACTCAACAGGGTATTTTAAGTAATGCTATGTTTTCATAATAGTCACTGGGAGCAATTGACATACGCTAAGATATTTATGGGGTTTTTGGATAAATTAATATACATATATGTATATTCGCGTAGAAGTTAGTAAGTGCTTAGAGAAGCACGGAAATCACTAGCTTGTTGTTTTTCAAGTGTATATATATATATATATATATATATATATATATATATATATATATATATATATATATATATAATTTTAATGACGGGAGTTTTGAGGTTACAAAATAAGTCTAGGCAAATGGACTAGTCCCAGGAGGTCATAATTATATATATTGAAATTAAATGTCACAAATATTAACATATTAAAAGGAGTTTTGTGTTGGAAATAATAAACAGATTATTAGATGAGTGTGTTTATACACTGGAGATCTATTTTTTGTTTACAAGTTGATGTAAACGAAAGGGTTTATTATTTCAGTCTATTTCTTGGAATAGAAAAGCAACTATACATCTACAATGTAACCAAGTGTGGTTACGAGGTAATTTTATACATCTAGAAACGAAGAGTTTAATCCAGTTCTCCAAGTTTAGATGATGTAATAAAATTAGAAAGACTAGACTTGTTTTTCAGGGTTTGCGGAAAAACAGTTTGTCTAGCAAAATGAGTGGAAACACTAGTTAGTGTATACTCATTTTTAGTTCATAGTAATGTTGTGGTATCAAGGCGAGATCCGTGATAAGTCCACTTGAACCAACATAGTAATATGAATAGACGCGGTGAATTGAGACGATGGATCAGTATTAACTATGTACTATATTCCAAGAGGGTGAATATGGAAAGTACATTACTAATCCCATAACACTTCACAGATTTGTATGTTTTGGTAATATCCATGAATAATAGGATTATTATTCAAAATCTTGTCTGTGGCTACCTATCTTGGTGGGAACCACAATTAGGGAGATAATAACGTCATTGTGATCCTTGGTGGAGATTCATAGTGTTTGAAGGATGTATGGGTATTCACCTGGGGTGTGAAATATCGGATAGTGACATCATGTAGAATACCGCATGGTTAATGAGTCAAAGGTATTCGGCACATAGGTTATCCTCAAGCCTAAGACATTTGGTTTGGGATGCGTAGACTTCTGGTATTTGGATCGCACCTAATGCTACGCCGTAACTGGGTAGTAATAACGGGCGTATCTGGTATCGGAAAGCGTGTTGCCAAATGCAGATATGCGAGAGGCATTCTGCACCTCCTCTTTAGAAGAGATGTTTCCGGGCCCCTTGACTGATGTAGACTGTGGAAGTGCATGGCCATGCCTAAACGAACTGATATGTTCTTTGTCGTTTATCACTCAGTTGAAATCGGATAGTCGAGAAATGGTTCTGAGCGTTCAGAGTTGACTCATTCCATGCTCACACTCACAATCGAAACGTCTCGATGCAGAGGGAAAAGCCTAAAGTATACCCCAATAATAAGACAGTGGGTTCTTATGAAGCTTTGATTATAAAACAGTTAGTTTTATAAATTATAAAACAGTTAGTTTTATAAATTATAAAACAGTTTGTTTTATAAAGGATATGATTATCACACCTGGGTATAAGAGTTGTTATGTGCTTGGTTACCCTAAGGACTTGTCTAGAAGCACCTTTAGGCCAGTATCATCAAGACCACGGGTTGATAGTAAGCATAAGTGGGAGTCTGATAGGATTTGTGTGCATAACCATCGAACCCTAATGATACGCCCAATGCCATAAAACACTCAAAGGTCACACCTGTGAGGGTATGTAGTTTAAGTAGGAAAATCCACACGGTTCACACACGGGTATTATGACAGTTAGTCATAAACCAGTATTGGGAGTTGAGAAAATAACTAGGTTAATTGACAAGGATATATATATTTATTAGTTAATAAATATATATTGTTAATTATTGGATTAATATCTTGGATATTAATTAATAGGTTATTCTTATTATTAATTGCTATTATTATTAAAAAAGATAAAATATATTAGGAGGATATATATATAATGGTCGAAAATTATTTATATATATTAGTATATTTTATTTAATAATAAAAGGGTTTAAATGTGTACCTAATTAAAGATAACTAGGTGAGTTATCTATAAATAGGAGATAAACCTTAGCAATTAGGGTTAATGTTGAATTAAGCAACAAAACAAAAAACTCTCTCTCCCCTCTCTTGGATTCGGCGGCCGAGAACACCCCACCCCAAGGGGGTGATCGATTTTGGTGTTCCAAGTGCATGGAATCAAGATCAAGTCTAGTGTGGATTAAACCTTTCTAGCGGGTGCTTGTTATACCTCATCAGGGGTGGATTAAGCTTCAGCAATTCAGGTATATTACTCATCTAATGTGTTTCTTGTGATGAATGGTGAAATCGATGGGTGTATATGTGTACAAACACATATTTTGATTTCCAGGTTATAGTTGTTGGATTGATTGCATGCTTAATTATATGTTTAATTCAATCCTGGTTTGCCCTGCAAGAGGTCTGCGCAAAAGGCTATATGCCTATGATCATGTTTTTCGATTTGATACATATTAGATATATACACATTTGATAAAATAAGATCTATTTTAATCCATTAGGGTTTTAGGATTAAGATTATTATTCTGTTTCTGCCTATGTGAATAATAATTGTTTTGTTATACAATTCTGAGTTGGTTCAAACCAAGTTCAGTTGTGAATCAGTATAACTCAAGGATGAATTGTGACCTGTAAAACCCAACACTAAGGTAGTACGAGGCATTCTGTGAAATGAGCTACGGACTAGGATACGTGAATCACATGGGATAACAATATTGCTATGACCCCATGAAGCTTGACATGCCCGTGCTGCGGGTAAAGCTAGCCAACACATACTATTTATCTATCCCCTCAAATCTACCTTTTGTATAGAATATGCCTCCGAGGAGATCAAACCGTCTGAATGGCCGCGGGCGTGGCTGTGGTATTGGTGCTGGGGGAGATGAAGCAACGAACCCCGCATCGTCGAAATGATAGCTCAACAACTACAAGCACTTATCCCAAACCTTGTGACCTAAATCAGCAACAATCTCACGCAGCAAAACAATAACCATAACGAAGGGGGAAACAGCAACAACGGAGGAGGCGGTAATGGTGATGAGTATGATGATGAGGTTGATAACAACAGAGGTACTGGTTGATCATACAAGGAGTTCTTGGCTTGCAAGTCATAGGAATTCGATGGTAAAGGAGGTGCCTTGACCTTTACCAGGTGAGTAGAGAAAATGGAGTCAGTCATGGATATCAGCAACTGTGTTGAACACCAGAAAGTGAGGTATGCAACATGTTCCCTGGTTAATAAGGCATTGACATGGTGGAATACTCAGATCCAGGCCAGAGGGAGGTTTGTTGCTATAGGAATGACTTGGGAAGAACTTAAGGCGTTGATGGAGGAGGAGTTCTGCTCGAGCACCGAAATTCAGAAGTTGGATGATGAATTGTGGAACCACAAGATGGTGGGTGCAAACCATGCTGCCTACACTGACATATTTCATGAGCTGGCCAAACTTGTTCCACGGCTGGTTACTCCGGAGTCCAAGCGAATTGAGAGGTACATCGCAGGGCTTGTACCCCAAATTCGAGCGATGGTCAAGGCAACCAAGGCCGTGGAAGAGCGTTTGTCATGGGAGCAAATGAAGCCCGCCAAGATCCCAACATCGTTACTCGTACTTTCTCTTTAAATAACTTATATACTACTGTACTTTTTGATTCTGGCGCCGATTGTAGTTTTGTTTCTACTGATTTTTTAACCTTAACGGGAATGGATTCTAGCGATTTAGGCAATATTTATGTAATAGAGATAGCTGATAGGGAAAAAGTAGAGATTAGTAAGGCTGTTCGGGGGTGTACTCTAGAGTTAGGAGGCACTACTTTTGGTATAGATCTTATACCTTTTGGGCGTGGGAGTTTTGACGTGATTGTGGGGATGGATTATTTGTCGAAAACTCAAAGCCGAGATTATATGGCACGAAAAAGGTAGTGCGAATTCCTTTACCGTGTAGCAAGGTACTTCTAGTTCATGGAGATCGATCGGAAGGAGACACGAGACGACTTATGAGCGCTAAATCCGAAGAGAAGAAACTCGAAGATATCCCTATAATTTGGAATTTTCCGGAAGTGTTTCCTGAGGACTTGTCCGGATTACCTCTTATTCGAAAAGTGGAATTTGCCATTGACCTAATACCGGGAGCTACTCCGGTAGCGAGGTCACCATACCGATTGGCACCATCGGAGATGCAAGAATTGGCCAGCCAACTACAGGAACTACAAGATAAGAATTTCATACGACCTAGCTAGTCACCTTGGGGAGAACCCGTTCTATTCGTCAAGAAGAAGGACGGATCGTTTCGCATGTGTATCGACTATCGCAAGTTGAATAAGTTAACCATCAAGTACCGCTATCCTCTCCCTAGAATAGACGATTTATTCGATCAACTGGAAGGTTCTCGACATTTTTCCAAAATAGATCTTCGATCTGATTACCATCAATTGAGGGTTCGTGAGGAGGATATACCGAAAACCGCGTTCAGGACCCGTTACGGGCCTTTTGAATTCACGATTATGCCTTTTAGGCTGACCAACACACCTGCGGTGTTCATGGATTTTATGAACCGAGTGTGCAAACCGTTTCTGGGTAAGTTTGTAATCATCTTCATCGATGACATACTAATCTATTCCAAGTCCAAGGAGTGTTGGGAAAATGATCTCATCAGATAAGATTTGATGAGACAAAGTTAAGTTTGTAAGATGTGTTCTAAAGATAACTTAAACAGAATTATGAGGCTTGATCAGACTGAACACTTATAGTGTTTCAGACTGAGCCTAAGCTGAATATAAGCTGAGCATATGTTCGATCAGTTTATATTATATCTTAGTAAGATTATCACTATGTGTGATAAGCTGTGTATGTCACCTAAGATATTTATTGAGCTTTCAGCTTGATGTGTTTTAAGCTGAGTGACTCAGCGTATATACTGAGTCAGCTCAACAGAGTTGCTAAATAAGTTCTAGCTAACTCTTGGGACTTCTAAGGATGAGTTAATTAATGTACGTGTTAGTTCATGTTTGTTTTCGAGTATGTTTTCGAAGAACTCAGCTTGATGAGTTTCAAGCTGAGTAACTCAGTCCGAGCAAGAAGTCAGTTTAAGAGAATTTAAATATGTTTTAAATTTATCTTTTAACTCTCTATATCTACGGCAAGGATAAGAAGACTCCAGAATCAAGATTGAAGATTGAAGACTCAAAATAAGAAGATTCAAGATTCAAGATTCCGAGTTATCCGTTAGTTAGTTAGTTAGTAGATTAGGATTAGTTTTAGTTTGTTAGGATTCGTAGGAACATGATTATAAATACTTATCACCCTGATAAGTTTAGAGGTACGACTACATTCAACGAGTTACAGAGCCATAACTCAGTTTTACCTCAACATTGATCGTATGTGTTACGAGTCTTGATTCACTGTTTGTCAGTTCAATGTGATCAAGAAACTCACAGATTGCCAAGCTATTCGTGTGTTAGAATATTCACATTAGTTGTGAAATTGGTAAGTTTTCAATCTGTGATTAAATCCTGTTTAGAGAGTCGTCCGGTATCTATAATCATAAGTTGATTATAGATAGCAAAGTTTGAAAGATTGAGAGATTTATATTAGGTGTTTACATATCAAGTGTTGCTTACTTGATAGAGTCTGTAATCATCTTCTTATTAGTGAAAAGCAAAGCATTCGACTATGGTTTGATTTACTATGTGTAACACTTTATTTTGATTTGTTCAATTTCCGCAGAAAGTGTATTCAACCCCCCCTTCTACACATCTGTTGCTTGTTGTTATTCTCACCAAGGGACCAACAAGGAGGAACATGAAGAACATCTGAGGTTGATCCTAGAATTGCTTAGAAAGGAAAAGCTTTACGCCAAATTCTCCAAATGTGAGTTTTGGCTGAATGAGGTACAATTCTCGGCCATGTGGTCAAAGACAAGGGAATTCATGTGGACCCCAACAAGATTGAGGCCATTAGTAAATGGAAAACCCCTACGACGCCATCAGAGATCCGCTCGTTTCTAGGCTTGGCCGGATATTACCGAAGGTTCATCGAGAATTTCTCAAAGATTGCCATGCCACTCACTCTATTGACCCAGAAACAAAAGAAATTCGACTGGAATGAGGAACAAGAAGAAGCATTCCATAATCTAAAGGATAGACTGTGTAATGCCCCGATTGTGATTCTTCCTGATGGTCTGGATGACTTTGGTGTACTGTGATGCTTCTCATCAAGATCTGGGTTGCGTGCTCATTCAGAGAAGTAAAGTGATTGCATACGCGTCCCGATAAACTGAAGATACACGAAAAGAACTACACCACTCACGATCTGGAATTGGGTGATGTGGTCTTTGCACTCAAAAGCTGGAGACACTACTTATATGGTACGAAGAGTATAATCTATACTGATCATAAAAGTCTACAACATATCTTTGATCAGAAGGAGTTAAACATGAGACAGAGGCGATGGGTTAAATTTTTCAGTGACTATGATTGTGAAATTTGTTATCACCCTGGGAAGGCGAATGTGGTAGCGGATGCACTGAGTAGGAAGGAAAGAATTAAGCCCAGACATGTACGAGCCATGAGCATGACAATCCAATCGAGTATCAAAGGAAGGATACACGAAGCACAACTAGAGGCATCTAATGACATGAATGCTCCAAACGAGATATGCGGGGTTTGGACAAACAAATGGAGAAAAAAGAAGATGGTGGATTGTATTTTGTGGAACGGATCTGGGTTCCGCAAGCAGGAAACTTAAGAACACTAATTCTGGATGAGGCGTATAAGACAAAATACTTTGTGCATCCCGGTGCGGATAAAATGTATCACAATCTTAGAGATGTGTACTGGTGGCCAGGGATGAAGAAGGATATAGCTACTTATGTAAGCAAGTGTCTGACTTGCTCGAAGGTAAAAGCCGAACACCAAATGCCTTCGGGACTACTGCAGCAGTCAGAGATCCTTGAATGGAAATGGGAGAACATAACCATGGATTTCATCACAAAACTACCAAGGACTATTAGTGATCATGATTCTATCTGGGTCATTGTGGATAGTATGACAAAGACAGCCCACTTCCTAGCAATTCGTGAGGACTATAAGATGGAAAAGCTAGCAAGGGTGTATATCAGCGAGATCGTGGCAAGACACGGGGTTCCCGTGTCTATTATATCTGATCGAGATAGTCGGTTTACATCGCGGTTCTGGCTGACACTACAGAAAGCTTTGGGTACAAGACTAGACATGAGTACAGGTTATCATCCTCAGACCGATGGCCAGAGTGAGCGAACGATTCAAACTCTGGAAGACATGCTTAGGGCGTGTGTTATTGATTTCGGGGGAAACTGGGATACGCATCTACCATTGATCGACTTTTTCTATAACAACAGTTATCATACGAGTATTAAGTGTGCTCTGTTTGAGGCCCTATATGGACGGAAATGTCGGTCACCTGTTGTTTGGACCAAAGTGGGGGAAAGCCAACTGATTTGGCCAGAAATTATACAAGAGACTACTGATAAGATCTTTCAGATCAAGGAAAGACACAAGACTGCAAGGGATCACCAAAAGAGATACGCTGATAATCGGTGAAAACCCTTAAAATTCAGTGTTGGTGACCGTGTACTGCTGAAAGTGTCGCCTTGGAAGGGTGTGGTGCGCTTGGTGTGAAAGGAAAACTAGCACCAAGATACGTAGGACCCTTCGAGATTATTGAGCGGATTGGCCCGGTAGCCTACCGGTTAAAGCTACCGCAAGAACTCAGTGGTGTACATAATACGTTTCACGAATCGAATCTAAGGAAGTGCCTAGCGGACGAGAACCTGCAGGTGCCGCTTAATGAAATCAAGATAGACAACACTCTACATTTTGTGTAAGAACCTGTAGAGATCTTGGATCGGGAAGTTAAAAGCCTAAAGAGGAGTAAAATCCCAATAGTTAAGGTGCGATAGAAGTCTAAGCGTGGACCCGAGTTTACATGGGAACGGGAAAATCACATGAATTCCAAATATCCACACTTGTTTAAACACTAAAATTCTCGTACCAGTAAAGGATCGAATGGGGAAACAATTGAATCGGTCACAGGACAATGATGATGAATCAAAAAAAGTTTTGTTAAAGTAGATACATTATTATGATGAAACAATACTAGACAACATATTTGAACACTGAAATTACTAGTTTGAACACTAAAATTGAGAATACTCTGTTCTATAATCGATGAATGAGAAAACTAGGGAAAAAAATCGAATCTACGATGGAGAATGGGACATGCGATGAAGAAACAAATGCAATGGAGAACCAAATGCGATTGAGAATAAATTTGACGGTGCGCTTGAGGTCGTGAGACGGTGCGACAGCAGCGTTAAAAGAGGCGACGGTGGACTTTTTGCCTAATATGGTGGCGGCAATTTTCGAGAGCCTCCGATGGTGGTGTCTCCGATGGTCGGCGATGTGGTGAGGGCAGAGATGTGACATCCGTCACCAAATCCGATTAGTCATTTAAACCGCGCCTTTTGAAACTCTAATTTGCTCGTATACATTTTAGATAATTTCTAGTATTTATAGAATATTAGTATTAGCCTTAGAATATTAAGAAAACCTAGGTTTAGCTTAGGTTGCATTTTGTGCCTAGTTATGTATACTTTTAGATTTATGCCCTAGAATGCCACAATTTACCAATTTATAATGTTTTATAAAAAAAATTGTATATATATATATATATATATATATATATAATTTTCGACTTTTATAATTAGGATAGGTTTTTTTTTAGATTAAGATTTAATTTATATATATCCTTATACTTATCCCCTAATTTAAATCCTTACCCTATATAAGTTTAAACCTAAACCCTAGCCCCCATACCCCCATATACGGCCGACCTCACTCTCTCTCCCTCATTTCGTCGACTTCAAACCCCCTCCCCCTCTCTTTGTCGATTTCATTCAAGAACACAAGATCAAGAACTTCAAATCTAGTGTTTGTGATCATCGGATACAAGGTAAACCTTCAATCTTTATCATCTTATGTTCTCTTCATGTCTCCTTCTCACTTCTTATTCATCTTGTTTTTGTGTCCATAGAAACATGTCTAAGATCATCAAACAAAGGTTCAAAAACGTTTTTATGGAGAGTCTAAGGGTTTTTACAATCAAAAACTAGGTTTCTATTCTTTAAAAGTCAATAAACATGAAACTGTTTTCTGGTCAGTAAGTATGGTCGTGTTTGGGAAGGCATAAAAGGGTCCAACCGTGGCGTTTTTCTTCGATTTTTGGGTCTAGAATGTATTGTTTTGAGTCTAGTTTCACCACAACTAGGGTTTGTAATTTTTGAAGGTCGTTTGGTCGGTCAAAAGGTTTTTACCGTAGAGGTGCGCAAGGCTGCCAGTGTATCCGGCAGAATTGAGGATAAAGTTTTGGTCTAGAAACCCGTTCAAAACTTAGTATTTTCGATCAATATTTTTACAGTAGAATTTTTATAGAGTCTAGGATATCCTGTAAAAATTTTGTAAATTTTAAGAAGTCATTTGATATTTTTACAAAATTCGAACATTCTATTGCGCATGTGCAATTAGTTTAAATAGTTATCTAAGTTGGTTAATTCTGGAAAAATTACATCATATAGTTGAGACTTTGAAGCTACTGTTATATTAATTTGAGTATCAAATTCGGACGTTTATCATATTTTAAAATTTTATAAAGCCAGCTTATCAAAATCAGTAAACTTGTATTGTGGCATTAGGTTTTATATAAACAATCCCATACGCCTTTGGGCTATACTAGGGAGTCTCAAACACCTACATCCGTGGCTTATGTGCACTTATACCTGTTCTAGATCTCGCGCCTGTTCCTTTGCAAGATTTGAATTCGTTGAGAAGCCAAGGTGAGTACTCGTAGCCCCTTTTTCGCGTATAACTTTTTGGGGGAAAATGACAGTCAACATGTTTTATTATACCGTGTTTTAACTTATTAAACTTTTAATGACGATTGTATGTTGCATGATATGTGCTTGTGTGAACTCGTATGTGATTATGCCTATGAGATGACTATATTACTTGAGCCAACTTATGTTCCCGGCCGGCTATAGTATGTTGGGAGACTAATTACTCTTGAACCGAGATGTATCGGTTATTGCTATGCTCTAGATGCAAGTACTTTACTATCATACGACAATTGTCATATCTATATGATATACACGGTAAACTTGTTTCTTTTTAAACCTACGAGCTCACCAACTTTTGTGTTGACATTTTTAGAGTGTTCATTTTTAGGTAATGCTAACAACAATATCTAAGGATTGCTTAGAAGGTTAATTGGACTTTTAGAAAGACTCAGCTAGTGCAAGACTATCTTTAGACTTTGGACACAACTATTTGAATATCTCTTTTATTTTGATTGTTGGTTTTGGGCTTGATGCCCCGTATACCTGTCCCGGGTTGTGGGATTTACTTTTGCGTATTCTTTTCATTACATTTGACTATGATGCCGTGAAAATAAACTTATCGCGGCACAAGTCCCCTCTTGTGTCCGGGAAACGTCGTGACACGTTGGGTTTTTGCATTTAGTGTTTTCTCTATGATATCATCAATGTGTTATGACGATCTTCTCCGTCACGCCTCGCGTTTCCGCCTTGGTGGGGTGTGACAAGAGAGGTGGAGGAAAAAAATCGTGACCTGCGTTGATGGAGGAACGGAGAAGAAGAAAGACTAGCAAGGAGTGAATGAGACATACAGTGATGACGGCGGAAAAAGAAAAGCAAAAAGACTACAATGCCCTTTTTGACGAAAATAAGGATAAAAAACATGTTTTTAAATGATTGGCTCACAATGGTTCTCGCGATTCTCGCGCTAACAGAGGTTCTCGCATGAACTTTTCATCATAAATATATATATATATATATATATATATATATATATATATATATATATATATATATATATATATATATATATATATATATGGGAGAGTTATATTTTGAACCTTAAATTAAATGAAAATGAGAGACTAAGGTGTTCTTTGTTTTTGAAGACATAAGATGTCTTATGTCTTATTCCATGTCTACAGGATAAGATGTAGTTTAGAATGTCTTACGTCCGAGAATGTCTGCGAGGATAAGATTGTTTGTTTTTTTTAATTTTAAGAAATGTCAGTATGCTGATCAATAATCAGAGTAAACAGCAATGATGAACAAGATGTTGAAATCAACATGTCGTTGAAATTAGAACAAACAACAACAATACACACATATTTGCTAAAATTTTATGCTCCTGGTAAATCATCAACCAAGTCTAACAAGGAAAAAACAAAAAGGTACCTTTGTGCAAATAGCAATGTGAAGGAGGAATCCGAGAGAGATATGAATCGATAGGGTAATCAAATGGCTGCTGGGAATCGACGGGGGAATCAAATCGCTGTCGTGAATCGATGGGAGAATCAACGATCGCTCCTGTGAATCAACGAGGGAATCAACGATCGTTGTTGTGAACCGAGGTGCGGTGAAGTGCCGACTTGGCGAGATGATGTGAAGCCTCGACGAGAAATCGAGTGGACCAGCAGAGGGGGAGTTTGACAGCCGACGAAGATGGGGAGAGTCGAGGGAAGAAGTCTAGTTGCTTCTCTAGGGTTTAGAATAAGTGATTTTTATCACTTTTAAAATAAGTAATAATAAGTGAAAATAAGACCTTATTCCTTCTTACATCTGATTTTTAACAAACAATCTTCTAATGAAATGTTTCCCCGCCCGGAGACATTTCTAAAAATAAGTACTTATTTAAAAAAATAAACAAGCCCTAAATCTCAGCCATTGATTTAATTAGATCTGATCATCACTTTAAGTTACTTATTTTCCAGTGCTGAAGGGTAGTTTAGGAATAAAAAAAATTCGACTAATTAAACGCAAAAAAAAATCGTCGTCGAATAAATAGCTTATCGTCCTTTCCTATCGGAAATTCAAAATCTTCTCCGCTGAATTGTGAAAAATATTCCCTGTCCTCGACTAATTACCTTCTCAAACTGTCAAAATATTTGCCGATGAATTTTGAAAAAAAAAATCAGCTTTTTTAATCGAAAAATCACAATCAGATATGGAAGATTCGAATTAATCAGTCAATCAACTCCAAGTTGAAGCAGATTCACTATCAGCGAACGCCGTATATGAACCTGGTAATAAACATATCATACATTCGTCAAGGACATGAACTTCATTGATTCATATAATCTTATTGACTCATATCTGACATTTAGATGATTTGTATATGCTATATATTTCGTTGATTAATATATGAAATAGTACATCAAGGACGTGTATTTTATTAATTCATGTATGATAGTATTGTAAAAAAATTGATTCATGTTCATTTATTTCAAGTATATATATTACCAAATGATCATGTTGTCTCATATATTTATTCATATCTGAAATATCAAACAAAAAAAATAGGGAACTATTAGATCAAGGACAAATGTTTTATTGATTTATGTTTCAAATTTAATAGATTTGTATATGCTATATATTTCGTTGATTAATATCTGAAATAGTACATCAAGGACATGTATTTTATTGATTAATGTATGAAATAGTGTTGTAAAAAAATTAATTCATGCTTAATTTATTTCAAGTATATATTTTACCAGATGATCATGTTTGTAACATCACTTTTCCAGTTTTTAACTTATCAAAAAAATTTACCACTAATTAGCACAAAAAATTATTAGAGTTTACAAAATTCCATTTATTTATACACTAGTGCTAATAGCTTCACAAATGTGGTGTTAAAAGTACTCTTCTCAAATATAAGGAACTATCCAACTAATCGCTGTCCTGGGGCTTACCCTTGCTAGAACCTGATCCACCTGCATGCACAACAACATTGAAACATAAACTTTCGCTTAGTGAGCATAGTAACTGAACATAAACAAACATAACATAGGAGTAAACTCTTCTCAGGATGTCTCACATCCAAACTTTAACCTACAAAACTATTCTAACAGTTAACTTATCCCGGGGTATGATTACTCCTCATGTGAAACCGTGTCCCTGACGTCTTTACTTGGATATAAGGAGCTTAATATACCCCATCACTGTCCTCACGTAACTAAGTATCCACATTTCTTGGTACAAAGCTACACCTTGGTGTAGCCAAATATTCAATGTTCTCGTGCATAGCTATGCTCTCGGCATGGATACACCTTTACTTAGGTATAAGGATCTCAATATACCCCTTTGCCACACATTTCATTTACATATCACATAAACTTTTTGCGCAGACATCATACTGTCACTTTGTGCATATTCATGTACTAACCATGCTAAAAGACAAGTACACTTAGCTTATCATCAGATATATGTCAAGCAGTGCTACAACAAACTTATCACATTGCATACGTCATCTCTTATTGCATACAAGCAATATACAAACAATGCATCACATAAACTGAACTGCTGAACATCTGAAATCTCAACTGGACAGAGGCACACCTGTGCTTGCTTGCAGGCACGGCCGTGCTCCTCTAACTGATCCGGCCGTGGCCTCTGCAGACCAAGGCATACCTTATGACACGCTCGTACCTTCCTAGGCACACTCGGACCTCATGACCTAGGGCTTGCCACTTCTGTTAGACATGGTCGTACCCTTCAGGGGCACGCCCGTGCCTCATGAACTACAGCAGCACTTCCATCGACTGGTTGCTGTCTCCCCAACTGAAAATCAATACATAACACACACAAGTGTTTTCCAGCACTTGTTTGACATACAACACCTACTACAAACACCATATCAATAACAAACAACATAATTAACATGCTACAACTAATGATTCATCCTTGAATCCTCTCTTTGACTCAAACACATAAAACGCAACAAAACTCACACCTTTGTGATCTATACTACTAGCTACAACAACTTCAGATGTTAATAACTCTTCTCTTGATCAAAAGAGCAAATCAAAATATGATAGCCATTTCTAACGTGAGCATGTATGTGTGTGTTGAACGATTTGACTAACACAACGTCAAATAAACCAACATATATATCTAAAACTTTTCCATAATAACCATACAGCCCCTGGACTACATAACTTTCAAAAATGACAGTTTTGGCCCTTCTAGTTTTAAGTCACATAAACACATAAAAGGGCAACTTACCAGATACACATTCAATACATAAACACATAACAAAACATTTAATATAACTCGAACTTTGGGGCGTTACAATGTTGTCTCGTATATTTATTCATATCTGAAATATCAAATAAAAATAGGTAACTATTAGGTCAGGGACAAATGTTTTATTCATTCATGTTTGAAATTTAATAGATTTGAATATGCTATATATTTTGTTGATTGATATCTCAAATAATACATCAATAACATGTATTTTGTTGATTCATGTATGAAAATAGTATTGTAAAAGAATTGATTCATATTTCATTTATCTCAAGTATATATTTTTCCAGATGATTGTGTTGTCTCATTTATCTATTTATATCTAAAATATCAAACAAAAAATAGGGAACTATTAGATCAGGGACGTTTGTTTCATTGATTCATGTTTGAAATATTAAAGGAACAAAATTTGTTCATGTCTATGTAAATAGGATTATTATTCAATTGAAGTATATCATTTACTGTTATCTTATTACTCTACAGAATCATCAACCTCGATATTCCTAAATGCAAACAGCACACAATTTGAAGGTCCTGGTGGTATATTGTTATGGATACCAAACATTGAAGTTCAATACACGCCAAAAGTTGGATTAGTATTTGACAACCTTGACAAATGCCAATAATTTTACGAAGATTATGCCGATAAAGCAGGTTTTGGTACACGTCTATCAACTCAAAATAAGACACTTTCGGACATTGTGATAGAAAAGCATATCTTGTGCAATTACGCTGGGTTTCCAAGTGATAGTAATGTGAACACGTTATTGGAAAAAGAAACGGAGAAACAAAAAAGAAATGAAAATATAAAGAGAACCGATTGAAAGGCAAAAGTTATTTTCAAAAGGATACGGGGAACGGAAAAGTTTAGAATTTATTTCGTTGATCTTCTTCACAATCATGAGCTTACAGCAGAACCATACAAGAAACATTTAAGAAAAAAAAGACAACTTCAGTACACGGAACAAAATTTCATAAACAATGTTTCAACTTCTAACGTTGGAGCCACCAAAGCTCATTAGATTTACAGTTAAATAAAGGGTTCATATGAGCTAGTTCATGGGTCAAAAGTTGATTTTAAAAACTTTAAAAGATATATAAATTGTTTCATTCGAGAAAGTGACTCACAAATGCTTGTAACAAAGCTTGAAAAGAACATGTCAATGATTTTAGCTTTGATTACAAAGTTGATAAAGGTGAATTGTCTTCTGGACTGATAAAGGTGCAAAGATTAACTATAGAGAGTTTGGTGACATAATATCTTTTGATGCAATATACAATACTAACAAGCAAGTGCAAAAATATTACTGTTCTTTTCATTGTATTTAAATATATTTCTTAACACTTATATTTTCCAATCACAGATACAACATGGTGTTTGTACCTTTTACTGGAATAGACAACCACAAAAAGTGTGTACCCTTTGGAGCCGGGTTGTTGAACAAAGAAGATACAGACTCCTACACATGACTATTGAGATCTTTCCTCAAAGCATTTAGAAAGCCGCCAACAATTATTATGACAGACCAGGACCCTACAATGAAAAAAGCAGTAGCTGCAGTTTTTACTGATTCTAGACATCGCCTTTGTATGTAGCATATAACCAACAAACTTCCAGCTAAGGTAAAATAGTATATAGTGTAGCTTTTAATTTTCATATTAAATAAAACATATATTATTGAATTAAATAAATTAACATTTTTTATGTTTGTAACTATAGATCTGTCAAAATATTCTTGAAAACACAGATTTCAGAAGGAAAATTCACAGGCTTGTGTGAAGCATGTACATGATGTATTTGAGAAAGGATGAAAGGAGTTATTAGATGAATTCAACTTGAAAAATAATAAAGGGCTAATTGAAATGTTTGAAATCAAAAGTAATAAGTGGATTTCTGCATACTTTAGAGACTTGAATCTATGTTCTTTGATGAGAATAACTTCAAGATTATATAGTGAAAACTAATTTTTCTCAAATTTCTCAAAAAATGGTTCAACGTTGGTAAACTTCATGAACTGTTTTGAGGCTGCAATAAAGAAGCAACGACATAATCAAGAAATTCTGGATAATACAACCTTCAATTCAAATCCAAAATTCAAGACTCCATTAAAATTGGAAGGCATATAAAAAAAGTCTACACAAGAATGATATTCAACAGCGTTCAGATTGAAATATATGAATCTGTATGGAGTTGCTCACAGAAATCAATATCAACTGAAGACTCTATAGATGTATGTTTGATTACTACTATATGGAAAAACAATATCAATAACACCTAACAACAAGCTTTAGATGATCAAAAAGAAACACCAATAAGACAAACTTTGACAAAAGTACAAGAATACAAGGTATTTTTATATCTAAAAAAATATTTTCTTTATTATGATATATTCTTAAGTAGTATAGCAGAAGCATACAATTAAGAAAATTTAAATAGATGTATAGCAAAAGAATATATTACGGACTCAAATTAATGCTAATTTTAAGTAATTTATGATAAACAACAAAGTAGCATTGCATGTAGCTGTTTGAAATTCATTCGTGAAGGAAATTTATGTAGACACATTTTTTTGTGTCTTAAAGAACCATAGTATAGGAGAGATCCCAGAAAAACACATATACTCATAATATAGACAAGGAATATAATACCAGCTGACATAAGGGCAAAAAGACACAAGTTCAATGAAATGGATGGAGATTGTCAAAGGCTTTCAATGGATGCATTCTATTCAGTAGATTACTTGATCAGAGGTTCGCATGTCAAAAAAGAAGGTTATGAGTATGATATCTAAATTTTGAGAAAATGTTATTATTAGCTAATGAGGTGATTTATGTATTCGTTATGATTTATAATTTGAATTTTATGTAATAACAATGAAAAATTATGGTTAAATTATATTTTATAATAATTCTTAGGATTATGAAATTAAGAAATATTAATTACTTATATTTAGATGTTTGACTCTCAATTTTAATATACAATGTTTTTCATAATTATACTTTGATAATAATAATTATGACTAACCGTATATCACATGAGCGTCTAATAAATGAAGAGATTAATTTATAAATGTTCATATGATATCAATGAAAATCTTTTTGATCAAAATTAGTTTTAAGAGAGAGTAAATTTTTTCAACAAATGAAGAGGTTGAACACATAAATGATTACATGGTATCAATAGTAAACATTGTGGAGATATCATATTTCACATCATTTTTATTAATAATTATTATCCACACCGAATATAATTAATTCTCTCTAGGGTCTCATCTTTGTGGCGATTATAGAAACCTAATATATAAAACTATGAATGTGGTATAAAAAGAAGTAATGCTCAAAAATATGAAAGCCCATCTTAATTCAATCTTCGAACATCGATAAATATGTTGTTTTATTAGTTGTTTTTTCTATGAATATGATTATGTTTGTTAAAATTGTTTTATATATTTTTTATGTTTTATTACATGTAAAATATTTTAGATTTTTAAACCTTATCTCGTGCGTGCACGGGTCATTCAACTAGTTTGTATTCAAACGCTTACAACATTTTCAATTGTTTTGTGTCATTCAACTAGTTTGTATTCAAACGCTTACAACATTTTTAATTGTTTTGTTGAATATGTAGGTTGTTATTTTTAAAATATTTAATGCATTAATTATCTATAATTTTCTTAAAAAGTGGCGAAAAATACGTTGCCAGTCAATACTTGCATTCTGAAGTGTTGATCCATACCCAACCCGTTTATATTGCCATGTATAATAGTGTAACTTGTGAATGCATCGATGATCTATGCCTAGAATTTGGATTTTGTAGGTTGGTCGACTAGTGTTCTTCAAGAAATCTATGAAAAGGTTTAGTGTGACATGGTGGGAATTCTCATTTTCGCTCTCGTTTCTCGCTCTGCCTCGATTGCACACGCTCAACAACTGAAGGAGATCATAGCAGTCGGGTTAGCACTCGTGTTATCAACAATTTTGATGCTAGTTTTTGTGTCTCTATTAGTATGTTCGATATTGAAGATTCATACACTTGTTAACAAACCTATCCTTAGTTTCTCCACTGGTTTAGGGTCTACAAATGTATAATGTTGCACAAGCTTTTATTCCTTGTAATGTATTATATTTGTAAATATAATCGATATATGAGTTTATGAGTTTTACTCTCCTATTCACTAGGATCACTGCTAGCTGTAATTGTGTAGAGGAGGCGTTTGGTTAGTAAAATGCAAAAACCTTTATAATTTGAAATCCATCACCCGTTTGGTTGGATTTAAAAAAACATTTGTTAGATTCAAAGAACAAACCTTCAAACCATCGTGTTAAAAACTCAACTGCACATTGTTTACATGAGAATTACAGCAACAACACACAGATTAATACATCAAGAACCATCAAGAAGTTGATCTTTAACCACAAGCTCTAAAGGCATATGAAAGAGGGAAATAAGATCTGCTATTCACACACAAGCGACGATTCACCAAGCGTTTCCAGTTCTTCCTGAATGATCTGGATTTGCTAATCCTGTTGAGAGACTATAGCAACAAGTCGATGCTTTTTTTATATGAAATTGGAAGACCCCAAATCTCTTTTATTCAAACAGCAGAGGAACTCCCAACTATAACCCCTCAAGAATAGAAACTTTCACACTTTAAGCACAGCTTCTATCAGCCTTACATTACTGCTCCTCTAGCTTTCCTTTTGCTCCTCTTTATATCCTCCAAGCTACAAGGCTACACAAACCCACAAACTTTATAAATAATTAATTCCCAAAATATGTTCCATGTAAAGATTGATATCTCAACACCGCCCCTCAATCTGAACATGGAACACATCAAACAATTTTAAGACAATTACATAACTCATTGTGTTGCACACTTGTCAACCTATTGGTAAATATATCAGCAACATTATCTTCTGAACTTATTTAACCGTTTGAATTAAACCTTGTAGCAAATGAAGCATCTTATGAATTTATTCGAAGTATTACAAACGAATATTAGATGAAGGCAACACAAGTTTTCAAGTCTTACAAATTAACCATACCTAAACATTAACAAACACAACCATATACAAATTTTGATATTGTCAATTTCCATAAAAGTAAACTAATAAATAATAGCCATATTGGAGACTTCCCTGTAGCAACATTGGTTCACCTGGCACAACACAGAAGGCCATAAGCTTTAATTAATCCCTGCACTATGAAACAATAACAGTTCCCAACACAAATATTGATGCCACAACTATTAAAATTTTCTTAACCACACTCTTATTTGGGAATGTAACATTAAGACAAAAACAACTTCTTTACGGATAACACACGAACAAGATCCTTTTTTTCCAAACATTCTGCTTATATATACATAAAAAATTCTGTTGATAACATATTCATCAAAAAAATATTAAAGTTTATATAACTCTCTTTACATAGACATTTGAAGAAGACATAAACATTTAACATTCAAACACGGTTATAGAAAATCTTTATGTAAGCGTAGGAATACTTTTGTTCACAACCAAATTTCAAATGCTAGAACTCAACACTTGTTTCAATCAAAGTTAGTCCTATTGTGAAAAAACTTGAAATACAACTTTGTGATCATTGACACAATTATTACAACACCACCATTCAGTAACAATTTTCCAATCTTAACTAGACAAAATTGTAACATAATTCCGATAACACTATCAGAGTATCAGAAAACAACTAATTAAGAAGAATAAACTCCTCACTAAAAAAATATGTCACCAAGAAACCCAACGGCACAACGGCAAAGAAACTTTGACAAAACAACTTCGGTTAAACTCAGAATCACACGATTCTTGAAAACACTTCAGAAAACATATTCTGATTAAAGAAAGAATCACATGATTCTTTAAAACATATCAGATACAAATCTAATTAAACTTAGAATCTCAAGATTCTAAACAAAACACATATTTGATTAAACAAGATAACAAACTTGTAGGATCAGTACAGTACTATCTGATTGACCCAAGACCAGACAATAACAAAATAAGGTACTCTTGTCAAACAAAGAATAACCAACCCTCTAAGACAAAGAACAATTAATGAGGTTAGCCTCACGTCACAGAACTCTTGAACACTAAATTTTATTAGATTTAATATCCAAAACATTTTCAACAAAAAAATGACTTGTTGATACCACATGAAACACGTTTAAACAAAAAACTACGACAACCAACCAAATCGATAATATTCTGCCTTATCCAGATACTGATGGTACAAAACCTTTTTCCATAATGAAAATCACTTAAAAACACACCACAAAACTTCTAGATCAAACCACCCCAACAAGGATTACAAAAGAACTTGCATCATACAACAAACATGGCGATTTCCGACTGCAAAATCCGTCGGAAAACGGCGTTACCGACGGATTTCCGACGGAATATGACCACCGGAAAAAGGGGCCTCGCTAATCGACTTCCGACGGATTTGCGACGGGTTTTTCGACGTATTTCCAACGGACCTCGGTTCCCACGGATTTCCGACAAATTTCCAACCGACCACGCTTCCGACTGATTTCCGACGGACCACGCTTCCGACGGATTTCCGACGGATTTCCGACGGAGCAACGAAGATAAAAAGCAGCGATGTGTTGTGGTGGTGTCGGTACGTGGTGGTGTAGAAGCCAACCATCGACAGGAGGCGGCTGAACAAAATGAATATGGAACCCTAAATCTTTTACATAACTAGCCAAAGCTTATTGGGGGGTTTTATGAAAGGAAATTGAGAAATTTGGGTTCTTTTGGGGGGAAATTTTGGGTTCTTTTGGGGGGGAAGTTTCAGCGTAGTTTTTTTTTTCTCTATACTATATAAATATATTATATTGTAAATACTTATATTAAAAGGTATAGTAATTTAAAATTAAACAATATTCTAAAAATTATTTTTCATAATCTTAATCATAAATACTAAATTAAAATAAAAAAAACATCGTTGAAAATCCGTAGAAAATATATATATAATTATACATTGATGCAAATATATAATGATATCGTGAAACGTGGTATACATATATGCAAATAATGAGTAGAAAATGATATTTACAAGTAAAAACACTTCTTTTGTGAGCATATATATAAAGATATCGCAAAAAACGATTATAACTTTGAAAATATTCGAAAATTAGTTCCGACGGATTTGCGATAGTGTTTCTTTAAAATCATTTATATTGATAGTTTTCTTCGTATACAATCGTACATATACACATATATACACAAGTGCATGTATTCCCCTTAAAATTATACTTACATCTAAAGTTGCATACTCATAAACACACGAACATTTATGTATCTTTATACGTTTACATATACATATGCACAGAATCTCGTGAAACGTGGAATACATATATGCAAATCATGAGTAGAAAATGATATTTATAAGTAAAACACTTCTTTTGTGAGCGTAAATATAAAGATATCGCAAAAAAACGATCATAACTTTGAAAATATTCGAAAATTAGAACAGTCCGTCGGAAATTTCCGACGGATTTGCGACAGATTACCGACAGTGTTTCTCTAAAATCATTTATATTGATAGTTTTCTTCATATACAAACGTACATATACACATATATACACAAGTACATGTATTCCCCTTAAAATTATACTTAAATCTAAAGTTGCATACTCAGAAACACACGAACGTGTATGTATCTTTATACGTTTACATATACATATGCACAGAATCTCGTGAAACGTGGAATACATATATGCAAATCATGAGTAGAAAATGATATTTATAAGTAAAAACACTTCTTTTGTGAGCGTATATATAAAGATATCGCAAAAAACGATCATAACTTTGAAAATATTCGAAAATTAGAACCGTCCGTCGGAAATCCGTCGGAAATTTCCGACGGATTTGCGACATATTACCGACAGTGTTTCTTTAAAATCATTTATATTGATAGTTTTCTTCGTATACAATCGTACATATACACATATATACACAAGTACATGTATTCCCCTTAAAATTATACTTAAATCTAAAGTTACATACTCATAAACACACGAACATGTATGTATCTTTATACGTTTACATATACATATGCACAGAATCTCGTGTAACGTGGTATACATATATGCATATAAAGATATTACAAAAACGATCATAACTTTAAAAATATTCGAAAATTAGAACCGTCCGTCGGAATTCCGTGGGAAATAGTATTTCTTTAAAATCATTTATATTGATAGTTTTCTTCGTATACAATCGTACATATACACATATATACACCAGTACAAGTATTACATTTATAATGAGTCAAAAATTGACATTTATAAGAAAAACATTTCTATTACCATAAAATGTGTAAATATATATACAAAGTACGATCATAACTCTTAAAAAATATGAAAACTAAAACGTCTGTCGGAAATCCGTCGGAAATCTATCGGAAATTTCCGACGGATTTGCGAGTGATGGATCTCTAACGGATTTGCGATGGATTTCCGACAGAATTTTCCGACGGATTTCCGAAGACATTCTTTCCTCGCAGATTTACGACGGATTTCCGATGGATGAATTTGCGATTGATTTGCGACGGAATTTTCCGACAGATTTCTGGCGAATTAGCTTTGTGACGGATTTCCAACAGAAGTTTCCGACGGATTTCCGACGACATTCTTTCGTCTCAGATCTGTCGCAGATCCATCGGTAATTACAATGGTTTCCGACGGATTTCCGACGGACTCTTATCCGACGCAAATCCGTCGGAAATCCGTCAGAACGTTGGTTCATCTGTAAACCGTAGCTAATCCGTCAGAAAATTTCCGACTGATTTTTTCTGTCGGAAAGTCCGTCGGTAATTGGAGATTTTCTAGTAGTGCATGATCAAGACTAAACAAAGAGTTTACCAAGTAACAAATGGTAGAAGACAAGAAAGAAACCGAATAAGAAACACACCTCATAAGTAAATCACATAAAAACATTAGAGAAATACAAATGGTTCTTGCTTATAGGCCAAGTATCACAACGGTGGGCAGTTTACTCTTGTCCAACACAAGAGCTCACCAAGGAGTAACTTGCTACAAGTCAAGATAGGTAAGAAATTCTTACAGACTAGTCTTCTTAGATATACCAACTCCTTTCAATAGACCTAGTTGTAGCAACGGAAGTAAAAAATCCCAATATCCAGGAAAGCGGGAAGTTGAACAACTTTCAAAATATTAATCTCAACAACAGAACCAAGAAATAATCAACCTACTGAATTCGATAAACACACCCCCACAAAACAATCCCAGATCTGCTCTAACATAGTAAGAACTACAAAGATCATAATCGTGAATCGGAGTTCAAAACCACAAATCAAGAACAGAACTCGAGAACATTTGATTAACCGAGAAAAATTGAGATCCCTGGACTTTAGGTAAACGAGTACAATCTTAGACACAATTAATTAATCTGAGATACCCTTAACCAAATGCAATACCAGTACGTGGATGAACAAATCACGATAAGCATAGTTCTAGAGGACTGCATCAAGAGCCCTTGCAGGCTTTATTTGAGGATTGAGAATCGACCATTGGCCACCAGAAGAAGCAAATAAAGAGAACAATTTTAGGTAGACTTAGAAATTGAAACCTCATCAAATGCATCGAACTATTGCAAATCAACAAAAGGAAAATAGTCTCAATGGCAAGAACGTGATTCTTCCTGTGTACACCAGAATTATGCAGCTTCTTTGATATTTGAACAATGTGGATTATATACGGCAAATCGTATAAATGAAAGAAATCTAGAGCGAAGCATCAACGATTCTAACAGAGATACCTGATATCCTTGAACTTAGAATTAACACTTCCAATGTTCGGAAAAGATCGATGTACAACAGTCTTGATCAATTTAATCAGGTAGAAACACCATACAAAACCTTGTCAGAAACCAGCATTTACTTCACCTTTAAAGCAGATTTGCAAGAAATCAAAATCTAAAAGCAAAGGTCAAGAATGACATGCCTCTACTCTATACAAGTTCATCATGAGTATCCAAGAGGGAACTTATCTGCAACATTCGTCCGTTACCTAGCAATGAAAGATCTGTGACATACTCGATTTCAAGAAAGTCAAGATGGTACACACCAGACTGCTTCAACCTGATGAAAAACAGAATAACAGTCCAAACCAACAAAGAAACTGTCCAGTAGTTGCTCATTCCATGGATCAAACCCCAGGCGATTGAATACCCGACAATTATCCTAGACAAATGCCCAGAAAAAACTCGCTTGTGGAACAATGATTGAAGTGAATATAAGTGATTCAAATGGTGCAAAACTAATAGGAAGTAAAAGAAACCCGAAAAGATTCAATTTCGCAGACGGTTGCTTTACTGAAAGAATCGTCATCCATCCGAAAACAACACAAGAATAGCCAACAACAGTAACCCTTCTAAAATAATCAATCTTGATTCTGTTAATTAAAACATGGTAACTTCCCAGAACCAGTAAACCAGATAACACTACCAACACAAATGAGTAATGAAGATAATAAGAAACTCCTAAACCCATATGACCTAATTGCTCGACAGCTCCAAGACTCCAAAGGGGACTCATATTCAAATCAAGATGAACAACACTAATATGAGAAAAAGCAGAGGTTATGATCCTCCAATGGTGACCTTCAATGACGGTTTCATAACTCAAACCCACCTGGGAGGACCCAATATTTTTCTTGTGTATATAAAACCAAATTAAACTGCATAATCCTACGAGACAACTAGTAGCAGGTTTCTCAAGGATCTCGTAGAACAAAGGTTTCCCCATTTACAAAACAATCTTTATAACCATAAACAGAGATGTAGGGTTTACCTTGAGGGATAATTTTAGTGGTAACTAAAGTTCCTAAACTGTGCAGATTGATACAAAGATGACAAATTACCACAATCATATATGGTTTCATTGGTTCTCAAAATATCCCCTCCTTCAAAAGCTTGATCACGCATGATATATATATACTAGAATCTCCATCATTCTTTATCTCTTCACCACCAGCATTTACAAACTTCAGAACTTTATCTGAGAAGGTATATTCTGCAATGCCCGGTGGAACAAGTATCGAACAGATTCACCATTAGCAATGCTTGTTACAATCGTTCTTTCATGGAAGCTGAGAATCCGGACTAGGGCAGTGTGTCGAACAACCCAACTCCAAGCTTTTCACTCTTGTGCGAACAACCCTCTAAGAAGAAAGAAACAAAAGAAGAACTAGACCTCTAACTTCAAGTCTTACCAGAAATATACAAGAACTCTACCATTAAAACTCCATTGAAAGAGTAGAGAGATGAGAACCAAAAACCAGAGAAGAAGGAAAAATACGGCAGCTCTCATTTCCAGAAGTGTAAACCCACGAGAAGAAATATGTTGATTTCTATCTCAAGATCTAGCCTAAACACAGTGTAGGTCTGTCGATTCAAGAATTAATATCAAGAAATGTGTACCGTGAAAACCCTACGGCAGAAAGCCTTCGACGAGCAAATCAATGATGAACAAGGAGACCGGTCACGATATGAGACCTATTGCAAAAACATCCTACGGCACAACACAATAGGTAGACCAATCACGATATGAGCCCTAATGGCTCTGATACCATGTTAAAAACTCAACTGCACATTGTTTACATGAGAATTACAACAACAACACACAGATTAATACATCAAGAACCATCAAGAAGTTGATCTTTAACCACAAGCTCTAAAGGCATATGAAAGAGGGAAATAAGATCTGCTATTCAGAAACAACGACGATTCACCAAGCGTTTCCAGTTCTTCCTGAATGATCTGGATTTGCTGATCTTGTTGAGAGACTATAGCAACCAGTCGATGCTTTTTTTATATGAAATTGGAAGACCCCAAATCTCTTTTATTCAAACAGCAGAGGAACTCCCAACTATAACCCCTCGAGAATAGAAACTTTCACACTTTAAGCACAACTTCTATCAGCCTTACATTACTGCTCCTCTAGCTTTCCTTTTGCTCCTCTTTATATTCTCCAAGCTACAAGGCTAGCTACACAAAACTACAAACTTTATAAATAATTAATTCCCAAAATATGTTCCATGTAAAGATTGATATCTCAACACATCGGTAGTGAATGATTGAATGTGGGTGGCCCAAGGTTTCGACAATGCTGGTAGTGGGGTGGCCGGGCTGCATCGAAGGTAGAGACAGCGTGGTGGCTAGAAGATGGAGGCATCGTACGTACTAGGTAATGTGACGAGAGGTAGAGGCGGCGTCGGTGGTGGGGTTACCGAAAGGGGAGATTGCAGCGGCAGTGGGGTAGGCGGATTTGAAATGCAATAATGGGGTTATAAATTCAAATCCGCCTTCATAATTTACATCCAGATCGATGTCAGGGATTTAAAATGCAAATCTTGTCGATTAACTCCTATGTTAAACACCCCTAAGTAGTCCTAACTAATCTAGAGATTCTGATCTCCCGACAACCTACATAGTGAGTCTTTTTGTCATGCGAACAACCTCGTGTAACCGGTCACTATCTATCTCCGTGTGAAAATGTGTAAAGTAGCGATTTGCCATCATTTTTCGTACTATCGTTGTTGTTTTCTATCCATTCCTTGAAAGACCTTGCAGGTAATTATTTTGAGTTAATTACTGATTTGGTCCATGTGGTTAGCACTTTTCTACTGGTTTGGTCCCTAACTTTGAAAAACTAAGTGGATAGTCCCTACTGTAGCAAAGTTGTTGCACGTTTGGTCCTACTGTAGCAAAGTTGTTGCATGGTTGGTCCCTCTTCAACTTGAAAAGACCAATATGCCCTTACCCTTTTAATTTTTCATTTTCTTTAATTATTAATCAATATTTAAATATTATTTAATATTTATTTTCTTTTTTAAAAATAATTAATCGTTCACAGTGAAGCACCACTGCAGTCACCACCGTCACCCTGAACCACCGTGAACCTTCGTCGGACCACCGTGAATGTTCGCCGGACCACCGTGACCGTTGTAGAACCACCGTAAACCATTACTATGTCCACACAAACACAATAATCACACACACGAACACCAGAACACCCACGACCATAGATCTGGACATCTAAAAACCCTAAACTTACAAAAACCCTAAAATCGCACCATATTTTGGAGATCGAACCATAGTTCTGGAGATCTGGATTATATCTATAGATCTGGAGAACGAACCATGTTCTCGAAGAACAGAAATAGAGAGAGATCGAAGAGATCTGAAAACCCTAAACTTACAAAAACCCTAATATAGCGAGACCTACCGGTGGTGGAGTTACAGTGGCGACGGCGGTGGAGCGAACATACTCGACTGATTCAAACTCGATCTGGTGCAGCATCTGTTGGTGACATTCACGGCGAAGATTCACGGTGGCGGTGGTGCTTCGTTGGTGGCGGTGGTGCTTCGTTGGTGACGGTGGTGACTGTGGTGACGGTGGTAACTGCAGTGGCGGTGAAGCAGGTGACATGGTAGTTGCCGGAGTGGTGGTGCTGCAGTGGTGGTGGTCTTGGCCATAGGTCACGGTGGTGGTGATGGTGTTTAAGGCCGTAGGTTAGAGAGAGAGTGAGTGAGAGAGGAAGAGAGAGAGAGAGAGTGAGAGAGAGAGAGATAAGACCAATTCTGCTATTTAATTATTTTTAAAAAAGAAAATAAATATTAAATAATATTTAAATATTGATTAATAATTAAAGAAAATGAAAAATTAAAAGGGTAAGGGCATATTGGTCTTTTCAAGTTGAAGAGGTACCAACCATGCAACAACTTTGCTACAGTAGGACCAAACGTGCAACAACTTTGCTATAGTAGGTACTATCCACGTAGTTTTTCAAATTTAGGGACCAAACCAGTAGAAAAGTGCTAACCACAGGGACCAAATCAGTAATTAACTCTATTATTTTTGTGGTCTTCGACCAAATCTGTAACACCGGGTTTCACGAGCTTAAAATCAGAATAATTTAAACTATTTAAGTATGTTTATCAAAGACGTGCAGCGGAAATTAAACACTGATTAAAGTGTTTCTATCCGACTTGGCAAATATGAACATTAAAACCAAGTCTTAAAACGAACCGGTATTACCATACTATAAACCGACCATCGGATCACAGATATAAATAACAGCAGAGTGTTCCAAAAGAGCTAAATACAATTACCCACAAGCACCCGTCTCACCAGGCTGCCTAAACATCACCTGTAAAAAGGATAAATCATGAACCGATTAGCTAGACTAGCTAGTGAGCACAGATTAACACATAAGCATCAATAAGCAGGTTATTCCAACTACGGGACAGCACATAAAGCTATCCTAACATACAGTGTCGCGCCAACGAGTCAGTAGGAATCATATCTTGCAGGGAAGGGAACCCCGCTCAACGATTCAAACTGGGGACCATCAGCTACAACTATCCGCAATGGTGGGGGAGCGAAGAGCAGTCCACCAAACGCGTTACGAAGCTCGAAGCTTAACATCTTGGATCTCAACTGAAGTTAAGATCCCAACTCACGTTAAGGAGCGGCGGTTTGCAAGACCACCCCGGCGTGCTGCACACCGGGTACCGTTAATCCCCGTTATTCCATCAAAGGGATCCAGCCTTCGGGAAGAAAGCTGACCTTAACCATGCCACATCGGTCCGGACCAGTACCACATATACAACTACTACCCGTAATGGGTTCAACTATACGCATGCGATTCATAACCAACGTGTAAAGCAACTTAGCATGGCAACAATATATATCAACATGTATAACATACCTCATACGCACGTGTGCGACATCAACCACATATATAACAATAAACAACAGACAACGCTACTTACCGAGACTCATGGGAAAACCGGTACTCACCTCGAGGTTATAAGAGGCAGATATGAATTCGGGAATCCCAGGAGCACACGGAATCGTCCGAATCACCTAACACATCATGTGTAGGTTCAGTCAACGTCTAAAAGTACTATCATTGCTTCTACGTAAACGTACAACGAACAACAAGCAACGGGCAACCTGGAACAGCTCCTACGGCCGCAGTAGATGTGTCCTACGGCCGCAGGACACCTTCGAAACACCTCCTACGGCCGTAGGAATACATCCTACGCCCGCAAGAGTTCACTTCCAAGAAACCATACCCTACGGCCGAAGGGACCATACCCTACGCCCGTAGAAGTGATTCTTTGGGTACCAACAGTCGTAGGTTATGTACCCACGCCCGTAGGCTTCTTTCCTTCACCCGTAGGTGGTAAACCACATAAAATACACAAAATACCCTCCTACGGCCGTAGAAACCTTTTCCTACGGCCAAAGAAGGCTTAATATTTAATATTCCTGAAAAACACCTTCCTACGGGGGTATGAACTTTTCCCTACGGGGGTAGGGCTAAATTTCTATAAATCTAAAAAACACCTTCCTACGGGGGTAGGAACTTTTCCCTACGGGGGTAGGGCTAAATTTCTATAAATCTGAAAAACACCTTCCTACGGGGGTAGGAACTTTTCCCTACGGCCGTAGGAAGGGTCTGCGCAGTAAACTTCGCCCTGTTCAACTATCAGACCTGCAACTCGACATTTTTACCCATTTTATCGACTGAAACTTCACTTTAATTGTTCCTACATGTCTTTTAACATCTACACAACATTACCTACATGATTCTTAACCTATTAACACCTTTGGTTGATCAATTCAACCCTTTAATGAGTATTTTCTCTTCAAGAACACAACTAGGTTTATTAACTTCAAGAATACTTACAAAGACAGCAAGAAGATGATACAAGGATCTTTAATCCAGCAACTAAAACCCACAATCAAATTGCTTCTCCTTTATTCTTCTTTCAAATCACCAAGTATGGGTGTGTAGAAATGTTCTCGTATGTACGTATGTGTGTTTAATGTGTGTTTGAGGTGAAACAGGGGATAGATATCCTCATTTGACCGACTCAAGCGGTTTAATACCCCGTGTGGGTATTTTGTTCTCCTATTCAACTTAAAACATGACTTAGGTTTATCCGTTTTAATTAACGGAGATATTTTCGGAATCATTATCTGAAACCGTTCAACTATTTACCAACTCTATCTATTAACAACATATTTCCATCTTTAGCTACATAACCACGTGTACCAAGAATTAACAACAATTTAAGCAACAAAACAACTTAAACAACTTGGTTAAAATCAATGTACAACTTAACAAAAATAAGGTACAACTATTTACAACTAGGCCTCATTTTGGGGTGTTACAAAATCTAATATGAGCATGTACTCATGTACTACCAGGTCCACATAGTAATGTATCGGCAATGATATATACAGTTGCTATTGGCTGTTCATATTGTTATTCATGACAAGTGTCCCTCTACAAGAGGTTGAGATTTCAAGTCTGATGATAGATTTTTTTTTTTTTTTGAAAAGCAAAATTTCTATTGTATAACTAACATGCAGAACACCCCAATTACAGATTGAATACTAACACCTACAGGCCAATCCCATAAGATATGATTTTGGCCTCCCACCCATGAAAATGTTATTATGGTAATTGGAACCAAGTAGTTTCAATTACTAATATAACCTTCTCATGAGCATGTTTTACAGTTTAGTCTTCGTGATACAATTTCTATGTTCTACTAAAAATTGATTTGCGCAGGACACAAAAACCACTCATTCCAATTGATCTTGCTTCCCACCTTTTGTCTTGCTCCTATCCATTGGAAGCTTGATAGCTGAATGTCGAAAAGAAGGTCACCCATATTGTTTTTCCCTTCAAAGATCATCTTATTTCTGTTTTTCCAGATACAATAGGCAGCAATCCTTGTTACAGCATTCCAAAGTTTTAAGTTCTTTTTTATACCTGCTTCCTTGGCTGCCGATTCCATCTGTTTGAATGTAAACCCGTAGTTGTAGGAAATTCCCCACCATTTATGAATTGAGTTCCAAATGGTGATGATGGTTGTGCAGCTAAAAATTGCGTGTTCCGTAGATTCCACCGTATCGTTGCACCTTGGACAAAGTATTGAGGGAAATTCTACTCCTTTATCCAACAGTTTTGTTCTAACCGGAATCCTTTGTCGTTCAACTCTCCACGTAAATATATTCACCTTCTTTGGTGCTAACTTGGACCAAAACGTTTGCTCTGTATTAACAGCTTGTGTCGCCAACCTCGTTTCCAGAAATCCTCTTGTTGCCTTTACCAAGAACTTGGTGTCCGACATCCCACACCATTTCCAGACATCCTGCACTTGCTGTTGCAGCTTGACAGTTTGTAGCCTTCGCATCAGAACTTCCAATTCTTGTCTTGCTCTAACTAACCATCGAGTGTTTGTTTTGTCTATATTCCACGTCCAATTTCCGTCTAACCAACTGCCCATCTCTGCAACTGCTCTGTTATCTTCTCCCGTTCTTTTGAACACTCTTGGATATGTATGTGCAAGTTTCACATTATCTAACCATACATCGTTCCAAAAGTTGATGTTTTCCCCGTTACCCACTTGTACTGTTAACATTGAATGTATTGGGATTCCTTTTTCTTTTAAGAACATACCAGCTCGTAAAATACCCCCCCCCCCCCAAATACCCTTAAAACCATGACTATCGTACAAATCCATCCCCCTCCCCCCTCTTCCCATGAATACTGCTTATTAATTTAACCTAGAAATTGTGAGACTCGAACTTAAAATGCCACCACCACTTTAGTAATAGACTTAGATTAAATATATTTAGATCACCCAACTCCAAACCCCCCCAATCCCGTTTTTGCTTAAGTGTTTCCCAATTGACCCACGCAATTTTTGAGCCCGATTGTACCCCCTTCCCTCCCCCACCCCAAAAAAAATTTCTTCTAAACCTATCAATTATATCAAGGATACTGCGTGGAGCCCGAAACAGCGAGAGGAAATACACTGGTAGACTTGTGAGCACCGACTTTATGAGGGTCCATCTTCCTCCGAACGATAACCATTTACTACTCCAGCCCGATAATCTAGCCTCTATTCTTTCAACTACCTTTGACCAATGTTCTTTTCTTTTCATTGAAAGATTGACCGGTACACCAAGGTAATTAAATGAATCGTCACTTACCTTGCATCCCAACATATTAGCGTACTGTAACTGTTGACTTCGATTCCCAATAGAGCCGTTTTTCTCTAGTTAACTTTCAGCCCCGACACCTCCTCCCATTGTGATAACAGTGTCTTAATAACCTTTAAATTTTTGCCCGACCATTTTCCAAACAGGATAGTATCGTCTGCATACTGCAAGTGGGATAATGCAACCTTATTTTTACCAATAGGTACCCCTTGAAATACCTTTTTTTCCAGTGCTTCATTCATCATCACGTTTAATACTTTCGCGGCAATTAGAAAAAGATACGGTGCTAACGGGTCTCCTTGTCGCAATCCTCTCTCTGGTTTAAACTCCTTTGAAGGAGATCCATTTATCAATATCGACATGGAAGAAGATTTTAGACAAGCTTTAATCCATCCTATCCACTTGGTTCCAAAACCCATTGCTGCCATTGTGTCGAAAAGAAATTCCCAATTGATACTGTCATAAGCTTTTTCGAAGTCAATCTTCAAAAAACATGATTTTTTCTTTTTTCTTTTGAGCTCATTCACCGATTCGCTTACCATTAAAATACCGTCCATGATTGACCTTTCTTTTAGAAACGCTGACTGTTCAGGTCCTATTAGCTTAGGGAGAACCTTTTTTAATCTATTAGAGAGCACCTTAGATACCACTTTGTAGTAAGCACCGATTAGGTTTATCGGCCTAAAGTCCCCAAAAGTCAACGGATCTTGCACTTTTGGTATGAGCGTTATGAATGAAGCGTTACAACCAGTTGAGAACCTACTTTCTTTCCCGAACCATTGTATCGCATTCGTCAAGTCACACTTGATTAGTTCCCAAAAGTGTTTAAAAAATAGAAAGTTAAAACCGTCCGGTCCCGGTGCCTTATTGCTACCACAGTTCTTTACCGCTTCTTCAATTTCGTTTGCTGAAAAAGGACTCTCTAAATAATCGTTATCGTTTGTGTCAAGCGACTTTGTTTTGCTACTATGAAAGCCCAACCTTCTCCCTCTACTATTCTTGTAGAATTCCCCATAGAAATATGTTGCTTCTCTTTTTATTTCAGCCACATTTTCCTCCCACGATCCATTTACTAAAATTCCGACTAAGTTGTTGTTATTGATCCTCCTCTTCAAGGAATTATGAAAAAAAGAAGTGTTCTCATCACCTTCCGCGTTCCACTTAACCCTTGCTTTTTGTTTCAGCATTCCGTTTCTGATCATTTCCTTTTCTTTGCAACTTTTAATACAACTATGCCAACTTTCTCTATCATCTTTGGACAACAATTGATTTTCTGCTTTTAACTCCCAGTGTAGCATTTCTTTCCTGAGTAAGCTTATATCTTCTTTGATATTTCCATACCCTTTAGCTGACCAATTCTTCAAAGCAACCTTCACCACCCTCAACTTTTGAATGAATTTCCAGTCTAAGTTCGCTGACTTTACCTCTTGATCCCAAGCTTCCTTCACTATCTTTTCACATTCGGGATTTTGAAGCCACATGTTGAAGAACTTAAATGGCTTTGGCCCCGAGTCTTGTTCATTTTCATAACATAGTATAGGACAATGGTCAGATTCTTTCCTTTCCAAAGCCTTACAAGAGAGCTTCTTCCAACGATTCATTGCGTCAACGGAAAGTAAGAATCTATCGAGCTTGCTGAACTTTGTTTCACAATCCGACGTTCTCGTAAATCTTCTGTTCCCCATTTGTAACTCTACTAAATTGTTCTCTTCAATAAAACTGTTAAAATCTTTCATATTGATTGAATTTGAATTGGCATTGAATCTTTCCTTTGCATCCCTCACCTCATTGAAATCGCCAAACAAGACCACCGATCTTCCACAATGCAATAATGTTTGGTTAAGTTTAGACCAAAATTCTCTTTTCTTCTCTGTTGTGTGCGGACCGTAGGCATTAATGAATGCAACCTGTTCTTGTGACCCTTTCCAATCACCTTTGATAGCTATATAATTCTGATCTCCACAAGCTGCCACAGAATTAAACAGTCTAGGATCTCAAACCATCAACAAACCCCCCGAGTTTCCAATTGCATTTACAACAGCAAACTTGAAATTAGAATTGCTCCATAAATCCTCTACTAGAGATTCCTTAACCCCTCCCAGTTTTGTCTCTTGAATCCCCAAAACATCCGGTTTTTGTGCCAAAACAAGTTTTTTGATCGAATTTTTCTTTTCCAAACCCCCTAACCCCCGTATATTTATGGATAATACCTTCATTTATAAGTCTGAAACGATACTGTTTACGTCGTATTATTACTGCATCGACTGAGTAAGATTGAAAAATCCTACCTTTTTCCCCAGAGTTTCTTCGTTTTTTGAGGAATTTGAAATACTTGAAGCTTCCAGCGTTGTCTTTGGTAATTTAACACCGACCTTTCTCAATTTCTGCCTTCTCGCTACAGATCCCTTTCCTTTAGCCCTAGCTGATTTTTTCATGACATTTAAGCTTAATTTCCCATTTGCTGGCCATGTTGACTTCAATTTTGATCTTTCCTTTCTTGAAGATGGGACTGAATCAGGAACCAGAGAGATAAGGTCGTTTGAATTTAGGGAATCTTCCATCTCTATGGTTTGTGTAATATTCATTTTTTTCGGTTTTTGCAGGTTTGGCTTTACGTATTTACTTCCCTCTGACTTGTTGCTTTGTTTTGCTTGTTGAGATAACTGTTGACTTTCTTCAACTGGACTAAATGGAGTTTGTAAATTAATACTTTGGTTATAGGGTCCATTGTCTTTCTTTACTCTTGAAGGGCCACTCTCCACCGAGACTTCTTTTACAATTAGGGGCCCATCATCCAAAGAGTTTTCATTGGGCTCACCCAATAGTCCATTTACTTGGTTGACCCAACCAATAATATTCATGTCTGCTACTTGAAGGTTTGTATGGTTCCCCTTTGACTTATCCACTTCATCGTTAGTTGATAGCTCATTTGAACGATCTTCTTCTTTTGACTCAATATTCTTCGAGCAGTGCACCTCGTACTCCTCAACCTGCTTCATTGAGACAGTAGCCGGAATTCATCCCGACCACCGGTAATCCTTCCCCGTCGCTGAGTATGTTTTCGTTGTCCCTGATCTCTAAGTCCCGATTTTGTGTTGTATCCTCTTCTTCAATACTCCCTTGTTCCGTTTCTGAGTCTGAGATCTCCAGTAGATCAACGTCACTCTGATTCTGATCATCGTAAATGTCGTCTTCCACACTGTCTATCCGTCTTCTGTAACTATTATCTCTCTCGAATACCCGTGACTCTTGACTATGTATCTGTCAAAGAGTGGGTATTCATGCGATGTGTTTTTTAGTACCTTCCCGCTACTAAGGATTTCGAGCTTTCCCAAGAACAGTTTTCCAAATTCAGGGGTTCACCCCATCTTGCAGCTATCTTTTTGAAATTACTTTGATTACAGAGATCCAATGGCACTCCATAGATCTTGATCCATGCTAAGCGTAGACACCATTTGGAAAATCATTTGACCATTCTTCAACAGTATTACACCACTTCCACACTTCTTCCTCTTTGTTGTTTAAAAATTTTTTCCCTGTCTCTTTGTTTTTACATATGAAGAGTACTTGTTTACCTCCCAAGAATCTCCAGTCGACGTCTTCCCCATACGTAATGTTTAGTAGTGTTGTTAGATCCTCCATTAAGTCTGATCTCTTTACCGTAGCCACTAAGCTTCTCGACAATTGCACCATTTCCTTTTCCTCCCTTTCCAGATCTGTTATTTTTCCCCAAGATTTTTGAAATTTATACTTGACAGGTGTTGTAGGTTTTCCACTTTTCATGGATTGTGACTTTAAATTCCCTTGTAGTACGTCTGCATACGATCTTCCATCTTTAGTCCAACCCACCAAATTAACTTCTTTCATACTTTTTTGACCCAAACCCACATGCTCAGATGACTTTGACTTACTGTTTTCATTTACTTCTCTTCTATTGATTGCTTTGAAACATCTAAGTTTGTAGGACCCAATCCAACACCCATTCAATCTCTTTAACAGTTCTTCCTAGTCATTAATGGTGTCAAAATGTACAAACCCAAACCTATATCCACTTCTGGATAATCTTCTAGCTACATAAATGTCCATCACCTTTCCATAATGTTTGAATAGTTCCCATAGCTTTAAAGAGTTTGTCCCCTCTGGAAAGTTACAAAAGAATATTGAGTTTTTGTTGGATCTTGTGTTGTTGACTTGCATATGGTGGTTGGATCTTCCAGTGTAATCCTCTTTCGCTGTACCGTTCTTCCTTGCAGTAAACCTTCAAATCCCTTGTTGTTTCTTTCTCTAAACTCTCTCTCTCTCTCTCATCCTTTTTGCTTTTCTCTCTTTTCTTCCTGTTTCAAGGCTTTCTGTCTGATGATAGATTATAACGTAGATTTAGGAGTAGATTTAGTGGGTGGTAGTTTTCCATTCAAAAAGCAAAACTCTAGCCTCTATGTCATTATCTCCATTTGAGTACATTTTCATTTATGTTACCAAAATTGTACCCACTTTTCTACTTTGTATCCTTAACATATGAGTCGTATCTTCTTATTACCTCTAAAAGTACTGGTTTCAGGTATTTTATTACCTTTGTTGATAATTACTATCCTGACAAGTGGATTTATCAAATAAAAAGTAGTGTATCTTTTTTTTTCTTTGGTTGTTAAAGTAAAAACCCCATAAAATAGTTTTATCCAAACTTTACATAGTGATAATGCAAGATAGTGATTTTTGATGAGTCATTTCAGTCATACTTCCAACATGGCCTTCTTCATGAATCATATCGTGTCGACAATCAAGTTGAAAATGGGGTTTCAGAATAAAAAAGCCCTAGATTCATGAGATGGTTCGAGCACTCCTATTTCAAATGACTGTTCCAAAACCACTGTAGGCTAATGTAGACAATTCAAGTAGTTTCTTTCTGATATATCGAGTGCCCTCGGTAGTTAGTTATTACTTCTTAGGTAGTGTTTGGTTAAATGGATTCCTTGGGAATTGGAATTCAATTCCAACCAAATCATGTGTTTAACATCAGGGAAGGAAATGGAATTTAGGGGATAGAAAATATTTCCTCATTTGAAGGATTTGAGAATCCGTCCAGTTCCCTATGGATTTTGAATTCCTTCCTTATTTTCTCTACTTATTATCTCTACTGATGCTCAACGTCTGACCATAACACCACCGATTTAGGGCAATCGGCGACAACTTTCTACAGCGGCTTTCACCTCCAGGGTGACGACGACGTTCACCTCCAGGACGACGGCGATGTTCGACGTTCGACGCTCATGTCCAGGTTGGCGATTTAGGGTTTAGGCGATGGCGACGTTCGCCTAGGGCTTCGATAGAGGACATTCACCACTAGGCTTTGACGCTCGACAACGTTTACTTGCTTCTACTAGGGCGGCGTTTACTTGCTTCGACGGCGGCGGCGACGACAGTGAGGTGGTGGTGAAGGTGGCAATGTTGGTGGCAGGTCTAGTTTAGGGATTTTGTGGTGAGGAAGTGAGTTCCAATTCATGAACTACCAAACACAGTAAGGAAGGATTTAGATTCCAATTCAAATTCCTTAATGGATTCCAATTCCATTGACAAACAATCAGCCAACCAAAACACCCCATTAGCACCTGATGTGCCTTTCTTTTTATATTTTCCGTACAAACCCATTACCAAACAAAAGATACTTACTAATAACTATGTTGTTCCAGACACTTGACCTTACATCACCAAATTATATCCTAAATCTCGCAAGTGTGTTTTCTTGGATATTCTCGCCTACAGAAATGGTATAGGTCTATACATGCACTCACATGGTATATATGTTGTCACATTAGATGTCAAGTTTCAAGAAGAATTACCCTTCTTTCAAGTTTTCTACCTACGGGAGTAGTGATGATTTGTTAGTCATCTATATGATACATAATTAAAGTCCTACACCGTCTTCAGACACTGTTGAGCAGCCACGCCAACCACATTGATTTGCTTAAATATATCATCAATGACCTTCTCTCATATTGGGGTGTTTGGCGAAACTAGTTACAGCTGGGGCTGATTAACTGATAATCTCAAGCACAGTCCATAAGCTACTTGAAAAGAATTTTATTTTGGAGGATTATATGTTTTTAATAATCACGTTAAAATTTTGAACACCCGAACGAGGCTTGAGGATCAAGCCTTTATAATCCCCTATAACCCCGTCGCCAAACACACACATTGTCACATCAAACCAATGGTCTCATAGAGCTTGGTCATGTTATGTCGTCAAATCTATAAATATATCATGTATCTTCATAAAGATAATCAATACATGAGTTTATGAGTTTGCACTACTAGAAAATCCTCAATTCGGATTTTCTGACGGAAAAAATCCGTCGGAAATTCTAAGGGATTAGCGACGGTTTACAGATAGACCAACTTTACGAGGGATTTCCGAGGGATTTCCGACGGATTTGCGTCCGGTAATAGTCGGACGGAAATCCGTCGGAAACCATTGAAATTACCGATGGATCAGCGACAGATCAGCGAGGAAAGAATGTCGTCGGAAAATTCTGTCAGGAATTCATCGCAAAGTTAATCCGCCAGAAATCCGTCGCAAATCGGTCAGAAATTCATCCATCGCAAATCCGTCGGAAAATTCCGTCGCATATCCATCAGAAATCCATCCATATCCATCGCAGATCCGTCGGAAAATTCCGTCAGAAATCCATCCATCGCAAATCCGTACACGGTCCGTCACTAATCCGTCGGAAATGCGGTCAGTCGGTAATCCGTTGGAAAAACCCGTTGCAAATCCGTGGGAAATCAATTAGCAAGGCCCCTCTTTCTGGTGATCGTATTCCGTCGGAAATCCGTCGGATTCCGACGGATTTTGCCGTCGGAAATCGCCATGTTTGTTGTAGTGTTGATTGTCCTATTGTCTCTTATTACACTATAATTAGGATATGTTAGACCATCGGCATCCAACCCAACTTACCCAACCAAAAGCACCGCCACATCAGCATCCACATCATTCTCCACCTCCAAACCCTTTCTAATCCAACAACCCCCACATCCAACCCAATACAACCCTTTCTATTTTTTTATTTAAAAGAAAAAAGAAAAAAAAAGAGAAAAAAGGCAACCAGAGGGTACCCCATCAGGTTACCTAAACCAATGGGTTCTCAACCCAAGCCAACCCAATGGGATGTTTTGGTGTTCCCATTGGCTTCAACCCTCCACATCATCCCAACCCATTGGCTTCTTTCATCCGGATGTGGGTGGTCTTAGCTTGTCGTTGTGCCACATCTCATGCCTCTTAATTTGTAGTCTCGGTACTCTCTATGAATGAACACAAACAAGAGAGACTTTGTTTGTCAATTTCTATTTTAGCAAGAGAGTAAGCATCAATTCAACTAGATAGACAAAGTCTAGTTTTCCTATGTGTTTCTAGATGATCATACAACATAACAAGTTCTTTACCAAAGGGAATGCATGAGCCTCTATTTGTAGACTCTTTGGGCACCTGTGGTTCACAAAGATTTTTTAAAAGAATTAGAATTTGACAAAGGAATTGAGATTTAGAATAATTGGAATCTATAAAATGTTGATTCTATTAGGGTGGCAATTTGTTAAAAGAAATTGGAATGTAGGTAATGCAAATGATAGAATTGCCCTTTTTCTAAAATTATAAAAATATTATTTATTTAATATATTTATTTGACATTATTTATTTACGATTATTTATATAATAAAAGTTATTTAATATCAAAACCATCCACCACCACCAGTTCACCATGGTGGACAGTGATTGCAATTGTGGTAGAACGATAATTCTCGGTTTGTTTCGGATGTACACTTGTGTAATTCTTTATTTAACTAATAAAAGGAGTAATTGTGACAATTTGAACTTTATATAATAAAAGTTATTTAATATCATAACCCTCCACACCAAGTCCACCATAGTGGAGTCGGTGTCGGTGAGCCATGGGTGGTGGTGTTGTGACAATAACGTGGGTGGTAGATATGGTGAAAGGTGGGGGTGGTGCCGTGGTGGGTCACAAGTGGTGATGATGGTAGGTGTGATGGCTAGTGCAACTATTGTGGCATTGGCAGTGGCAGCAGGTAGCGGTTATTGTGGTGGTATTAGTGAGAGGTAGTGGTGGTGGCAGTAAGTCATTGTGGTGGAGGCAGCAGTTTTATGGAGGTGGTGTGGATGGCGACAAGAGATTAGTACCGACATAAGTGTGGTGGAGGTGATTGTGGTGGGGGTGGTGGCGAATGGTGGTGGTAGGCGTCAAAGATGAAGTATCGTGAATTTATGATCACTTAAATACTAGTAATGCTTATTAATTCAAAATGAATGAATCTAGTTCCATCACATAAGGTTATTAAAGTATTGCAATTATATCATTTTGTTGAACAAGCTATAGAAAGGTACACGAGAAGCATCAAACTATGCAACCTATGTCATTTACACATAATCCTTCAAACACCAAGAATTAATATAAATTACTAAGACCGACCGCATCCATCACGGATGCGGCAATGTGAGGAGGGATCACGAGCAAAAACCTCCTTAAGGATCATCGCCAGTATTCGTGAGGGATGGCTGGCGGTCACGGACGTGACCCCCGTCGCGTGCGTGAGCAGAGAAAGTGAGAAAGAGGCGCCAAATTAAAATTTTTTATTTTGTGTGTGATGTGAAGCATGTGATGGATGCAGAGGTTTGTGTGATGGAATGAGGGAATGGTAGGGAATGATATGACATTGATGTGGTGCTGATGTGGCTGTGTGAAGCATGTGATGGATGCTGATGGTCTAATAGACCCTTTGCTTTGATCTTAGATTTTACAAAACATTAATATAGTTGTTAGAGTTAATTACAAAAATGGTCCTTGCGGTTTGCGCTAAATTGCACATTTAGTCCTTTAAACTCGAAAATTACACTGATAGTCCTTATGGTTGACATGTTGTTTCACTTTTGCTTCTTTACACTAACTCCAGTTATCATTGACCGTTAGTCAAAGGGGTATTATGGTCTTTTTCTAGCTTATCCTTATAACCAAACACACATTTTCATTATTCATTAATAAAATATTAATAAAAAAATACAAACACTCATTTTCAGTATTAGTTATTAAAAAGTTGATAACCCATCATCAGAATTAATTAACTCCGGTCACCATCGTTAACTCCGGCCACCACTGTTAACTCCGGCCACCTTAAACCACCAGCTTATGCATCATTCAAATCAACTCAAACAACAACAAACTTTACCCATTTCAATACTTTAAAGAAGTAGAAGTGTGTTCAACATAAACCAATTAAAATCAAACAATTTGATTCACCCATAAATCAATTAAAAAAAATATATCGGTTAACAAAAAAAACCCTAAAAAAAGATATGAAAACCTTAAAAACCAACATACAAGAACTCAATTCAAACCAAGAAGAGAATGATAAAAAGAATGATAAAAAGGATCTGAACTTGAAAAGAAAATATGATCTTGAACTGGTTCTTGGTCAGAAACACGCTCTTGATGAACAATAATGGCGAGGAAGTGGTCGTTCGATAATGGCGAGGGGGTGGTTTCTTCAAATCTGCGACCCTGGTGGTGACTTCTTCAGACCTGCAACGGCGGTGGTGGTTGATTTCTTTAGATCTGCGACGGTGGTGGTGGTTTCTTCAGATCTGCGACGGCGGTGGTTGATTTCTTCGGATCTGAGGCGGTGGTGGTTTAACACCCTCTCTACCGGCCTAGACTAATGAGGTAATTAAGTAATTAACCTTAGGATTTATAATCGATTATGTGACTTTGTTTATTAATTGTTATTATATGATTAATTATTATGTGTTATTTAATTATGAATTTATTTAACTGAGAAAATGATATTTAATTAAAATGTGAGTTAGTGGAATTTGAGGTGTCTTAGTTTGGTGATACTTAGTCACCAACAACACCTTTCATCATTTTCATTACAAGCAATTAGAAATTAAGTGAGTGTGTGTGTTGTGTGTGTGTGTGCTCTCGGCCGTAGATCAAGAACAAGGAAAATTCTTCATCTTCATTTTTATCATTGGATTAATTGTGTTGAATTCTGAAGCATCTGAATTATTAAGGTTAGCCTATTGAATTATAATTTGTTATTTTGTATTCGGTTTTAGAGATTACATGAAAACCGCATGATTCGTGAATAATATGAATTAGGATGATTGCATGTTAGATTTTAATGAGAATTCATGTTTATTACATGTTTAAATTGCTTTCTGGAATTATATAATCTTATGCATGCACATAAATTAGACCAGAATTGAAGAAATTGATTGAATACTCAAGAACTTGAAACATCCGGAATTCCTAACTTTGAATCATTCGGGATTTGTGTTGAATGATCCGGAATTTGTGAAAACCGAATGTATATCCGGGATTATATGAATACCGCATGAACTATATCCGGAATTTGAAGAAACCGAATGTGTTATACGGGAATTTGTCCAAAACCGAATGGATTATAATTATTGCCTAACACATGGAGAAAACCGTATGGATGTCCGGTTTTTGAGGAAACCGCATGTGATGCGGGATTTATGAAAACCGGACGATATTGCCTTAACATTCGGAATTATGGATTTATGACTTATTCGGTTTTTGAGTAAAACCGCATGACACCCGGGAATTGTATAATACTGCATGGAATTTCCTTTGCTCATTCGGAATTGTGACTTGGATCCGGAATTATGATAATTCCGCATGGATTATCCGGAATTTGGGACTTGGACATTTTCCTTAACTCCTATCCGGTTTTGAGCTTATTCGGTTTTTGGACTTATGATGGTAAAACCGTATGATGAAGAAACCGCATGGTTTATACGGTTTTCATGCTAACTTGGAAATTCCTTTACTTATGAAACCCTAACTTGTAGGATGATTATTGTGACCTGTTACCTAAGCTAAGGGGAAGCTTTTGAGGATTTACAAGCACTTTGGTGAATGGTATTGTACTTGTTTGTGCATATGTGAATGACTATGTGCTTTATGATTTAATAAAGGTGTTTACTTATTTCAGAAGCAGTATTACGATACCATACTCACTTGTATCTATATTCTCGGGAACTGAGAAGACTCACTGAGTTAGTCACTTGAGTGGACTACAGCTGTGCAGACTGTGGTTAGTGGATTCATATCTTTGGATATGCAGGATGTGATATCCTGATTGTAACTATGCTCATTGGACTGTATGTCTTGTTTGATGTGTATACATATTTGTTTGGAGATCAGCATGAGCTGCGCGGCTGGGCCTGTTGCTTGGGGATTTACAGTATCTGATCTTGATGTGCATTTGTTGTACTCAAGTGTGCTGGTACTGTTGTCCATGTTAGCAGGGATATCGGTAAACCTATACTTTAGCCGGCATATGGTTGTAGGTGGTTGCAACACCGCCGGTTCTCCTGGGATTATGAGCTTTGGGTTTGGGCATGTTTGCCTTGTATATGTTTAGATATTAATTTCCTCACATAGCTTTGTGCTAATTCCCTACTAGTTTGTTTTGCATATCCTCACTGGTGAGTTTTTGAAAGTTGTGAAGGGTTTTGATCTGACCAAACCACCATATGACACAAACTGGTCAAACCTGGGTTTGATTCTACTGGTTCAATCCTAAAGCGGAACTGAATTGAACACATCCCTCTAAACCTCAAAATGGTTAGGATCTTTTAACCAATGATCTAACTAGTTTCTAATAACAACAATCCACATAAAAGGGTTACAAGAAATATACCTCTTTGTGATCTTGGGATTGCTAAAGTTAGTCCACCACTACTGCACCTCCAATGAACTGGCTGCTAGACCGCTCCTGGAATCTACCAACTTTAACACTCGAAACCTTGAGTGTGTGTATGTGTGTCTTGCGTGAATTACCAAAGCCGAAAACACCCTTGGTGTTTGTTCTTGAAGTCGACGCAAACCAAGAGAGGGAGAGAGAGATTACGTGAGAGAGATTGTAGGTGGCTAGGGTTTTTTCTTTCTTGATTAATGATAATCTCTTCTAAGGAATAATCCTTTTCTAAGGTTTAAATACTTAAACCTTATCAAGCCCAAGCCCGTTCAATTAAAGCCCGTAACTTTGATTGAAGTTTGAATCCTTACACTTTAAACCCCTGGACCTTACTAGTTAATTAATTAACTATTAATTAACTGGTCCGTTAAATATTAAACTTAATATTTAATTTCCTATTAAATAATAAATGACTATTTATTATTTATCTCCTTTTAATAATTAATACAAACTGATTAATTATTCGTTTTTCTCTCTAATAATTAATCAAATTGATTAATTATTTACACACAATATTATGGTAAATTCCGACTATTCTAATTTGGGTGTGTAGCAGTGTGACCCTTTAGTCTCTTATAACATTGGACACAATGCACCCATTAATTATCTCTGCACATAATCTAACAGACTCCCACTTGTGCAAGATAAGTAATAATTACTGCACATTGTTGGCCTAAAGAGGTCCCTAGCCAGACACTTAGGATAACCAGGTCATAAGAACTCTTATACCCCAAAGTAACTTGTGATAAAATCTCATAAGCAACCTGCTTAAGAGTAACCTGTTATAAACTAACTGTTTATAAACTAAACTATCATAAACACCCTGTTTATGAATGGGTACGTTTTATATGGGTTTGTCCCTTGCAGCGCGATATTTCAATTTTGAGCATGAGCATGGAGAGCGTCAACTCAGAGACTCAAGAATTATGTTCATGACATTCTTGATTTCAAAACTGCATGATAAACGACAAAGAACATATCAGTTCATTTGGGCACGGCCGTGCACTTACCAGTTTCTCTAATCAGTCAAGGGGCCCGGAAATATCTCTCCTAAAAAGGAGGTGCAATTACCATCTTGCATATTTGCATTTGGCAGCACGGCTCCCACTGAATCTAGACACGCCCCTTATGACCACCCTGTTTTGGCGTGGCGTTAGAATGTGATAAGAAAACAACAGTTACCACATCCCAAACCAAATACCTCAGGCTTGTGGATAACCTATGTGATGAATACTTTTGACAAGAATCCACGAAGTATTTTTCACGGTGGGTCAATCCAATATTCGTAACCCTAACGAATATCCGTCAATTTTGGTCCGCAAAAACCATTCGCAGCTATATTCGATAAACTTTCGAATCTACCCTAAAATTACGATGACTTTATAGTCCTATCGAGGTTCCCACCAAGATAAGTAGTCACGGATAGTGTTTTGAATAAACCTAGTTTATTCCTGGATGGTCCAAAACATACAAAATTGTGAAGAACAATGAAACTAATTTCTGCACCCTTCCATATTCCACCCTGGAATAAAGATGCATAATTTCTACCATTTCACTGACTCGATTCATGGTGTTTATCTGAATTACTTATTATTTTACATTGTAACTTATCACGGATTATAAAGAAAATAATATGATTATAAACCAAAAACACAAGACTAGTACCATGAAGTACTCCTTCTAGGTTTTGCTAGAAATCGTTCTTGCAACCTAAGAACAAATCTAGACTTACTTATTTTATAAATTCCTTAAACTTGGAGAACTGGAAATAACTCCTTAGTTTCTGATTTTATAAAATAACTTTCTTGTAATTAAAACTTTAATTACATTTGTAGATGTATTAATCTTACTAGATTTATGTCCTTTTGAAATGATAGATCCTCTTACACCTACTTGTAAGAAACTTGAAACTATATTCCAGTGTATACCAACACTTATCTAATTTCATTACTAAGGATATTAAAGAACATCCTATTTTATCATTTCTAACGTTAACCAACCAATAATGTTTAATTATTCTGACTTATTGAACCTTTTAAAACATATAAAATTTAAGTCATAACTTGACTCAAAGTCTTGTAGTGACATCTTTATTGAGTACCTCTCAATAATTCATGCGTTACTCGGATTAGTCCTTTTTCTATAACCTACTATTTTAGATATCTTCTAAAATCATCCGATAATTATATACTTTTAAAAGTTCACTCTTGTATTTATCATACTAGTCAAAATAACCTTTATAACTTTGATAAATACACTAGTCAGGTGCTCTCACTATCTTTTATGAAAAAGTGCATTACTTTAAAACATCTTTCTAGACTTAGTCAATCCTTGACTAATATGCCTAAAAACTTGTGTTCCAAACACTTGTTTTAAACTTAGTTTTTGTAAGAAATTTAACTGTTTTATGAAACCAGAAAACTTGGATTTCCAATATATCCATCTTTCCAATTACGGAAAGTGGTTTCATTAAACTTACCACTATCACAAGTATGAAACACTCATAATGGTATTTTAAATTTCTTTTCTTAAAACATTTAGTATAAAACTCCTTTGATCACAATAACTATTATGATCATTTTATACTTTCTTAAACGTTTTATCAAAAACTATTTTACCCGGAAATAATGACTATTATTTTCATATGTTCAAGACTTTGAACATTCACTTTTCATAAAATCTTGAATACTTGTTAAATTAGAAAAAACTATCTAATTTATAAACAAAACTTGTTTATTTAAGTATTTGAAAAGTAGAGCCAGCATTTATGTAACTACAACAATTTTACTGCATAAGATCACTATGAATCACCAATCAAGTCAGGACTTGACTTATTGGTATCCTTTTAGTCACAACTGGACTAACCTGATTCATCAATAACATACGTGCACGGATATATACCAAATAATTCAATCTTTCAAACATTTAAAACATAATGTCTAAAGCAAAAGTTTTAAACAACCAAGATAGTCAAATCCAAAAACTTAAACGAGTTTAATGACTAAAAAACATGAATTATCAAAAATATCTGTAGCTGCACGTTGGATCTCAATATGTTGGGCTACATCACTTTCCATCTCCTCCTGCAATAAGCGATTACAAGATATTAGAATACTCGTAAAAACTTTTACAAGTGGAAAGTGACAAAGAAGCTAATCACGTAATACCTGAGGAGCCAGACTTGCCTCCTGCCTCGTGACCCTACGGACAATCTCTTTTCCAATGTCCGTTCTTGCCGCACTTGAAGCACCTATTATCGGTTCTTGCTTTGTTTGGCTTCGGCTTCTTGCCCTTGTTATCGTTACTAGCCCTGGGTGCATTCTGGCTGGGCTGGGCCTTGCCCTTTCCCTTTCCGTTGCGCCCCTTCCTCTTCTTATGTCCACCATGTCCCACCATGAGAATGTCCTTAGACTTGGTCCCGATACTCTGCTCTGCGGTCTTAAGCATCGAATGCAGTTCCGCCACGGATTTCTCCTTGTTGTTCATGTTGTAGTTGACTATAAAAGGCTTATAGTCATTAGACAATGAATTGAGTATCGTATCCTGATATATGAGTTTTTATGCATGTTTTACATGCTGAAATACCCCGTACTTAGCCCAAATACAAGGTGATTACTCCTATTATTGATCTAATATGCTTAACATTCACCATGCAGGTTAAAAAGAGCTTTAAGTAAGATAAAGGGGTAAAACAAGGGGAAAAATAGAAGAAAAATGAAGATTGGTGAAAAAGACAGCCTACGGCCGTAGAAGATGTTCCTACGGCCGTAGAAGATTATTCTTCTAGAAGATTTAACCAGCCCATCCTACGGCCGCAGTAGATATTTCCTACGGCCGTAGGGACCCCTAATCAGCAGTAATTATTTCCTGGCAGATTTCTTACGTGTCGGATGAGTAGCAGAATATTGCGTATGGAGAAACTCCGTTCCAGCCATCCTACGGCCGTAGAGGATACTTCCTACGGCCTTAGGAAGTTCGGTTGCAGCAGATTAAAAGACAGAATCTGCCATTTGCACAAGGGGGATTATTTTTCACCACATTTCGGACCAACACCCCCAAATACTCTCCCCAAACACCCTAACACTCCAGGGAACTTCTCTTGGTGATTCTAAGGTGGAGAGATTGGATTTGAAGGCTTGGAACAACATCTTGGAGCTTGGATTCCTTAGATTTATCATTGCTTAGCTTGGGTATACTATTTCCATTTCTTATTTCAATCATGTACCCATGTGTTCCAGATGTTGTAGTATTAATATTGATGTATATAGATAACTAAACTCATTTCACTTGGGCCAACATGATTCTTGGCTAGTTATGGCAATATATTTGACTTTTATGTTGACTTGATTCAAATATGCATGCTTGATCTTGGATACAATTGTGTTTTATCAACTTAGTATGTTTAATCTTACCATGTTCATGTGTGATAATGTGTATAGGATAACTCCTTCATGTTTAAGCATGTGGATATTCAAGAATGATGGTTGATTTTATTAATTCCATGTTAAGTTTGTTATTAGAAATGATACATCTTGCATGGTTGTCATTAGATATCATTGTTGGGATATGTTTTGAATCATTTCAGGTTCATCCATTATTGGTCATTTTATTCATATGTTGGTTTTATGCATGCCTTATAATATCCGATGAAAATCTAGTCATTTGGTGTATTTATGGGTCAAACATGCTACTAATGATTAAAGGATTCACAAAGATGTTTGTTGGTATGTTTAGATGGTGAAATGAACTCACATGTATGCCTTTGTTATGCTGGTCTTGGTGTTCAATGTGCATATCACATGATTCATGTTTTAAGAAGTGTTGGCTATACTAGAAATGGTAGGTTTAACATGTTCATATCTTTAGTAATCATGTGGTTAAACATTAAAAATCCCTTAATTGTGAGGTTTGAGTTTAGAGGAGTTTGTGACCCCATTGTACCAATTTACATGTGTTTATGATCTGAGATTAAAGTCTAGATTGTAATTTGTTGTTGAATGCCTTTATGTTAGATTAAACTGTTCTGTCGTATTGGTTCCTACGGCCGCAGGAAGAAATTCCTACGACCGTAGGACATTACAACCCGATACGGCCGTAGGATATATCTACTACGGCCGTAGGAGGCATTTTTACCAAAGTGTGCTGTTTTTGCTTGTTTTAACCATTTTAACTGCTTTGACACCTTTTTGGGTTCTGAGGACTACTGGACATTTCATTTGAAAAGATGTTTGTCTTTGTAGTCTGATTTGGACGCGATCTGGTGGATCTGTAGTTGAATTCTGATATGCCGTTACTTGCTTAATCATGTTTAAGTGTTGAATCTGAGTCTTGATAACTCGAGTGATGATTTGTGCATGATAATGTGGTTTTGTTGAGTATTAGAACAGCATGCTATGCGCTCAATCTATTCAAGTCTTCATATTATGTATTGTATTGTGTTATTGACATGATTAGTCTCGATGATTCGAAAGCCTGAGTGATCTGTTATCCTGCTGTTTGCCTTCGGTGTTAGTCTGTATTAGTTACTGTAGTTCTTGATTAATTTAGTTCATTCTGTTACTTGCTTTAATTAATTCTGCTGATCAAACAACAATGACACTTACGTATTGGTAGCTTCCTGTCCTGGTGGAACGATATCCGGTCTTACCGAGTCTATACTGCTATTGACCAGTTTATACTTGTCTGAGTCGTGTGTAGTATCTGCTTAGTAACATCGTTTTTATAAATTTAAAACGAGGTTGTGTCACAAGATTTTAAAACAAGAAAAACCCGCAGTCTGGCTAACACCATATCCGTTGCTAGCTGCAACGGTACTGGGTGCCTAAGCCTCTCTAGATTATCCATGTAACCTTTCATTTTCATGACATGGTCACTGACCGAAGTCCCCTTAGCCATCTTGCACAAGTTAAATGCCCTAGTGGCATCATAACGATCTATGCGGGTTTGCTCTTGGAACATGTCCCTCAGCTGGCGGATCATGTCATAAGCAGGAGTGTCCATCATGCTTGATTGCAACTCTGGACTCATCGTTGCAAGCATGAGGCAACTAACATTCAGGGCGTCATTTGAGCGCTTCTGAAAAGCCTCCCTGACTTCTGCCCTGGCATTGTTGGCAGGGGGATTTCCTAGAGGTTGTTCTAGGACATACCGCTTTCTCTCGTGCCTTAGCACGATCCGGAGATTTCTCTCCCAAGTGAGAAAGTTTGACCCGGTGAGCTTATCCTTCTCAAGGATAGAGCGGAGAGAGAGGTTATTAGTACTGGTAACGTTGGTTGTCATCTACAAATTAAAACCCGGTTTAATTATTAATTGCAAACAAACTTTCCAACATATATCATTAAACCCATATATAATATATATCGGACCTAGGATCCATATTTCACATACTTGACGCAAGGTTTGGTCACTTCCCGCCAAGTCATGCTATTTCTGGTAGGTAACACCCTGTACTAATCGTACCTAGCTGATACGACTCCTAGAACCTCGTAGAGCACTTAGACCTAGTCTAGTATTTTTAACTCTACTCTAGTGCTTTTTGGGCCGGGACTCCCGATTATCACCAAAATAGATTGCACCACCTAAGACAGTATGAATTCTGGCCGGGACTCCCGATTATCGCAGAATCTTTCATACCCTTTCCCGTAATGGTTTGAACCCGGATGCCCAAGGTTTGGGCACTTCCGACACCCGAGTACCGTCTAACAGCAAAGGTGTACCATTAGGTGGGTAGCACACTGATCTAAGTTTTTTCTTGGGTTTTAATTAAGCTTAATGAAAAACTTAATTTTCCAGTTTTTGAAAAACCATTTTAAAACTAACTGTTTTAAAAATACGATTTACATGTGTACCTAAACTAGGTGCACAAGACGGCTTTTATAAGTTCCAAACTTAAAACTTTAAATTTATAAAAATTTAATTGATACGACTACCAGACTGAAGTCATATTCTAGTTTGTCATAAAACGTGGTTTTTCACTGTTTAATAACAACCTGTTATTAAAACCCTTTTTATTTACCATCGCACACATGTCATATACATATATGAAAAAGCAGTAAATAAAGCACAACCACGCAGATAATAATTAGCAGATAAAAGCCCTATAGTTTTGCCAACTAATCCTAAGGTCAATCCTAAGGATAAAGCAGACTTGGATTCGCCTTCTTGATGAATTGCTCCCATTTGCCTTGACACCTCCTCCGAAGTATCCGAGCTCCATGCAAAACACCATCTTCTTGAATGCTTTCTTGAAAAACCGTTTTGGTAAGGGATAAAGCCACTACTACTCTAATACAATTACAATAATGAATGGAGTTGCAATTGGCACGCAGGCCTCCCCGAACCAGTACTATATTACAATTTAAAAAATGGGATTGTAATTGGCACGCAGGCCTTCCCAAAACCAAAATAAAAGAAGAAATGAAAAAGATGAGTCCTAAGTCGGCAAAACTATAGCTATATACCACAACCACGCAATATATATATACATCAACCACGCAGTTTAAAGGAATATATAAACAATAAACCGTGCAGTAAAGCACATAACCTGATTCGTTTATCCATTCTCATTTACCTTTTGATTAATAACTATCAATCAAAAATGAGAATTATGATCTTCTTAAAATATTTAAATTACTTGACCAAAAATAGTTTTCCAAAAACTTAAAACTTCGACAACATTTGATCATTTAAATATCATCTTGTTTTACTTCTCCATTCCCTTATATAAACTTCCCCGTTTAGAATTTATTTAAAACGACTAAACTAGTCATAATAAATAAATAGCTAAAATATATATTTTAACTAAAACCAATTAAAATATATAATACTAGTTTATATAAAATCTTATTAATTTTACGCTCAAAATTAATAATCTTGTACTTAACCGGAAAGCTAATTCGGACCAAGAACACACCCACCTGGGCCGAGAACCCCTTGGGCCGTAACCCACTTGGGCCGTGACCCCTCCTGGGCCGAATGCCCTCCTTGGGCCGTAGCCAACCTGGTCCGAAAAAACTTTTGGGCCGAAACCTACTTGGGCCATGATCCTTAGGCCGAAGCCTACCTGGGCCGTGGTGCC